>VWZV01007988.1:0-27991 GCA_013397155.1 Irena cyanogastra
TCACAGCGACGTCACCGCGCCCTCCCCGCGCAGCTCCCGCCCCGCCCCCGCGCGCGTCCGTCCCTCACGCGTGTCCGCGACACCGGGACTGTCCCCCCGACACTGTCCCCCCGACACTGTCCCCCCGGGCCCGTCACACCCTGGCCGGGCCCCCCAATCCCACGAGGGGCGGCCTTTGGCTGAAACTGGCAGTTCCCTGCCGGCCCCCTGCTCTGCTCCCCACCCCGCATAGCCCAGGCGGGCTCAGGGAAGAGTTCCAGGGGCTGGGAAGTGCCTGCTGGGTGTCCAGGAGAGGAAAATTAAATTTTAGGGACTGGGGAAGAATTCGGGCGTTACTGAGCCGTGTCATCCCGTCACCAAGCCTGGGCATCGCAGCCACGCGGCCCTTGGCACCGCCCGGACCCTGCGAACGCCCCGGGTTTCAATTGCAGCTCTCTGGGGCTGCCCAGAGAAAGAGGCTGGAGCCCGGTGCTCCCGCAGCTCCTGCACCCCAGAGCCCCCGTGTCCCTGTGTCACCTCCATATCCCTGTGCCCCGCACTGCCGGGCTCCAGCGCCCCGTGTCCTGTCCCTGTTTGTTCCCTCATCCCGGTGTTCCCACGCCCCAAGGCTCCAGCGGCACCACGGGAGCCCTCGGCCCCACAGGTACTGCCAGCCAGCGCTTCCCCTCAGCTCCTGCATTTCCCACTCGGTGTTTGACCAGCGCTTTGCGGGATGGGGCTGCCATGTATTGGTGTCATTATCTACAGCAATCAGGTTCACCTAAATTAAGGAGCGCTGGTGGGAGCACGGGCTGCCCGCCCGGCGGGACTGAGCCACGTTGCCCTACATTTCCAGAGGCATCCATGGATTTTGAGTTCCTCTGCCTGTCCAGCACTGAGTGTCTCCCAACCAAAGACCTCCCATCCCAGCAGCCAAACCTGCAAGAGCTGTTTTGGGGTTGCTAACTATTTCCAGCTCACGGATTTTAACATTTTTACTGGGGCTGGGGGCAGTATGTGGATGTACTTTCCAGCAGGGACTAATGAACAAGGTGGGAATGAGTGGATGTGAGCAGGGCTGGGAGGTCAGGCCCACCTGAGAAACACCCTCTTCATGCTCTGATGCTGACCACTGTAAAATGGGATATAATTGCCTTTATTTGGTTTGTTTTGCCATGAAGTTCTGAACTCTGGCTCAGCAGTGGGGCAGGGAAAAGGGACTGACCCAGCCTTGCCCCAGCAGGGTGAACAGCACCAATGTGCAAAGGAGATGGATGGGGGGGATTAAAGAACAGTCTTTTTCTCCCCCCTTTGAGCTTCCTTTAGATCTTAGCTATTTCTTGTGATAATCACCGGGAAATTACTAGTCAGGAGAGCGGTTCCTGGGGTTATATTACCCCTTTAATCTCTCTGGCAGCAGTGCAGAATTTTAAAGGGGTTCCAGAATGAACAAGCACAAGACAGATTTTGCTGATGGACAGAAGGAACTTCAGTGCAGCTGCTTATGGCTCAGAAAGAAATTTTGATTGCTGTATATTAAAAGGAAATCTCCACTGCTATCCCTTCCATCAGCGAACGTTACAGGTCAAATGGCTTTGGGAAGACTTTATCAGTACATTCTCCCTCCACCTCCCCCAGAGCTGAGGCTGGGTTCAGGGGAGTGACCAGTTTCGATCTGTTCAGACGGTTTTGCTCCTTCTGAGCACTCTGCTGTCACAGCAGAAGCCAAGCCCAGGGCACCAGGGATGCTCTGGGGACACAGGTGACAAACTGCTCTGAAGCCCACAGGTGACAAACTGGGACCCGCTGTCCTGCTCCTTTGGCAGCAGTCGACAGCACCCAGCCCCACAGGCGCTGTTCCAGCCCCAATCCCAGATTTTCCTCCAGCCCACTGAGAGTTTGCAGGCTTGCCCTCTGCTCTCCTCCTCTCCAACCTCTAATGTTCATGCTAAAAATCCAGAGTCCCAGCGGAATTTGGGAAGTAGCTAATGAACTGCAAAGCTGACATCTGTAACTGCCAGCCAGGGATAACGTTCTCCCTAGCTGCACAATTAAAAGTTGAAGCATTTAGTCCAATAACAAGGAAAGTTACTGCTATTAAACCAGCCCAGATCCTCCACGGTGGCTCTGCAGGACACACGAATGTAGGACAATCACATCTGTCCACATACTCACGTAGCACCTACTCTCATTAGTAGGTTTTAGCCTCATCAATTTCTCTTCAATTTTTACAACTCCCATTTCATATCAGAGACTGAGATGCAGAGTTTGTTAGGATCAGCATTTATAAGGCCAAAATGACATGAGACCCCAAATCTCCTTGGAGATATGTGGGCCCTGAGAGCCTGCTTTCTGAAACAAAGAGATCTTGGGCTCTTAAACCAGCTGGGCATGGGTTGGGAATGCTGTTCCAGGAAAGGAAGGTGGCAGGTCCCAATCTCCCTCCTGGGCTGCAGCCGTGTTCCTTGGACATCGTGTCTTTGCCACGCAGCAATGCCGAGGGGCTGCATCCACCTCACGCTGCCTGCAGAATGAGTTCACCTATCTGGGGCTGTAGAAATCTGCATTTATGTTTTGTATGCTCTATAAATTCAGTGTCATAATAAAAAGGATCTAAATCTTTACTGAATAATTCATTTTCACACATAGGGAAGAAATAATGACCTATATTACATTCCATCTATCATTTAGCAGGTTGTGGAGATTGATCAGCCGGTGGGTTTCGAGGTCCCCAGTGAGGAGCAGGGCCCTGCCTGCTGCCCAGCTGTGGCTTCACCTGACAAACATTATTTAGATAGAATTCCAGGGGGTGATATGCTGGGGAGCTGCCAGGAAGTCAAAGATCATTTAAAATGCAGAATATGTCATTGCAAACAATTGGTCTTCTTGGTGCATCTCTGCCTCGGGCGTTACCCCAGTGCCTGCAGCACCCACCAGGAGAGGGGCTGTGCCAGCCCTGCCTTGGAGGAGACACAGCACAGGGGATGGAAGAGATGTCTTCGGGGTCTGTGGTGTCAGGGTTGTCTAGGTACCATCCGCATCTCCAGAAAGCTGGGCAAAGACTTCCTGTATCCCTGGGATTCACAACAGAGGACAGGCTTTTAAGTGCACGGCACTCAGCAGCTTTGGTTGTGGTATTTGTAGACAAAATTGCAGCAGAGTGCAGACTTAGTGCGTTGGATATTTTTGATTTCATTTAAGACTCCCCATCCATTAACATCACCTGCATTTCCTCATGGTGAGCTCTACACTTCCTCCCATCTTGCCAGCCCCTCTGTTTCCACCTGCTCCATCACCTGAAAGGAAACCACCAAACCCAACGTCCATGAGCACTGCCCAGCCCTGGGGCTCACAGCAGCCAGGAAAACAAACAAAAACCACCGAGTCTGGCTGCGCAGGAGGGAGTGACTTAAAAACACAGCAGCCAGTCCCTAAACAGGAATGGGTTATCCCAGAACCAGTAATTTTAGGGAAGCAGTACTGGTTCACACCTGGTGCAAATGTGGCTCTATATTTTGGGTAGACACTGGAGTTTTTACCCGTCAAGTTCCAGATCTGCACCAAATTATTTCAGCATTTGCTAATGAAGACATTACACTGACCTTATTTAAAACATCGTGATTTTCATCTTAACTGAGAAAACGGCATTTTTTCAACTGTTTCAAAAGAAGAATAAAACCCAAATATTATCAGGACCATCTTTCATATGATAAGGGAGGAGGAGGAAGCTCTGCAAGGAAAGATTTCAAAGCCTGCTTTGTTTTCGTCAGCTTTGAAATCAACAGACAGCCCTGAGAATTTTGTTTTTCAGAACCACAGTGTTTAATTCTATTTACTACTTCCAGGCAATTCTATATATACACACAGCGAAAAACCCAAGCAGCTCACTTTAAACAAATCCTCCTGCTTTTTTCAGATGTGTCATTGCTCCTGCGGGTAGGATTGCAGGATACAGATCAATTAAGTTGAAGCCAAAAACAAAGCAGGGAGGAGGAAGGGGAAGAGGAGGGTTTGTGCTGTCCCTGGGCAGCTCTCCCTGCTGGATCTGGCAGGGGTCACTGTCCTGTGGGCACCTTGGCTTCACCTGAAGGAGGGGGTTAGTGGGGAATTTTCCAAAGACTTCCCCAGCTCTGTTGTCTGATACAGCAGCTGGAAATCCAGCCTCTCACTCCTGTGCTTGGACATATCCAAGCACCCCAAGTTACCCCTTGTGTTGTCTCTCACCCTGGGGTGGACAGAATTATGCCAGAAATCCCATTTCCTTCCCTCTCCTGAAACCAGGCTGTCTACCTTATTTCTCTCCCTGATTAATTTTTACCAAAGGCCTTTAAGAGCCTCTGATAAACTGCTCCCAAAGTCCAAACTAATATTATTAACTATGAATCTTCTCCTATAAATAATTCCCAGAGTAGATCAATGCTACCGCTGAGTCAATGGATTCACTGGAATCATTTCTTCCTGTTACTCTTGGATTTTTTTCTCCCTGTCGCCACTAATCAATTATGATGATAAAACTACCCTGGAACACCCCCAAAATAAAGATAAACAGTGTGTATTATCAGAGGCTGGGGCTGTGCGCGGTGTTGAAGATGCGTTACCTTCTCTGAGCCACATTTGTTTTCCTCTACAGACGGTTAAGGGGGAAAAAAAAGGAGGCCCAGTAAATGAATGGTCTGGTGTAACACAGCATTAATTCCCTGACCTTCCGCATTGAGTGACTAAGAATCTCAATCTCAATTATTCCTTTCATGACGGAATCTAAAATAGACACAGCGAGTCCTCACATTCTTGCTCAAAAGCAGGAGAGGTGGAATGAGACGAGTCAGCCCGATCACACTGAAACCACATCCATTATCAGTTCCATGTCATTCAAAAAAATCGACTGCGGGAGAAAGCAAGAGCATCCAAGGAGAATTATTGCAAAACATGTGCTGGCAGGATCTGGATAAATACAGACACTCATTTATATATGCACATGCATTTAAAATTCACAAGTGTGGAGCTGAATCAGGGGTAGGAAAAACAAGTCACTCTGCAGAGGACACCATCGCTCTAAATTAACAGGAGGCAGATCAGAATTGATGGAAACACCCTGAGAGGCTGATAAGCAAAACTCCCTCTCTGTAGATTGTGGGGATCCCTCACATTTTGAAGTTTGGGCATTCCTGCACCTCTGGCATGATGGAAATGGCAAACCCATCATTTCCTGTATGACTTTAGAGTTAACTACTTTGTTTGCTTCTTTCCAGTTAATCAAATGATTCTTATTGCTGATACAGCAAATGCCATGACCATTAAGTTCACATCAAAGGACACGTGAGCAAGAAAGTTTCCATGAGGATTTAGACTATCTCAGCACAGATCTTCAACGGGCACAAAATCCTCACAGCCACACTACCCCGTATATTGGCTAAAGATCACCCCGTCATCCACGGATCTTTGAAGGTATTTTCCTGCAGCTGGAAAACAAGGACAAAAGCAGACCCAGCTGTGGGATGCTGTCCGTGCCAGGGGCTGCTGTCCAGCCGTGCCTGGCCGTGTGCAGGCAGGAAGGAGCCTTGCTCCCTGCACACAGGGCTGTCACCTTGTACTTACCTTTGATGTAATTCCCTGGCTTTCCATGTAAGTCACTGATTTTCCAGCAGCAGATGTGGATCGAGCTCCTCAGGTTGCCTCTCCGGCCAGGGCCTGGCACAGCACGTGGCAGGGCTGCAGCGAGCCCGGGAGACAAGGAGTCACACACAGCCTCTGGCCACATCCTAAATTCCAGCATTGTACGTCAGGAAGAAATGTGCCTGGGAAATGTAGCTGTAACTACATTAAAGCACCATAATTCAATTCTAACCACATCATTACGGAGGTGCAGATCAGATAAGCGCGGGGAGCGAGGGAGCCGGGCTCTGCCGGCTGTGGGAGCCGCGTCCCGCAGGCACCCGCGGGGTCGGGCGCGTTTGGGGCTGGGAGAGCATCGCCCTCCCTCCTCCGGGGATGGCTCACACGATTAACCCGCAAACCCACCTCTCCAGGCGGCATCCTGCACTCCCTCCCTCTGCTCCGAGCCAGTGTCCAGCGAAAGCCCCGCACCCCAAAGGGCAGACCCCGCATCCCTCCCCGGGAGGGTATTTTGATCCACACGGGCCCTTACCCCGATCCTACACCGTCCTTCCCGCACCCCGGAGGCTTCGCCAGGGCGGTGCTTGCTGAGCAGGGAGAGCAGTGCAGCCCCTGGCTGAGCTGCTGCCCTGACACCCCTGCAGTCCCCAGCCTTCCCCGCACTGCCCGGGGATCTCCAGCCTCGCCATGCGAGGGTTGGGGGTGAGGAGGAGCTGGGGCCCCAGGCAGCCTCCCCTGGAACCACCCATCCGCTGCCATTGACATCAGCCATCGACATCAGCCGCGCTCAGGGCATCAGCGCCTCGGCCACAATCGCACCGACCGCTACTGGAAACCATTCTTTGAGTTACTGCCTCCTACCAGGAAAGTGCTTTTCCCATATTTAAGACGTTCCTCAGCTTTAAGCACCCTCTCCCACTAGATTTAAAGCACAGATATACCGACTGTCAAGGCCCCGGATTCCTGGTCTGACTTTCGGGCAGCCATGAGATTAACTCTTCTGTTCCAAGTCATTTTAAGCAGAGGTTAATGCTGAACTTGTGCTTCTGCCTTTGCTGAATCAGGGCTTTGCCAACTTCCTGCTTTATTTATTTGGCTTTCTGTGATTGCTGAGCTGGGATGGCAAGGATCCTACCTTGAACCTCCCCTGGGACCTCTTGTGATGAAAAGCAAAGCCTGCAAACACTGTGGAGTCTCTGCTGCATTAGGAGAGGAGTTTCATGAAGATTCATGTCTTTCATATTGTTCTATGGAATTAAAGAGCAGAGGAAAATGACTTTCGAGGAAGTGAAGATGTACTGCAGCAATTTAGTTGTAAACATAATTAAGCAACTGGCCCTGACATACCCGTCCTTTCTTGGCCAAAATTCAGCTGGAGTTTCCATTGATGTCAAGATCAAGCTATGCAAATAATTAGAACAAGCTTTCTCAGGAGAGTAGGATCTAAAAGAGATTTTGGGTGACAAGGTCTGTAACAATGCTTCCCTGGCTCCTTCTGAGCTGGATCCAGATCTTTAGGTCCTTCATTTCCCTTCCAGCCTCATCCACCTGCTGGATGCTCACACTGAGAACTGTATGAAAACCCATGTGAGGCCCAGCTGACAGCCCAGCAGAAGTGGCTCCCAGGCTCCAGACACTGAAGGAAGGAAGGCTGGGATCCCACATGGAGCACTGTGCTGTAATGAAGCCACTCTGCCACTTCAGACTTACCCAAATTCCGTTGATGGGTTAATTTTGCACTGAAGGCACTCAGCTGGGTCAGGCATCATCTCCCTCCCCGCTGCCTTGATGCCAGATTGGGCACCACATGTTGTCCTGGAGGTGGCACCCAGCCAGGCCAGACTGGCACCGGTGCCTGTGTGTGCTCCGTGTGACTGCCACAGCCCTGAGGTGACATCCCTGCTCCACCTGGAGCCTTTGTGTTCCCGTGGGATGAGGGAGTGGTGCAGAGCCTGGAGATGGGGCGAGCAGGACCAAACATTTAACTGCCTGAAATAAGAACTGGGCACTCAACACTTGTTTGTCATAGCTTGCTTACAAACGGGCACAATTACAAACATCCAGTTTCTAAGTGTAAATACACTTACAGACTGGTTATAGTGAAGCAAAAGCAAACTGCTCTTAAGCTGAGCTGAGAGCGCTGGGCTTTGGCAGTGATATTTAGAGCTTTCCTGAGTCTCTGGGTGTGGAGTGGTTTTCTAAAATTGCTGGGTTTTTAGTTTTTGTTTAAAGTAAATGTATAGTCTTTGACGCTCCAAGGAAAGGACTTGAAAAATGTGACCTTTAGAGCTTTGATACTGGGTGACAAATAAAAATAATCCAAAGGACAATCCCATTAAAAATATCCATGGCTATCACTTAGTGAGCAGAGAAAGGGATGATGTCTTTTCCTTCGAGGCCAGGATTGACAGCAGCCTCTAATGTTATCCTTAAAATACTGGTGGGATAACACAGTACCAGCCAATGTCTCCTGCATGCACCATTGCTTGCCCAATTTTGCAGGAGCAGGTGCTGAGCTGGGGCTGTCTGGGCTGAGCCACCAGCCGTGCCCAGCACACGGTCCAGCAGCGCTCCAGGAGGTGACATTTGCCTCGCTGGCACTTGAGAGCACTTCAGCTTCACCTCTGCAAATGAAACTCTCCGCATCATTGGGGAACCACGCCGGGAGGCCCTCAGGAGCCCAGCAGCTATTCTTCCTGCTATTTCATACTAGGGTGCTCTTTCAAGGGAAGGAAAACCTTGGGGAAACTGAAAAATACTTAGCTGGAGTGGGCAGAGGCTCCTGGATGTGTTCTCCTGGCTGAGGCCATTTTGGATTGATGCAGCACTGAAGCTCTGTGGCTCTCGTGGGGTGTTACTGTGATGCATCATCAGAGCAGCGCTGCTCCAGTGAGGCTGGAGTGGGTAACATTACTTATGCTGCACGTAACTTTCTGCAGTCATTCCCCCTCCCCTCTTTGCTCACCTCCTTGTGTGGCTGCAGTTCACCACAGATGGGACTCTGCTGGTCTGAATCAGCTCAGGGACAGTGTTTTGCTGTTCTGTACCAACAACAACAACAAAATAAAATTTAAACCAACACAAACTTAGCCGAGAAAGTAATAAGAAGGCAAACTCAATTACTGTTTCATCTGGCATTATTGTTGCTTTGCTGCTCTTTGTCAGGGACTTCTTCCAAGCAAAATTGGAGAGATTATCTTGTCTAGATGTTATGAAGTAGCTAATCCCTTCCGCAAGTGGAGGAGAGCCAAACGCTTCATGTTGGGCAAGTGGAAGTGTAAATACGGTGACAAAGTGCTGCCACTGCTCCCTGGCTCTAGGGGCCACCTTTTCCCAGGGCTTTGCTCACTCCACATCTGCACAAGGCACCAGGATTTCCCCAAGATCTCCCAAAAGATTTCCTCTTTCCTGTCCCAAAAGCTGCCTGGAGCAGGTGCATTTGGCACATCATCTCCTCTATTGCTGTGGGGAGCAAGAGGGAAAAGGTGTTTTTAGAAGAGAGAAAGGCCACTGTTTAATGTCACAGTGCTGCTGAGCTCGTGCCATCCCTCATCCCGGCCTCATCCCCACCCAGCTCTTCCTGGTGTCACCACTGGCCTAGCAGCTGCAGGAGCCCGAGGTGTGACCCCAGAGCTGCACTGCCTGCCCCAGGGACCCCGCTGTGGGCCCTGCTCCCTGCACAGCTCCGAGAACAGAGCTGAGGATGAGGATGCTCCTGCCTTCCTTCAGCCACCCTGCAGCAGGGCCTGGAGTAGGGACCTCAGAAAGCAACAGCAGAAGAAAGAGAAATTACCCACCTGTCACGTGTTCACTGGATTTTATGTGGCACACAGAGAACTCACCAGGGCTGTTATCTCAGTAAAGACAGTCTTGTTTTCATGTAAGAAGGGCCATTTTCTGGTCACCTCAAGGTAAGCAGAGTGAGGTTGCCTCCAACAGAAATTCTCAAAGGTCCAATCTTTACTCACACTGAACATTAGCCCAGAGCAACACTTTTATGGGAACAGCCCTGACACAACCAACACCTCTGGGCTCCGTGTGAGGTCTCTGTCACAACCTGGGAACATGAAAATCAGCAGCCCTCCTGGAGCAGCACCTCTGGGATGAATCCCAGTGTCCTCCCTCCTCCACAACCACAACAGAGAGACCCCACAATACCCTACCTGCCCATGGCCCCCCACCTCCCAAAATCCAGCAGCGCAGGTAAAGGACATTTGCAGAGCTGGAGAAATGCTGGGCTGGAAACACAGAGCAGCCCCAGCCCGTGTGGGTGTGTCTGTGTACATCCAGCCAGGGGCATATTTAATGATAATTGCTTCTTTTCAGCAGCGAGCAGTGTGCCTGGTACAACCTAAAATGATTTTGCTATTTTGACGTTGGGAAATCTGCAAGTCAAAGGTGAGGGAACGACTGCGCAGAGCAGCCAATATTAAAAATCACAATCTGGCAGCGGCGGCGCGGGCTGGCAGAGCTGGATTGCCAATCATTTTTATACCTCGGCGCTTTAAATAGCAATAATGTGTTGAATGTGAAATTGCCTGTGCTGATGGGGGTTGCTGCACATTATTAAAATCCAGGCATTGGGACACACGTTACACATTTGTGATTCTTTAGAGACATTGTTGGGGGAAAAATACAAACTCTGGGAGAAATTTAAAGGAGGGGGAGCCAGGAGGTAAAGGGTGAGGGAGAGGCAGACAATCAGATCTCTGGAAGATCACCAGGCAAAAGGCAACAGGGAGAACACTTTAGCTCTTCTGGATATGCCCAGGAAACAGCCAATTATTTCAGAGTCGTTGGAGCGTTAAGTGATGCAGATTATTCCCTCTAACACTTATTCCCTATGCAATTCCCACTCCTTTGCTCTGATTTGGCCCATTCCAGATCCACAGTTGGCCCAACACCTGAGTCCCCGTGTTGGAGCCAGGCTGCTGCTGTGCCTTCCTGTGCACCTCTCCCTGTACAGGGACAAAAGCCCAGGGGAAGGTGCCCTGGCCTCATCCCTGGGAACAGGAATTGCTGTCGGTGCTGCTCTGACAGCTCTGCCTGAGTGAGGATACAGAGCTGAGTCCTCACCAAACCTGCTGCTTCCCACCTCCATGGGAGCATCTCTCCTCCCCAATCAGGGAGTCATTATCCACTCCAACTGCCACATCTCTCCTTTTGGATGACTACAACCCTTAATCCATGATTTCACAGCCCTACTTAGGTACAAGCACCCACATGCAATGCAGATGTGTATAAAACCCAGCTCTGCATAAACACACCCCTGAAAGAGGAAAAGCTGTGATGCAAACATGGTGTTATTTCCATCCACCTATGAAGTTATTGTGTGATTCCTTATCTCCACCAGCCCCCTACCTGCTCCCCACTCCTCTGTCACACCTTCCAGGTGCCAAACTTCCGCAAAACCTTTCAAGAATAGGATATTCTTAGCTCAGATGTACACAGACCATGGGCTGAAGGTGACTAAAATAACAAAAATCCATGTGCCTTTAATATTTTCAGGATTAATTTTGCTGCAGACTCATGGAGTGCCCTGTGCCAGACTGGGGTCCTGCCATGTAGGCGGGTGAGACAGAAGAGGAGGGTGGAGAGTTGGGATGCATACTTTTCAGACAGAGAACAAATCAGAGATTTAAGGTCCTGTCATACCCCAGAGTTTTATTAGTCATTTTGCAGCAGCTATAGGGCTGATGCTTTAATTAATATTTTTTAAGAGAATACATATACGAGTAAAGTCCTAGTAATAAAAAGTGCCAGAACAGAATAAAACCTGAAGTATCTCTGTTCATCACTCTCATGAACCCCATGCTCTTTCAACAAGGTCACACAGAATCAGCAGCTGAGTCTGTATTTCTCCAGTCTCTTCACTGCCTCAGCACAGCTCCTCTCCTCACACACTCCAACTTTGCTCAGTTTGTCATTAGCAGCGACATCACCTTGAGTGGCAACATCATCCATCCATCCATCCATCCATCCATCCATCCATCCATCCATCCATCCATCCGCCCGTCCCACGGCATGTCGCTGCTCAGGAGGAGCCGCAGCACTGACGGGCCTCAGATGCAGACAGCTAAAGGGTACAACACAATCAAAATAAAAAGCCTGAGAAAATGGACTTTAAAATGTCAAACGAGGGAAGCGAAGGCTGCAGGCAGGAGCTGGGGATGCAGGGGGCTCAGAGGGAAGGCAGCCCAGCAGTGGGGGGCAAAGCGCCGTGGCACAGAGGCGACGGCGAGATATTGATTTGATAAGCAGATGAGCTGAAATTCCAAATGCATTGGAGATGGTGATAGGAAAGAAAAGAGGTAGATGGAGAGACAGGGAAATGCAAGAGGAACAGCTGCGTACGCTGAGATGTCATGGAAAATAGAAGGTCATCGGGAGCCACGAAATTCTCCAAAGAAATAGGAAGTGGAGATCGCAGGAAGACAGCAGATGTTTCTGTGCCAAGACAATGATGGAACCATAATTACAGCGAGATGGAGCGTCCTGCACAGCCCCAGCAACACAGAAACAAAACAAACCCCAACCAGACACGTTTGATTGGCAAGTGGAAAAGGCTACAAAAAAAGTAATAAGCATTTAGTCCTTCCATTACAGAGGAGTCAGCCAAGGGGAAGAACGAGGGCACCTCTTCACTGCAGAGCCAGAACGCTGCCCGAGAGGTCAAGCTGCTGACAAAACCCCCTGGATTTGTATGGGTCTCACACACGAGACCTGGGGGCTCACAAGTGCTTTTCCCCCCATTTTCAATAACGGGGGGCCCAGCACACTCAGCCTGGGGCTGGGGTGCTCAGCAGATGCAGGGGCAAGTGCTTCCTTCTCATTCCTGGGCAAACCCACCCTGGGTGTCTTGCCCTGTCCAAGGGCAAAACCTGGGCAAACAGAACCTGACACAGGCTGTGGCACCTCTGGGGACTTCTGCCATCTCAGCTGCCACTGGCAAGTGTCCTAGGGGTCCAGAGGAGAACGAGCATGGTCTGAATCCAGGGTCAGGGCTTGTGTGCTTAGCAGCTCAGCTGTCCCTGCAAACAGCCAGCCCTGGGATGTGACAGCTCTGCCAGGAGCAGCAGCAGTGCTAGGACACCGAGGGGAGCCAGAGCTCCTCAGCCAGGGGACCTCTCTGCATCCCCAGCACACACCGTGACCATCTCAACAGGAACAGTTCTCCCTGACTCATTCACACCTCTCTGGCTGTTGCCTCTGTAACAATCATGCTGAACTTTGCTTTTCACTTTCTGCACTTGCAAGTCCTTTTTCAGCATGAGGACAACAAGCTCACTTAATTTTGGCTGGGGGGACAAAATGATCTTATTTGAGGAAAAAAAAATCTCGTTTCTGTCTTCTGAGGCAGCTCTGAGGGAAAGGCACTCAACGATCACAAAACACATCCAAGCAAATTAGGGGTCTGTCTGTGGGAGTGAAAAGTAACACTCTCCCTTTATCATCTCACATCCAGACATTGTGTAAGGACAAACCTGCACAAGCAGAGATACAATCTGGACCTGCGAGCAGAGAGGAACATCCCAGGCATGTAAATCGAGGTCCTACAGACGCAGCGCATAGCTGAGATGATCCATCTCCCTTCAAGGACTGCGAGCCCGCGCGGCTCAGCGGGCTGGGCTGGTGCTCGAGTGCCATCTGCTGCTCCCTGCTCGCCACCGGGACCGCTTCCTCCTCTGCCCGGCAACCCGCGGCTGCTGCGCTCCTGGGGAAGGGACGGCACCGGCGGGGGGGCGGCTGTGAAGGGGACAGGGCAGATACAAAAACAGCAACCCGACTTGTCTCCACTAGACTCTTTCCTCAGCATGTGTGGCGTCCTTCTGCCCCCAGACAGGGCTGGGCACCTGCAGCAGTTCACTCTGCCATCCCTCACCCCGTCCTGCACGGTTTGTGCCACAGAAAAGCAGCTGTGTCACTGTCCCATAGCAGAATTAGAGCTACAGCCTTGACAAGGCAGCCAAACGTTTCTTCCTGCTCTGACAAAACTTTTCCAGTGATGAACAAGTGCCTCCCTCAGGGCTGGGTTCCCTGGACTCCCTCCTGAGCATCCCCCCACCCTGGGGACAGGAAAGCTGGGGGACTGGAGCAGCTGGATGCCCCAGCAGCCACACCGGGAGATTGTGGAGGGGCCAGGGGATGTCCCTGCACCAGGCAGAGCTCAGGGGGCCGCGACAGAAGCAGGAGAGGCTCATGCTGCCACTCATGGCTGCCAACAAGAACGGTACTTGAGGGCCAGAGAAGTGCTTCAGGTGCACTCGGAGAGCAACAGACAACACACAGCAGAGAAAGCCAGACCCATGGATTACTGTGAGTGCTGCTATCCAGAAATGAGGGCACCTCACTTGAAATAGCATGAAATGTCTCTTCAGCGTTCTTGAATCCAAACTGCAGAGTCAGGGCACAAAAAAAGAGTAACATCCCCCAGGCAACACACAGGGATTTGAAGCTGGGACATGAAGTGCACAAACCAGAGTCCCTCTGATCCCTCTCCCAGGGAAAGGTTAAAACCTTGGTGTAGTGACAGCCACAGCACAACTCCCGTTGCCTTCTCCTGCTTTCCATGAGGATTGAGAACGTTGTAAGAAACATCCAACCCTGCTTTCAGACACCAAAACTCACAGCTGGGCCTGTGCAGCAGCTTTACAGCCTCGGTTCAGCAAAAGGAGGAAAGTTTCCAGCACAAGTTCATTCAGCAAAGGCTCTGCAGGGCTACAAAGGGTGCAGGGCTCAGGGTCTGCGGGGAAGTCAGCACCCCCTGCTCCAACCTACCGAGCAAAACTCAGCAGCTTCAGCACTTCAGCCTGAGGCAGGACAGGAGAGGAGGCTGTAAACTCGGGGCAGCGTGGACAAGCCACAGCAGGGCCATTACTCACCTTCCTGGGCACTGGCATGACGGATGAGCCGGGGAGGCTTTGGGACACTTTAGAAAACAAACAGGAAGCACTTTTCCCACTCACACCTAATTAAGTTGTGGGACTTACTGCCACGGGGAGCTGTGAAGGTCAGAAGGATAAATGGCCTCAAACGCCCTTACAGCAACTCAGAGGGGAGTTTCTCTGTGAAGCACAAGCTGTGTGAGGCACCAGGCTCAGCAGTGCTGAGGAGCTGGGACCTGGGGCTGTGAGAGCAAAACTGCTCTGGCATTTCCTCTGGCAAAGAGCCGCAAGTTTCTCCTCCAGCTGCCATCCTCACCCCTGTTGCCCAGTGCAGCCAGAATTTTTCTCTATCCTTCCTGGTTTTTTTAACAGGGTAGGGAAGGAGGGAGGAAGCAGAGGTGACCAAAGCCAAAACACAGCCCCTGAGGCAATGAACTAAAGGCAAGACACGTGTTCTGTAATTCTTGCTCAGCAGCCTCCTACATGCCAGCTTCCCAGGGACAGCACCGAGGTGGGACCCCATGGATCTGTGTGATGCAGAAAAATGGAAGGGATAATACAGCTTGCATCTCATTTTCCTTTCCTTTTAGGAAAAAACCTCTGCCAGTGAAGCACCATGTGCTGAGCCAGGCTCCGGGCTGCACCTGTGGCTGTGGGAGGGGAGGAGCTGAGCTGCTCCTTGTGTCAGGGCTCTGCAGGCCAGTGTCAGACAGGGGCTCCCTTACTCTCCCTCTGCTCCAGAAACTCTGCCCTCCTCCCTCCCTGAGGAGCCTCGAAACCACTGTGCCAAAGAGAAATCAGCTCCAGGCTCTGCCAAGGGAGCAGCCTGGCACTGCAGAGGATCTGGCAGGAAGGTGCTGCTTGCCCAGGAATGGGCTCCTGATCCCCCACCCCAGGCAGGACAAGGGCCAGCTGCCATGGGAGGGGGTCTCCTAGGAAGCACCTCTCATCCATGGAAAGAGCCTGGAGAGGGGATCTGGGCAGGCAGGGGCTGCTTGGCAGGGAGTGCTGAGTGTGCTGTGCAGCCTGTGGACGCTCTCCAGGAGGTTATAAATGAGGCATCTCCCGAGACCTCATTCATTTCACCCGTAATAAAATTACCACTCTCCAAAGGGAAAAGCCCCTTTGAAGGGCTTCAGTCAAAGCGCCCTGAGGGACAGCTCAGCTCCATGGGCCTGTGCTCTGCCTTAGGCCTGAGCCAAGGATTACAGAGCTGCTCAGAGGCCACTGATGGATTTATGAACAGCATGACCTGCTCCAAACCCAGCACAGCCTCGTGCTCGAGGTCTGACAGAGCACAAAGCACCACTGCCACAACCTCCCCTGGGCTTTTTCTGACCTGTGCCTTTTCCAAGCAGTCTGTATTCAACTACACCCTTCCCCATCCCAGCAAATCCACTCACTTTTATCCATAATATAAAACAAAACCCAAACCTAAAACAGCCCCCTCCCTATTTATGTTCCTGTATAGGCTGAGAGTTGTGACTTTAAAGAAGAAAGAACTGTGTATCTGTTACCTGCCAACACCTCCTTAGTTCAGTTCCTCTCTCCCTGCAATGTTCCATTTTACTGCAGTTTAAAAACCAGGCAGATCTCAACACAAATAGGGAACAGGATGTTCTTCCACAGCGCAGAGCCAGAGGAAAACACGGAGCTGACACTGGCAGAGCTCCCCACTCCTGGTGTAGACTCCTGACTTTGACACCTCTCAAAGAAGGGAAAACACTGACATTCAGGCAAGTCAAACTTTGCCATGAACGATAAGCAGCAACACATCCCCCATGGGTGCAGAGCAAGGAGCCCAGGGCCGCTCTAATGGAGGCAGGAAAGGAAGGCTCTTAAGTCATCACAGTTTCACTAAGATGGCTTAAAATCTGAGCTTTAATTGAAATGGAAAGAAACATTCCAAAAGGATATATTTTTTATAGATCTGAGTTACCCAATTTAATTTTCCTTGGATGTTACTGCAAACATGAACATTAAATCAAAGCGTCGACTGGGAGAGAACTCCAAGAAAGGATATAACCATTCCCTAGCAGAGGGGACTGGACCAAAGGCTGGTGTAGGCCACTGTCCAAATGTGTGATGCCCTGGCGTGTCAGCTCACAGGATGTGAGCACATGCTTGAATCACCTGAAGCAGCTTCTGAAGACTGACTACATCAACAATTTCTGGCAAGTGTCTTCTCTGCCAGCAATAAATCCCAGCTCAATCCACACCTAAAATGATACACATTAGAGGGCATGTCTTTAAGAGCATTAAGTCAGCTTAAATTACTTGAGCAAAATTTTAAATACATAATAGAAATTTAAAAAGGAGCAACAAAAAAAAATTGAGAGAGAACACCACTGCAAGAGTAATGCCAAGTTGTTACTTTTTTTTTTTTAAACAGATCTGTACAGCAACATAGCAGAGGATGCAGCAATCACAATTTCAACCAGACAGCAACCTAAGGGGACACTAATCCTCATACAGCAGAGCTGAAACACTCCCAACATTTGGATGCTTCAAATAATTTGGCTACCCTAATGCACTCCATACCAGTTCTACCTATATAGGACATTTTGGTGTGAAAAAGTTTCTGTAAAGTTCCCTTTGTTTCCAGTGTTTTTCTTGTACAAAATATTACAATGATTTTTTTATATATATTTACAGACTTGCACAGCTAGAAAAATATAAACTACAATTGGGCTTGGCAAGCAGTTTCTTTTCTTTAAATACATGACATTTCAGAGCAAAAATTGTAGTGGTAACATCCTGCACTCCAAGCCCCTGCAGGGAGAGCAGATCAAGCCTAAAATCCATGATTGCAGTGAGACACAGGAACGCAACTCCTCCACCTCCTGGCGCAAGGAAGACACAAGATGGATGCTGTTTGTGCAGGTTACTGGCACAATACAGAAAAATCCATAACTGAACATTAAATTCCTTAATAACATTCATTAATTTCATAGGCAGGGCCTGTTAAAAAGAGGACAACCGATGTAACTTTTGGGAAAAGCAGACACCGAGTCTGTGGGGCACGACACAGCCGGAACCAAAGCTCGGTCACCGTTTCGGGGGCCTTTGCCTCCAGCCACCCCCAAGGCTTTTAGATTTTTTCCATTTAAATTTTGAGCAGAGGCCAGGGAGGACTTTTTGTTTTAAAGCTACAGTATCTGTCATTATGGCTTTGAACACCCCCTCCCAGGAGATGAGGTATCTGTTCTAGTGAAATGGTAACAGTTGAGCAAAACGTGTTTCAATGGACCACAAAACTCCGCAGGCAGGTGTGAACGGGTCTCCTCGGGGGGGAAGTTGCCAAACCGAATTGTAACAGTGCAAAACGAGATTTTGTCTTTTGTGTTTTTTTCTCTGCAGAAAGAGTTGTCAAGGCATCTAGGACATTGCTAGTAGTCGAGCCACCGAGCAAACCCTCTTTCCACCAGAGTCCTGTTTATTGACACCACCTAAAGGGAGGGGGAAAAAACCCAAAGAGTAGATAAGTGAACAAGCCACAGCAACAAACATGGGTTCTGCAAGTTCCTAATCAACAATAAAAGGTTTATGATTAAGGAGTTTTCAGCATATACATCAATATACCCACCTCATCTCCCATCAAGTTCCACAGCTGTATCAGCGGCAGCCCTGTGACACTGTCATAATTTGTGACCTGGAAACACAGAAAAACATGAGTGTGCAGCAATTCTGGTCCCAATTCACCCACATGGACAGCTACAGACACTGCCAGAAGCACCTCAGAAAAGGTGAGCACTTCTGGACTGCGAGCAGGTGCTGCCTGCAAGTCTCTGGGACACCACGAGATGCCCCAGTGCTGCCTGTGGCCAGCTGGAGCCATGGTGCAAAACCAGTGACAAGTGGCAAAGCAGTGCAGACCCAGGGGACCCCGGATCTGCTGGACACCAGGCCCTGCTGTGCTCTGTTAGCCCATCCAGGTCCCCTTCCCCCTGCCTGCACCAGAAACAAGAGGGAATACTCATCCCTTCCCAGCCCCAAGCAGTGCTGATGGAAGTTCCCAGCCCCAGCACTTCCCAGGAGCCAGGCTGGCAGGCTCTGGGTTTATGTAACACAGAGTGCAGGGCAGAGGACACCAGCAGTGCCACCAGCAGCAAGACTTCTCCAGGCACGGGCTGTACCTGTGCCACGAGGACAGCGCCTCTGGTCATCTCACTGACAGCAGCGTCGGCTTCTGGGGAAAAGTGATCCTCATCTGTGGGAAAAGGAGAGCAGAGAAAACAAATCAGGTCTTTCACAGACTTTACATAGGCCAGAAAGGACTATTGAGCTAATATTCTCTGTCCTCCTACAGACTTTGGGCCAGAGATCCCTCACGGCCAGCTGGTCCCATCCCTGGAGCTGTTGGGTCTGCGGGGAAAAAATGAAGAGCTTTCTACAGCCACCAGCCATAATTGTGTGAACACAAGTACCTGATGAAGCTTTAAAGACAAAGTACACTTCTGCAGCACCTTGGAGCTGCCATTGATGTTTTGATCCTCAATAAACTAAACTCAGGTCCCTCAGGGCTTTGCTGACCCCACACAGAGGGCACCCCTGGCACTGGGGACCCAAAGTGTCTGTACCACAGGTGCCCAGCACCTGAGCAGAGCCAAGGACCGAAAAAAGCACGCCAAAGTGTTTCCAGGCACTGACTGACATTCTCCCAGTGCTTGCAGGCTTGGCATCTGAACACAAAGCTTTACAAATCAGTCATTTCAGGAGGAAAATGCCAGGTATTTGTGTGCAGATTAAAAACTAAGTTTGCATTTACAGCAGCTCTGTGACAGAAGAATTAGAGCAGTTACAGCTACTGCACCTATACCCTGCCAGTCCTGCCAACTTGCTGCTTAGGACAGTAATTCATTCTCTCCTCCAAGCAGGAAAAAGCCTGGACATTTATCATCTTTCCTCTGGATTCTGACAGGTTATGCCATGCTAGCACATTTAGAAGAATACAATACAATTTTTCCAATCCTTCCTCTTGTCACATCAGAGGCTGCACTGGCAATAGGAGGTAAAAGGTTTAGACAGAATCATGGCTTGGACACATCTGGCATCCATGGAAACCTGCAGGAGAAGGGCCAACAGTACATCAAGAGCTTCATTTACCTGGAAGTGGCATCACATTGTCAAGTAAAACTTCTGCTCCTTGGAAAGGTAGTGTTAAAAAATCAGACCTTAAAGAAAAGAGGATCAGAGTAAGAACAGGGCTTTAAATCACTCCTACATTCTTCAATGTGACATTGATTAATCAAATTCCTCTTACAGGAATTCAGTTTTAAATTAACGACAGTCAAACAAAAAAAAAAAAAAAAAAATCAGACAATTCTCCCAGCAATCTAAGAGCAGCAATAAATTGTCTGATTAACATGCCAAGCTGGATCAGGCTCTAAGCAAAACCCACCTCCATCAGGGAGGCTGTGCTGCCTGTCTCCCAGCTCCAGGGCACAATCAAATATTTAATGGGCTTGTGTAAGAAACCCCTGATCCAACACAGCTGTCCCAGACAGTGGGGCCAGAGCATCCAGAATCAGGAGCTTATTCCTGGCTCATCAATCAATTATACTTTGAGGCCTCCTGAAGGCATCCTTTTCCTCAGCTTCCACACTGAAGTGGCAGAAGCTGCCATTTCCTCTCCCCTCCCTTCAAAAAAGCCTTGCAGGAGCTTGCAGTGCTCCCAAGAACCCACACTCATTGCTGAGCTGAACCTTTCCACCATTTCCCACTTCAGCTGTGGAAAAACCCTTAAGAATTCAAACTGTACAGATTCCTCTGATTAGGATTTGAGCCAGACATGGCCTCAGGCCATGGGAGAGGATCTACAGACCTGATTTGCCTGAGTGTGTCAACCTTCACTTTATCATATCCTCCATAGTCCACGTATTTGAGCTCCACTTCATCGGTCTCCTCGAAGTAGCTGATGACCTGAGCCCGGAGCCATGCCCCATCTAGGCCTGGAGCTGCACAGATAATACCAACTGCAAAACACCAGAGTGCAGAGAAGAAAGGCTCAGGGTAAGTGGATTTCCAAAAATCAGCACTTCAAGCATGAGCAGTGCTGCTCATTTATCTATGGAGAACCAACAGCATTTCTTAGGCTGCTTCCATCTTCCTCCAACATCCCCCAGAGTCCCAGCACACCGGGCCTGCAGCTGAGACACAGGACTGGTGGGCTTTACTCTCAGCTCTGTCTGCCACAACCCAGCTGCCCTGCCCACATACCCAGTTGCCTTCCAGCCTTTCGGCGTTAACAGCAAGGTCTATCTCCACAAAGGAATACACAACTCCTTTCCATGTGATGCACCCTTCACACCAGGTGCAGACACAGTGACAACACAGACACAGTGACACTATGAAGGTGTGGGAGCAGCTCCACGCTTTGCCAGTAGAAATACCCCAGATGCCAGGTTGATTGGAAATAAGCTGAGACAGGCTTGATCTCACTCTGAATTTCAACATGCAGCTATGTGGCTCGGGAGATACTCCAGGGATGAGCAGGGTAAGGGAGAGCAGAGCAACATCTGTACTCTGGCAGCAGCTTAAAGATGAGATGACACGCGAGCTATCACATCCTCATCCACTGGGAACTTTCCACGTCTGACTCAGGGACAACAGGTTTGCGCAGAAGCCCAGAACTTTCTCAACAGAACAACGTGTGAGCATCCACGACTTGCCTTCGACCGGCGTGGGCAGGGTTGGAATTTCGGGCTGAGAGTAGCAGGCGAACATCTGCTGGTCCAGGCTGCGCAGCACGTGGAACGTGGGGTGCGTGTGCTGCTGCAGGAACATGTGCCCTGCATCCACCTGGTGTGCCACCACCACCTCCACAGTGACTCCATCGGGGAGGAACAGCTGCCACAGGGAGGAAAACTGTCGTGAGTGTTGCTGGCAATGCAAGCTCCAGCCCCAGCACAGCCAGAGCCGGGACTCACCCAGGCGGACACGAGCAGGGAGTGAAGCGGCAGCGGCATCGGCGGAGGAAGGGTGTAGATGTTGGTGAGACACAGCTCTTTGAACTTCTTGCCGATCAGGCTCAGGACTTTCTCCACTTGATGCGAGGTCCCTGGAAAACAAAAATCCCATGGGAAGTCTGTAGCATGGGCATGCTGAGGACACCTTCAGTCCTGTCATTTGAAGAAATACAACTGCCAGGATCCTCCTGCACTACCTCAACAGTGTAAGTTTTAACAGGTTGCCCAGAGGAGTTTTGGAAAGCACTGGACTCAGAAGCCACTAAATCTATTTAAATTCCTTGCTCATCTAATTAAATCCCCCAAGATACACATTAGACCATGAATAGAGACACATTCCACTCACCTTCGATGTGACAGACTTGGGAGTCACGGAAATAAGGTAGTGTTGAGACATAAATTTTGGCACCAGACGCTTGCCTCAGGTAGCTCATAAACCTCCCTTGTTTGCCGATCAAGCGGCCAACTAATTCCTTCAGGAAAGGGACAAGAAAGCAACAGTCACGAAGAGAAATGCAGATCAAACACCTCTGTTCTCTCTGGCTTACACCACCCACATTCTCTGTTCCTCTGTCACGGGCAGGATAAATACAAGGCAGTGCTGGACCAGTGCAGAGTTCATCTGGTCTGGGATGAGTTCAGACCAGTAAGCACAACTCATTTTGGTAATCCCCTGCTCTTAATACCTGTGTACCCTCAAAACCTCCTGGATGCTTTCAAAGCATTGGACTTCCAGAATGGATGGAAGATAATGGGGAATAACAAGTTCAGCAAGCACCATTCCCCTGGGTGTAGCCCTGGAGGACTGCTTGTTTACAGTTGTGCACTGGCTCTTCACTCCTGTGAGTCCTAACGGGAGCAGAACGCTCCAGCCCTCCTGGACTTGCTGCTGATCTCTCTGGGAGCCAGCACCAGACCGGGAGGACCAGGAGGTGGCTGTGTAGGGCAGGGCAGGATGCTGAGCAGGCCAGCAGCTGGTTACCTTCGGGACCTCGATTTCCCAGATAACGAAGTCTGGCTTGCTGGATCCTCCTTCCAGCTTCGCGTTCTGGCGAGCCACTGTCTTCCTCATGGCACTGCCACTGTCCACAAAATCCACACTATTTACATCTGAACCTACAAGACAGGCACAAGCATTCAGACAGCCTCCAAGATCCACACTTACATTCCCACCCCAAAGGGAAGGGCTGCAGAGGGACCCAGTGCCAGGTGTGCCCACTATGAGGCGTGGTAAGTGGCTGCCTTTTGCCCAAATTTGCCCTATATTTGAAGAAACAAGGTGCAAGAGCTGAAGTGCATTTTGCTCCCAAACAATCAACTGATACCAGGAGCATTTCTACCTGGGAAAGGGACAAACTCCAACAGCCTCCTCCTGACCAGATCTCAGATACAGCCAGTGTCACACGAGCTTGGTTCCTTCTCCCCATTAATAAGCAGAAGTGTGAAGATCCTCACTTGCTCACAAATATTCAGACCATCCAGTGAGAGACCAAAGAGAAAAATTAACCCAACACCTGCTTCACATTTGCCACATCTTAATGGGTAACACAGCACAGAGACTGAGAAAGGCCAAGGGTGCAGCTGTTGGCATTGGCTTTGTAAGCAAAGGGAAGATTTAAGACTCACAGCCTGGACATGAAGGTCAGCTGGGTGACCTGTTGTCCAACACTGCCACCTTATCGGCTTTACCTGCTGTATTCCCCTCTCCCCACCTCAAGTGTATCAGTGCCACCAGGCTCCACAACTCACTCCTGGACCTTCCTGTCATACCAGCACTCACAACAAGGCAATACCTTCTCCTCCTGAGGTTACTCTCACTAGTGAAAACGTTCTGTGGGTTCAGTCCTTCATTGCTGGCAAACTCAATCCCCATGTCTTGCAACAAGCAGTGTTCCAACTGCTTTGTAGCAATTACAAGAGCCACCCCCTGTCATTAAGGGCTGTTGGCACCACAGGGTCCTACAAAGGATTTTAACATCCATCCCCAAGGTCGCACAGGCTAACATTTGCTCAGACAGCTTTGCATGTACTGTGCCAGGCACACATCATCCAGTATCTACAAGGGAAAAGCAGCACAGACAGATGGGGGAACTCCATGAATATTGCTCCCTGTTGGGATTTCTCAGCATGCACCTGCCCCTCCAAACAAAAAGGCTTCAGGGTAATTTCTCTGCAATCAGCTGATTTTATCACAATTCATCAGAGCTCTGCTCTGGCTCCTCCAGCAGCACCTCAGAATCCACTTCATCTTCCTTTCAGCAGCAGCCCATAAAGAGGGGTAAGCACCCAGGGGGTCCTAGAGGTCACCAGAAACCACTGGTATGAGGTCTCACACCTGCAAGGTGCTCCCCAGCAATGCTTGTTCACTATGTTTTTTGCAGAAGGATTTTCCAGTCCCTTACCTTCCGAGTGATCTCCATCTGTCCCTGGTGCACTGCTACACTCCTGACTCAGGTCTGGCCCATCCTCTTTCAGGATCCCATTGCTGTAGGGCACTGTGCTGCCCTCCGGCAGCCCCGGAGCAGAGGGGGTCTCCCTTGGTACCAAGCTCTGCTCAGCAGACGTGTCTGGGGCTGAGGACATGCTCAGTGAGTCCGAGTGCTGGTCTGATGTGACAGACAGCACAGTGCTCTGCAGGGCCTCCTCTACACTCATCCCACCTCCGGGTGTGTGTGGGCCATATCCAGAGTCCTCCACGGACAAAGGTGACTTTTCCAGAGAGTTCTCCACATGAGTCCGACCAACTCCTTGGGACTCCTCGCACACCCAGCTCTTCACTCGACAGTCCTCTGTGTTCCCCTGAACAGGGCTGGCCAAACAGCCGTGTGATGAACAATCTGTCACACCCTGACCGTGCTCCTCTGCACCGCTCCCCGCAGCCACGCTCTCATCGGCTGCTGTGGCTCCCTCCACCTGCCCAGAGGCAGAAACACTCTCCATGCCCAGAGGAGCCTCAGCTCGGCTGCCAGTAGCCTGGCAGAGCCAAGGGGATGCATCGCCTGCAGAACCTGACAGCACTTCCTCAGTTGCTGCCAAAATGACCTTGGAAATTATCTGTATTGCTACTTGCTCAATTTTCTCAACTTCCTTGTCCAAACTCACTCCTCCAATCTCCTCTCTTTCCAACTCATCTCCTTTTGGCTCTGTGTCCTTCTGACACACTGGTGTAGTACCAGTGATTGACTCGGACATCTCTTCTTCCCTGGACTGTTTTGGACAGGCAGACTCCGAACTCCCTAGTAACACACTCACTGCAGAATCCTCTTGACCTGATACAACTTCAGCTTCATTGAGAAAGGCTTGTGGGGCACTGGCTTCTTTCTCCAATCCCAAACAACAGGCTGTCACAGAGCCAGTATCTGACTGCACAATTCCTGGCATCTGCTTTTCCTTAGGGGGCTTAAACGAAGACTCATCCGACTGCTCTGTGTTGCTGATGTCTTCCATGACTCCCAGAGTCTCCCATGTCAGGGGTGGCTGCTGGCCTTGGTTTGCCCCCGAGCCTTGCCCCAGCGCGTGGCTCAGCACCGTGTTCTGGTCACACTCCGTGCTCCCAGAGAGCAGAGGGAGCGAGGCAGGAGCATGGACACCACTTCCCTCTCGAGATCCTATCGATTCCAGCTTTTCACTGTCGTCCTCGCGGGGGCTGGGCCCAGCTGTCGTGGCCGACAGGTCTGGGACGCCCCGTGAGAGATCCGGCCTCTCGTGAGCTGGGCACAGGAGAGAGGGCGTCGTCGGCCCCGCGGACAGCAGGGAGGTCGGGGCTGGCTTCTCCAGGCACTCCTCTTCCAACGAAAGAGGCAGTCTTCGAGGGACACATGCTTCCGGTTTGGGACAGGAATCACTCTCTGATACTTCTTCCTGCTTCTCCCTTTCAATGGCTATTGCTTGTTTGTCGCAATAGCCTGAGTGCTTTTTTCTCCAGGAATAGATCCACCAGCAGCCAAGAAGTGCCAGCACTCCAGGAATGGCATACGGGACAAAATTGCGGAAGCGTAAAGCCATCTTACAGAGCTTCAACAGTTGTACCTAGGAGAAACAGAAACCACGTTAAAATAGTGCCAGGGAAGGTGACAGGAAGGCTGAGGTTCTGTAAGTGCCTTGAGGTATTTCTAGTAGCATGGTCAGGCTTGTTTTCCAGCTGCTCTAGAAAGTCACATCTCTGCTCTGCCAGCATGCTACAGAACAAGATCCTTACCCAAGACTAGGGATATCTGGACATGCCTCACCATTATACTCAATGATTTCATCCTTCCTCACCTCTGCACTTAATTTCCCCTTGCTTCCTCCACCTCACACCTCTGCAGGTCAGTCCTGCCCCCAGGACAGCCTCCATCACAGCAGGTTCGTCCAGCACCAGGCTGGGCTCACAGCCAGCTGGACTACAGCATTCCATGGCACAGGCTTGGCGCGTGGCAGGGCTCCCCAGCTCTCCCCTGGAAAGGCAGCACTCCATTCCCGAGGGCTCTGGAGTCTGACAACACACATTTCTATAAAGCCTCAGGAACGCAGCTCCAAAGTTTATTCTACATCCAAATTCACTACACTGACAGCTGCCACTCCCCTGACCCAGAAGATGACAGCTCTCCCTTTTTCTCTGCAAGGTCTGTGACCTCTTTCCCAGCTGGACACCCAGTCATGCTCCTTCACTGGCAAGCCTCACCTGGGCCACATGAGGCAGGGCTGCCATGCATCCCCTTTTCCTTAAGGAATGTCTGCAACTGGAATGCAAAGCTGAACTGTTATCACATCCCAAAGAGCTTTGCTACAAAGCATTTATAGTTTATATTTTCACTGCACAGGAATTAAAGCAAAACACCACGTGTCTGAGGGTGCTTACACAGACAGGCTTTAATCCAAACAGCCCTCAGACTCTTGCCAGCAAGCAACAAAAATAAAGATTGTTTTCAGGAGATAGCAGAGTCTTAGAAATGGGAGCCACCCACTGGAAAAGAGCATTATCTGGTTCCTCTTTAGAAGCATAATATTTCCATGACAAGAGAGAACAACTAAGGCAGTTGGCCCCAGTGTGTCTCAACCAAAAAACCCCTTCTGTTATCAGGATTAACACCCCAACCACAGCTCCCAGTGCAACACTCCTTCAGGCCACAATCTCCACAAGGAGCTGATGAGGGACAAAACCATGCCTCCCTCGGGCTCAAACCCAGCGTCAGAGCCTCAGATAATTTCATATTCACCCCAGATTTCTCATCTCCTCCAGCCACACTCTCCGTTCCACAGGAGCATCCACACAACTTCACCCACACTAGCTTAGACCCTGCCTTGCTTCCTGCAGGGCCCAGACACTGAGGCACACGAATGAACAAATAGCAAAGGCAGGGACTAGAAAATTGTTTGTTCAATCCCAAATGAAAGGTCAGCTGCAGACACGATTTAAGTTCAGTAATATTCCCAGTACATCACAAATAAGGTATTTCTGTTGTTCTACACTAAGACTTGTGTGTTCATCAGATGTTTGTATCTGATTAAATAAACTAAATAACTAAGAAGTAACTAAATCCTAGTTACTTCCAGCTGGCTGTATGCAGTCAGGGAGCAGGGCTCACTGCTGAGGGTGAATCCTCTGTTAATGACAACATCTGGGATCTTAGAATTAAAAAAAACCCAACAAACCTACGCAATACTGTGGCTGTTCTGTGTTTGGAAGCTGGCAAACGGAAAGAGTGAAGCCTGTACGTTCCCAAGACAAAAGGCTCCCCTTGATGCTGTCCAAAACAATGGCACATTGTGAGCTTCGAGTGCTCATCTGCTGCATGCCCAAGTTGTTGTAATTAATGCAGAACTACACTACAAGCTGTCTCTCAGGCGTACTACAAACCCAAATTAAAGTAGCTCGCATAAGTCCATTCCCAGCAAGCATTCCCAATTAAACAGACAGCCCTATTATTATCTGATTCCCTACTAAGTTGCACCAACTGTCCAAACTGTAGTCCCACACAGCTCTGCAGCACAGGGAGACAGTCGCAGGATGCCCCAGAGAGACAAGGCTGTCCTAAAGGCTGGCAGAGAAAACAGTTCTGTGAGTCATTCTGAACATTATCATCATTTAGGATAAAGACCTTCACTCCTCTGTGATACCTGGATGAGTCGGGACTGCTGGATTAGCTGACGGCTCCTTGCAAGGCTCATTTGATTTCATGTTTTTGATTTATTATTTAAGCAGGAGCTGCATCNGGGCGGTACTTACAGATGTTCCGGCGCGGCGGCGGAGCCCGGAGCGGTACCGGGCCCGGTCCGGAGCGGTGCCGGTGCCGCCCCACGTGCCCCGGCCGGGCCGCCCGGCTCGGACATGCAGCGACACCGCCCCGCCCCGCTCCGCCCCTCTCGCGAGAGTGCGGCGGACCGCGAGACCCCCCGCGCGCGCGCGCAGCCCCGCCCCGTGCCCTGAGGGAGAGGAGCGGCGCCGGCGGCGGGATCGTTCCTATGGCCGGGATCGTTCCTATGGCCGGGATCGTTCCTATGGCCGGGATCGTTCCCGCGGCCGGGGGGGGGCGGGCCCGGCCGGGGTCGTTCCCGGGGCCGGGG
>VWZV01007988.1:35582-87527 GCA_013397155.1 Irena cyanogastra
TCGCGGGTCTCCGTAGCCCCGCTGTCTGTCTGGCCCTGGGGTTTCTACCGGGTGCCCCGGTCAGGCCTTGGGCACCTCCACTGATCGCTGGGAATGGCTCCTGTCACTGCTGCTCAAGGCTGCTACAGCACCCTCCGCCTGCCCGGCTCGGTCCCGGAGCCAGAGCACCTCATTGCCGGCTAACACAGCCAGACACGCAAGCAGGTGAATCTGAGCTTTAGACAGTTTTACAAAAACTTTTGGCTGGTGGTGACACATTAGTGAGCAAATATTAGCCAGAAGCTACAGCAGTGGATTAGAACTGCAAGGCTGAACTAGAATGAGAAATGCAAATCTGTGTTCAGGCGAAGTTATTGCTCAGCTGCAGCACCAAGTTGGAGTTAATAGAGCCTTTTCATGTTGTTGTGTAAGACTTGTGACATTTCCCCCCAGGGCTTTTGGCGTCCTTGCAAAATCAGTGTGTAACTGATTTTTTTGTCCCAAGGAAGCTCTGAGGTTTTGGGGGGATACACAGTAGAGAAGCATGGCTGGTCGGGGCTGGCACTGCCACACTCAGTGGGCTGTTTGACAGCTGATTCCAGGACAGCTCTGGGCAAGGCACTTGGAGGAGACTGGGAAATCGTCGATGCTCTTCTAAGGCAGTTGAGAATTTCCAGAGGAGACTGGTGAGAGAGGGAAAGGCCCCAGGGTGTGGCAGGAGCAGCCTAGGCAGCAGCCAGGTCTTGGGAAGAGTCTGTGCTGACCTTTGTGGGGCATCACTGGGAATTCTGTGTTACTGTGGCACCCAGAGGGGTTTGGCATCCACCCTGGTCTGCGTGGGAAGAGTTGTTTGGGAGTGATGTGTCCTCTCCAAATAATCCAGCGGGGTTGCGTGGAAGCACACGGAGCGGCAGGAGCCAGGTGTGGGTGCTGCTGCTCCCCGTGCAGCCAGGCAGGTCAGAAGGCACAGGATGCTGTGCTGCTTCACGGCTTCTGAGGAGACTGCTCTGTGTTTGTCACTGGACCTGTCTTTGTGGGGACAAGTGGCTCAGGATTTCCCAGTGGAACAACTTCGGCTGCTTTTTCATCTTTTGGAACTTTAGCAGCAAAGTCAGAGGGAAACAGTAGGCCAGGGAGAGGCGGTTCATGCTTCGGGGCAGGCACAGGGAGCAACCGAGCTAGAGTGAGTTGTAAACCAGAGCAGTTCCTGGGGGTATCCAGTGGTGGCTGCAGCAGTGCAGGAAAGCACTTCAAGCCTCCTTCCAGCTTGAAAGCCTGATCTTCCTGTTCATCTGGCAGTCACCCCAATCAGCCTCCTCCCTTTGCAGTAGCCTGGGCTCATCCTGCAGAGCCACTGCTGTTCGCAGAGCTCACCTGGCTGTGAGCAGCACGCTCTGCACCAGCTAATGCTGCACAAACCTGCAGGCACAGGGGGAGTTCAATGCTGTGCTGACCAGGCTGGCTGAAGTCAAACCTGACCGTTGTTTATTGACACGTGCCTGCAGCACGTGGTTGGTATGTGAGAGCGTAAATGAGTAACTTGGAGAAACCAGTCATGAGCAGGATTGTCCTTCCTAAATCACTGATTTGTGTAAGTATTTTTCTGTGAAAAGTTCCTGATTTGCTTCTATCTTTTTGTTCAGAGCAGTCGGGAATTAATACTAAATACCCACTTAAAACCTACAAACTGTGTCACACATGAAGTGGAAAAATCCACCGGTGTTGAGACTTTGCCCTTTTGATGTCCCTAATCTGAGGATCTCAGAAGTTTGTCCGTTAAGAATTCCCAACCGACAGCCACCCTTGGCTGTTAGTGTTAGGCAATTCCAGCGTTTACAGTGCCTGGTGGTCAAACATTCAGGGGTTTGTCAAGGTCACAACTATAGCCTGTGCCAGACACACATGGGGACCAGAACTGCTGAAACCTCTTGTGGTTTCATTCCCATGTCCTCACAGCCCGAGGAGGAGGAGGGCTGGATGAGCAGCTCTTCAGCATTTGCACCGTGTCTTGCTGCACAGCCAGCTCTCCTGGGCAGACCTTGCTCTCCCAGTACCTAACTGGGGGTGGAAGCAGCAGAACAGATATTTCCAGTTTGCCTGAAGGACAGTATGCTATGAGAAAAAAAAAATTACAATTTAATAGTTCAGGGGAATTTTCTTGACCATATAGTTACTTCTGGCTATTTATAGCACTGCTATTTAAATATCCCAAAAGATCCCGTCATCAGAGGTTTTTTCATGATTCCTTTGAAGAACAAGCCCATACTTATTTGAACAAGTTACATCATGGGAGTTGTTTTTGTACCCTTTCCACCCACACAAGGCTGGGAGTGATTTTCATTTGAGAGCTTGTTAACCAGAGGAGCAGCCAACGGAAGAGCCCCTGTTGCAAGGCACAAAGGATTCACACCTGAAAACTGTAACTCTGGTAGTGGGACAGGCACTTCCCTGCTCAGAGAGGGACTCAGCGCTGCACAGCTGCAAGCGGCTGGCTTTGGCAGTTAGCTCTGTGACACAGGTGGCTCATCCATCACGTTAGAGTCTGAGTTCAGGTGTTCTGTCCCCTCAACAGAGGGGCCTAAGGGGAGGACAGACACATAAATATCACCACATTTGGTAATAGTGTAAATGTCCAAGCAGAATCCGATCCTCTGAGAGGACCTAAGGGAACAGGGAATCTCACCTGGGACAGTGCTGGGGCACCTTCACCAACAGCTCTGAGCCATCCTGGGCTCAGCCATGAACAACTTTCTTTCTTTCTTTTCCTCCTTGGGCAGTTTCTAGCTCCAGAACAGAATTCATTCCCCAAGTTCAAGTAAGTTCTGCATTTTTACTTTATCATTTTCCTTTGTAAAGTATTTCAGCAGCATCAGCTAGGCAGGGATTTGGAAGCTATTTCCTTTGACAGAATTCACAGCTCCAACAGTGCAATTTTCCCCTAAATAGTTTTTCCAACTGCATACATAACTAAAATAAAACTCTCCTTCCCTGTGGCTACAGTATATTCATGATCTCAAGTAGCAGGGAGGCTCCACTGTCCAAAAGAGGAATTCCTCCGAAAGAGGAACTTTAGGAATGCTTTTGACAGCTGTGATTGAGCAGGTGCTGCTCAGGAGCTGGCTCCTGCCTGGATCCCACTCGAGGTCCAACTCAGAACTAAGGAACACTTCCTTTAAAATAAAAAAAACCAAATTTAACAGTTCACATACTGCTGCTCTTCCACTCGTGCAGACCCAGCTGGCACCAGGAGCACAACAGCAATCACCTCCAGGTGGCTGCAGGTCTGTCTGTTCATCATGCAGGAACAATAAGATGTCTCAGAAGAAGTCAATGCAGTCACACTTTAATGTGTCTTTACATCCTTTTACGATTCACAAAGTCAGAATATAAGTACTTATACACTTTTAATGGGGAAGTAATGTATCCCCCTAAAAGAAAAATAGATGTGATTAATCATTTTTCAGAGAAGTTGCCTGACAGCTGAAACCTCAAGCTTCTAGGCAAAAAAAGCTCAAATAGACAAATTATACTAAATTGTTCTTTAAAGACCAAGCAGCTGTTTTATTACAATATTAAATTTACATTTTAAAAAGAAATACTCTGATTTATTATTCAGTTATGATAATCTTATTGAAGTGACATGAAATTCATGACAATGGGCTTTCTTCTTCCTCAGTCACTGCGGGCAATCTCAGATCTGTGCAGGATCCCACACCCAGAGCAGCACCAGTCTGGGAAGACAAACCCCAGACACTGGATTTTAACTGGAATCTTAATTTTCCCCAGAAAAAGTGGGGTGTTGAGCTCTGGAACTGGGCTGGATCCCTTGGTTCAGCCCCAAAGAACCCACCCAAACTTGTCCAACAGAGAAGACATGAGCATCCACCACCTTCACCCCTCAGCCCCTGGGAATGACCTTCAAACAACTGGGAGCAGGTTGAATTTACATTTTACTTCAAAAAAAAGGGGGAATTACATACATGAGGGGAGAATGGGGTGAACAATAATTATCTGAAACCAGGTTTCCACCATTCTGAGCCACAGCTCCCACCGGCCTGTGGCTGGGACCAGGGGGCTCTCCACGCTCACACCCTCGGTTTGACAGCACGACCAGGACTGGGATCACGGAAACCCGTGGGAAGCCGAGGCCGGATGGAAGCAGTGAGATCATACACAGGGTGAGTGTGTCGGACACAGCTTCTGGTTTAAATGATGGAATGCACCAGCAGGAGGGAGGAGGAGTAGTTAACAGTTACTAACACTAGAATAATCAAATTTGTATGTTATACATATACAGCAACTAACTGCTTTACAAAAAAGCAAAATAATACAATATATTGTCACATGTATTTACAGTGTAGTAAATATACTTTTCTGTCAAATTTTACACAAAAACTATTTACAGGTGAATATACTGCATAAAAAAAAAGGTGGGACCAACACTCTGAGTGACTGTCTGTGGTTTGTTGCATAACAATAGGACGTGCTTTGTGACTTCGGAAAAAAATTAACCTTAGAATGAAACAGAAAAAGCCCTAAAACCTACAACCCGGGTCAGAGCCAGCCCCGGCATGTGCTGGGGGCTCAGCCCATGAGACTCAGTAAAATGTTCCCTGTCCTGGGAAACCTCATGCACAGTAAAGCAGAAACATCGGCATCATTACAGGTAGGTTATGCACTATTCAAATACTACTGAGTTATCTTTAAGTCAGGGAAAATACAAACACAAACAGAATGTTAATTGTCTTTACAGTACTGAGCTGTGGTCAGTGTGGGGCAGGGAACGGGCTCTGAGCCAGGGGGTCATGCACGCTCCCCGGGAGGGCATTACATGGTCCACGTGTTCCAATCAGATTTTTCTGAATTTTAAGTTTTCATGTCAGAGCACAGGGACTCTAGGGCTGCAGCTCCAGCCCTGCAGCAGAGCCTGGAGCAGTAGCCACTGTCAGTGGCCCACAGGTTGCCAGGAGCACAGTGGCACTGGGGACCCTGGGATGGGGCTCCTGCGTGTCAAGTCAGGGCTCACACCCACACTGTCACCAGCAACACAACCTGCTGGTCACTAGAGAACAGAGCAGCAGGTGGAGAAAGGATGGAGCAGCCCAGGATGGGAGCAGAACTCCCAGGGATGGAATGGGATGGAGAGTGCTCAAACAGGGAAAGAAAAAACGAAGGAAGATGTGAGAAAGAAAAAGAGGCAAATCCCAGCAGCAGCTGCTGGAGGGAGTGGGAGAGCAATGCAGTGACAGTAAGGCACTCAACAACTAATTAGTGATGGGAGTTTAATCATTATACAAAGGCCATGGTTCCCTGGGAGCCAAGCACGAGCTTCCCAAGCACCAGTACTAGGAGACAACATTCCTGTCTATCAGGGCACACACGATCCCAAATTAAACCCTGGCCATCAGCAGTCCTTACACCCCAATTCACCTGTCACTTGACACAGGTGTTTTGATACCTCTGCTCTGCCAGAGTTCAGGCCCTCTCACTGAACCTCTCATACAGGGAAAACTCCAACTGATTCCCTCCTTCTAGGAAAGAGGAAATTCAGTTTTCTTCACTGACTTTATGAAGAGACCATTTTTTTCAGCTGGGACTGAGTAGTTCTGGAGTAGTTCTCACAGGGAAGGTGACTTTCATCCCTGTCCCCTCTGCTCTCACATCTCTGTGCTGTAGGGAACACAGCAGTTCTGTGGAGGGACACTTCTGACATGGGCAGTGCAGAACAGTGAAGGGCTTTCTCTCTGCCCAAACAAAATCAGTCAGGCAGTTCCTCTGGAATTACTGTTCCTGTTTGCAAGAGACCTGCTCATAAGAGAAACAATTGAAAATAGCACACCACCTTTACAAGAGAATGTTCTCCTCCTACATACAAATCCTCAGGCTTCTACAGTTCCTTGTCCTCAGCAAAATGGGAAGGGCTGGAACCAGCTCAACTGGGCACAACCCAGTGCAAATGCCGGTGACACCAGGGGTGGCTCCTCACAATGTGGGTCGTGGGATGACAATGGTTTCTTACCTGGGGACCCCAAACCCAAGGTTTGAGCCCCTGCTCTGTCCCTGAGCCCAGCTCAGCCTCACGGCCCTGCTTAGACCCCACTCTGTGTCACCAGTGGCCACGTTCCTGCCCTGGCGCCTGCACCTCCTGAGTGAGGGGATTTGGTTAATTGCACCAGTTCATCTTTCTAGCCTAGTTATTCCACAACTGCTAATTCTAAGTTTCCCTCTTGTTTTGGCAAACTATTTGCATATGAAGTTTGTGTTCATAGTTTTTCCAGGACTGTAAACAAATTAAAGAAATTGTTATTTTATGAATCAATACAATAAATGTATTTTTATTTACATAAATGTTACATTGTTACTGTGTGAATACATGGGAATTATCTGCTATAGCAATAAATTGGAACCCTTAATTGTACCATTCTCTAATAATTTAGCTGTGGAGTTTGATTTACTAAAGCCACTAACGATTGCACTGGAGGACTGGCTTTTACCTAACGGATATACTTTTTTTTCCTTTAAAGCCACTGAAGGATTGTTAATTCCTACCACAGCAGAGGGGTCTGAAACTGGGAAGTGGATCTGTTCCTAAGCAGGAGCTGTGTGAGCCCCCAGGGACACAGCCCCTGCCTGAACTCCAGCTCGCCCCGACTCAGACACCCCACACGTGCCCGCGGGGCACTGCCACCCACAGTGGGACCAGCACCGGGACCGTCCTGTCCCTCGCCAGCCAGCGGCACGTGCCCGTCCCCAGCTGCCGGTGCCTGACTGCCACCCGCAGCCCTGACAGTGACAGCAGCCTCAGGTTTGTGTCAGCCCCGCAGGAACCCCGAACCCACCCCTGGGAGGGGACCGCACCACCGCCAGACGTCCCTGGGACTGGACACAGTGTCAGTTAATGTCAATGCATGTACCTTGAGCAGACGTGGCTGTTTCTGTCCCTGCTCGGGGGGCAGCACAGAGGCATCTTTGCCACACACTATCCCCCAGAGCGAGGAATGAATCATCCCATTTTCCCTCCATTCCCCACTGGATATTCTGCCAGGAGCTCTTGAAGGTGTGCATTTTTGGGAAGGGCAGAACTAAAGCAAAGCAGGTGCTACAATGACAGCCCGAGGCTCAGTTCTCAGGGATTCTCCCCTGTACAACTTCCTCAGGGAAGATAAAGTACAGAAGGAAAAAAAAAAACCCAAACAAAAAAAACCAACCAACAAAAAAGCAACCAACAAAAAACCCCCAAGCTTTGGGAAAAAAGCCAGTTTGTCCAGTCTGGTCCATGTACAGTCCAAGTGTGTGAAGCTTGGTCTGGGGAATGAAGGACTTCTGCAGCCTCCTTTTCCTCTCCCCTTTATTGCTAATTACCTGAAATTTAACCTAATCCACCACTTCTGTTAAGCTCCTTGTACTGCAGCTATCATGAACTTCTTCTCAGTGTGGTAGAAAAAAAAAGTACAGCTAAAATCTTATAGGTTTGGATTAAAACCAGGTTTAGAGAAACTTCCCTGGCTCAGGAAGCCACCACTACCTTGAGGCGTGCAAACAGGGTTAAGGATCAGCACTTCCCTTAGCAGGAACACCTGAGGCCAGAGCAGACATGGCGGGGCTGGGGAATGGCTTTGGATTCGAACAAGACGCGGCTCTGCAGCGCTACAGAACTCCAACCTCCCCTGGGGCACACGAGTGGTTCTGAACACCGGCTGGAACCGAGCACGGGGGGAATGAAGGCGTTAACTCAGGCAGTGGGTCAGGAGTTGATCATCTGGCAACGCGGCTGACGGGATGGGAACTGTACAGATCAAGTGCAGCATCACACCCGGTGGAGGGCCCTTCGCGAGGGGCCGCGCGTGTCAGTCAGGTCCAAAAATAAAAAATAAAATTAAAAAGCGACAATCACACGATCTTTTTGATGCTGTGACGCTTGAAGCTGCCGGCGCTTCGCTGCTTCTGCACTTGGCTGGCGGAGCCGTGGCGCATCCTCCCGCTGTTGGCATGGCCGGCGGTGGGCGACAGCTCCACGTTCTCCTTGTCGATCCCTGCGGAGACACAAGCGCCGCGCTGAGCTCCGCTGCCGGCAGCCCCCGAGCCAGCCGGGCCGGTTCAGGCGCGGGGATCCCGGAGGGGCGGGTCCCCCTGAAGGCCCGACCCCGCTGAGCTCCGCCCGCTCAGCCCGCCCGCCACGGCCAGGACGAGTTTAAAAAGAATCAAATACGATTTGTGGCAGGTAAGGGCTACAGAGCCGCTCCCTCTTGCCCTCCAGCCTGTGGGGCCGGTGGAGGGCAAAGGGCGAGCAAAACCGAGAAAACTTGGCTGTCCTGCTGAAAATAAAAGTCTGCTTAAGTGAAGGAAGGAAGAAAACGCAAAACAAACCACCAGACTGACTCTTAATGAGTAAAGAAACAGTTTCCTAAGGAGGGTCTTGACAGGACACAGGCACCGAGAAATTGAGGCTGGGACTCTTCATGAGAACTGTGCTGAGTTCAGCCCCACCAGTGGCAGGAAAAGGCCCATGGGGGTCAAGATGAGAATGGCACCAGACAGGTTTGTGCCCACAAACTTAGACTCTTCTGAGAAGCTTTGCATGTCCTCTGCAGGACCTTGTCCTGCAGAGCAAAACTCTGTTCTGCTTTGGTAAAAGTCTCCCATCAAAGAAACCTCAAAACTGAAGTGATTTAGTGAAGACCCCACGCTGACATGACACCACCACCCCATGCCTGGCATTAGAGCCCTCAGCAGTGGCTTTGGGCACTGTCACTGCAGCCCCAACAGCCCAGAGCTGGGCTTAGTGCAGACTCCCGAGCAATTGATGCTCTTTATGCTGACACTGCTGTGAGCTAACCCCTGCAGCAGCCTCTCCATGTAGCTGCCACACTGTGTCTGCCTGCTGAGTGCTCACCACCACCTCACACTGTGGGACAGGTGCAGCACCAGCAATGAAGAGCAGGACGGGTGGTTTTATGCAAGAGGATACAACTACAATCAGCAGCAAAAATTAGGATGTCTGACAGCAAATAGAAAGGTTAGAACAAAGTTGTTATTGTAAGTGACATATCCAGAGTTATGTACAAGAAATTGATTGGTGTTGTTGGTATTAGTGAGAACAAAGCACACCCTCTATACTCAGCACAGGACAATGTGAGGGCTCCAGTCAGAGGCTGAACCTTCCTCTCCTTGTGTGGGTGGCAGCACAAAACTGCCAAACTGTGCTGAGGACAGGGACAATCCATGGGCATGAGCAAAAAAACCCTCTTCTGCAGCTTTCTCTTACTTCTCCACACAAAGCAGAAATGTGCAGCTCCTGATTTACTGCCCCACTGTCTGCTGCAGTGTAGTCCAAAGAACTCGTGTCTGTTTGCCCATGTGTCCCTGCAGTCAGAGGGAATTCCTGCTGAATCTAAAGAGCTCACACCAAACAGCTCATTTTAGCTTCACACGTGCAGCAGAGTGATTTCCACATTAAGCATCCACCTTGTTACCAGATTTATTCTCAAGGCTGCGGGTGACTTTGTCTGCTCTACCACCAGGTATTATTGGCATCCCCCAAGAAACGCACCAGCTTAGCACTTGCTGAAGCCATTCCCGTGTCAGAAACTGCTCCTCATGCCACAGCCCGGCCCTAACACAGCTCAAGCAGCATTTCGTGCAAATATGATGAAAGAAGAGAGTACCTGGATGAGGCAGCTGCATGAAAACTGCAGACTTAGAGCAAGGCAGAGAAGCTTCACAGACACAGAATGAAAGAAATAAACGTAAGTGAATAATGTCCGTGGGACAGGGAAGGGGAGGGAAAGGAACAGAGATGGTGACAGACAAAACGTTTTATAAACAATGATCCTGCCTAGTTGTTTCCAGATGCAAAAAATGGATTCTTCACGTATCTGCAACTTAGTATTTGTAGCCATAATAAAAAAACTCACTTGGCTGAAAATGTTTCTTTTAACTGAGTGCTGCTGAACATGTGGCCTTCACACTGGTGTTTTAAATTTAATTTCCAAGCAAACAGTGCTCAGAGTGCCAGCAGTGTGTTGTTGCAGACTCACTATTATCCTGAACGAGTTCCATAGTTCCCAACTCTGTTTGTGGAGACTCTTAACCAGCCTTTGACAAAAGCCATCTGTTTGCACAGCACTTGGAAGGAATGTTTGACAAGTCAGATTACTTCCTTCCTCTCAGCTTGTAAAGGAAGAGAGAATGGAAAGTGGGGCAGAAGGAAGGAGGACATTTACGGAGCAAAATGCTTCTTTCCCTTGCAAAGAGCCCAATCCTGCACCATCACCTCATCCTCGGACACGAACTGCTGGAGCTGCCACCGATGCTGTGCTCCAAACAGAAAGATGCTGCCCAGAACGTCCTTCCACACCAACAGCTAGGTCTGCTCCCAAAGAAACCCCTGCTCCCAAATCATTCCAACAGCCCTGCCTTACTCCTGCTGCTCCTCTGCACCCTGAACAAACCATCCCAGTGCCTGTGAGCCAGGGATTCCCTGCAGGGCACATGTTCCACATGTAGGTGCTGCTGTTCTGATGCCCTTAATTCTCTTCCCTTCACATGGAGTGACCTGGGAGACAATTTTCATGCTGGATAAAATCCAGGATCTGAATTAACAGGGTAACAGCTTAGGAACAGTTTAACATTCATTTGACTCCTCAATGCACCAATGTTTGACACACAAACATCCAAAGAGCCAACGAGGCTCCTAAACCAGGAAAATCCCACATTCCCCCACCCAAACGGTACCAGAACAGGCACTGACCTGGGGAGTGCTGGGAAGTGGCAAGTGAGGTCATGGAGTTGGAGAGGTTGAGGTTTGCAGTGATGCTGAGCTGGCTCTGCACCGCTGGAGGATACGGAGAGGTGGGGGTCAGGAGAGATTCTTCACTGGTTTCCTCATCAATTCCAGGCAAATATGTGTCAATCAAGGCATCAAGGAACTTCACTATGAGCTCAGCATAGTCTGGGATTTGGGTTTGCTGTGGGAGATGGGGGGGAAAAGATTGTTCTCTCCTTTGTACTTTCCTGTCAGTTTGAGCTTTGCTCCAGAGCTCACTCTCAAGTCCCACTATTTTGCCTACAAATTTTCAAGAGCATCTGATGTAAAAACTGATTTGTGGCCTTGTCCAGACCAATCTAAATGTACACACTGTAGACCAGGTGCCAGTGTGATCTCAGTGTGTGGGAGCCCAGGGGCAGGAAAAGGGGCTGCAGAGCCCCTGCCCCAGCCCCAAACCTGGGCCACTTCCCTTGGGATGGCTGGACACACGGGCAGTGCTCCACTGGCTCTGCTCCAACACAAAATTTAGCCTCGTGGAATCATCACTCTTACCAAATTAACCCCCTACCCTGTCGGATACATGTAATGAAGTAACCCTGGGAGCAGGAAAAGCTGCACTCACACACCTGGCTGCTTTCACCTCACTTTGGTAACTTACCTATCACAGCATCTGCTGCAGGCCCAGGCCTGGTTTTAGCCTGGAGGTGCCCCTGACAATCTCTGCTCACTCATAAGAGAATGATGCTCCTTATGAGCATCTTTGCTGCAGCACCAACGTGCCCAGAAAGGCCAAACAGCCCACACCCCACTGAGCTCTTACCTTGGAGAAGGGGCCAGCAAATCTCCACAGCCCATTAAATCCAAAACCTGCAACAACAAATGGAACACCACCATGAAAGCCCAGCTCTCACCTAACAGAGAACAACAAAAGAGTGCTCCCAGTACAGTATTTTCTTTAAAAAAAAGGAAAAATATTTACTCTGTAGATAGGATGTTTGGTATTGGGGTGGAGACTCCTCATGGTAGACAACACTCTGCACAATCCCATGAATTGGATTCAACAAGTTTGGATCCTGGCACAGCGATAAAAGGGTATTGATCTTGGAATCCAATAAATTATGCCTGAAGAAAGAAGAAGTGTCTTAGTTTTTGGTCATTACATAAAATAAACCTGCAGTTCCCAACCCACTTCAGCAACCAGCAGTTCAGGTGGGATTTTTGCACCCCCAGTGATTTCAGAACACAATTCCCAACTCTGTTCCACGAGGACTCTAATGATTTGCTCACGTCAGTTTGTGAAGACCTGCTCACCTTAACTTCTGACAGCTGGGTTTCCTTTACACATATTCACTCCAGCAAAACTACAGCAGGTATCCAAAGAAACACCCAAAGAGCACCTGCACTAGGCTTTAAATCAGCTTTGAAACACCTGGGGCACAAATTAAAATCAACCAGCACGGACAGACTGCAGCCCATAACCTCCACACAAGCAAGTGCCTTGTAGATGCTTGTCCTGGACCAGAGACCTCTAAAAAAGAGCCAGGTACAGAGTTATTGTAACCAGAACTTCAGGTACTCACACAACAGGAAAGACCTTTGGGAAGACAACGCTGGCTTCTGCTAAATACTCGTAGAGGATGCGCTGGTCGAACTCGTCCGTGGTGTATTTCACCAGCGTGGCCTGGCAGGGAAGGAGCCATTAGTGCACCTGGGTGGTTACAGCCTTTGCTTAAAGGGTTTAAGATTTCTGACTACCAGAATGCAGTGTTAGAAAAGATTGATTTATGTCTCTGTTGAGAAACAACAGAACCAGTTTGCAACAATTTGTGTTTTGCCAATAAATGTATCTCATCAGTTTTTTGCACAATTGAGTCTGTCTGAATCAGTACCTGGAGTGGGAACTGCAGTGGTACAATTGAAGAAAATGCTATCAGACTGCACTCTATTACTAGTTAAGGACTTTTAAACTGAATTATCCTGGGATTCCAATAATGCTCATTTCTTTTAAACTATTATGTATTTATAACCTTTTATTATACAAAACAGTTTGTCATAAACTCAGCCAGGAAAGGCTCCAAGGAACATGTTTGTTTTGCTGGGAGATAAAAGGACATCAGAAAATAGCAGACAACACATAGAAGAAAGCTTACAAGAACTGTAAGCAGCAGTGCTTGAATTTTTGGGTCAGTCAGAACTTCTTCATCCAGGAGGACGTTTGACTCGGAAACGGAAACTTTCCGGAGGTGTGGGTGTTGCTGTGGTGATATTCTCTGGGTTTCTGCCAGATAAAAAAGAGCAACTCATCCAGAGCAAAATAAACCCAAAGCAAGCCAGAATCAGGTTCTGCACACCAGAGTCAGTCATGTGCAAACCTCAGAGTTCACCAGCCTCATCACAAAGGTCAAAGCAACGACTGCGCTGTAGTGCAGCAGCACTGGACCACTACATGGGATGTGTTATCAGATGGCAAACAAAAACCCCAATTTCCTCTTCAGTGAAATACAGGCCCAGGGGTGTAAGTACCAAATTTAGGGTCAGGCAGATACAAGAGAAGAACCCTGGTCTTGCATTGCAATTGGGGGTGAGGGCACAGGAAGCAGATGGGGGAGAAGATGAAGAGAGGCATTCCAGGCATCAGCTCACGTTCCATCTCCTGCAGGAATTTGCAGCTGGGGCTTATTAACTTATAGAAGGTCAAATGCTATTTATTTCATTGAACTCCTATATGCAGTCCATTAGAGCTGCCCCTGATTCTGCACCTGTAAACTGAGCAGCACCAGTGCAGCTGCCAGAGATATGAAGGCTGCACCCTGCAGAAGCCATTGCTAAGAAAGGTGCTTCTCCCCTACCTTTGAGTAACCTTAGTAAATAAACACTGAATTTAGAAATAGTCCTTTGTATAGATATACAAAGTGTTTATAATTAGTATTATTCTTAAAATGTTAGTCCTGTGTCTCACCCATTTCATAATCATTTTCGGCTACTCTCCTCATTTTGGGAGGCGTTGTGATTCCAGATTCCATGTCTTGCCTTTTAGGAGCCTTTGTGTCCGATATCAAATGGTCAAAACTTTTCCTTGTACCTAAAAACAATTTATCAAGCAATTAAAAACATTAAACCTAAATCCATATTCTAACTTTTTCTGATTTTCTGGCCAAGCTACTCCCCTATCTACCATGTGTTGACAGGAATCTGTGGACCTTTTCACCATTTTCAGGGATGGGACAGAAAATACGATCACACCATGCCGCTCTCCATCACAGCTTCCAAAGTGCTTCACAATACACAGGAGGGAGCATGCAATTAGTCAGGGGGGCATGCCATGGACTCCTGGCCCCCACACGGAATACGCATGCCAGGACGTGGTTACTGAAAAGGAAGTAGGAAAGGGCTGGAATGAAGGAAATGCCCCTATTCTTCCACCTGTGTAGCGCCAAAGGGCTTCCACAAGTTCTGCAAAGCAACTCAGCTTGTTCCTCTGATACACGAGTTTGTTGTGAACATAATGCACTGAGAAGCCATGAGTACAAATCAGATTGTTTACACACATCTACCATGTTTTGGGACCGTCTCCTCCAGCCCCAGCCAGAGCACTCAATGGAGCAGCTAAACATCCACTTCCTAGGTTTGCTGGAAAGGGCTAGGAGCACAAAACTGGCACTAGGAATCTTCAGGACCTGGAATATCTTTTTTTTTTTCTCCACTTCAACATGCACATTCTGAGCATTGCTCTCGCTCCTCCGCTTCATGACCACAAGAACTGAGTCCTCTTTAACTGTCCAGTGCCCTGAAATTTGCATTTTGCAGAAACTGCACTTATTCCTCTCAATCAGGAATAAGCCCTTAAAGCCAGAACTAATACAAGAACAAATTTTCTCCAGTAACGCTTCCCAGGGTATTCTGTAAACAGACCAATAAATTAGTTATGTTAATAACCTAGAAGCTTTTTAGTGTTGGCTTGTGAAGGCTGCCCCATGTCCAAGCTCATGGATTTCCGGGTGCGAGGGCTGATCTGTCCCACTGTTGGGTAACTGGCAGCCAGGTGTCTGTCTGACCCCTTGGGGGATGACCAGGGCTGGTGTTCCTTTAGTGTCCTGAAAGTGCAGAGAAATTCAATTAAGAAAACTTAAAAACTGTGCTATTTAGGCAGAGGTTTTTCAAGCATCCAAACTATCCTTTCTTAAACCCATCTTTCTTGCCCGGTTAATTTCCCCGAAACACATAATAACAAATAGTAATTACTCTGCTTGCAAAGATGTCTGAGCAAGTGAAAACAAACAATCTGATGTGAATGTGACGCTGAAGAGATAAAAAATAAAGCAATGAAAAGAACACAAGCAAATCAGCCTATGGGGCAAGATGAAATATATTTAGTAATCAGATACTCCAATCTCAATGCTAAAAAGAGAGATCATGAGTGAAGTGCTCCCTGTTGAGGACACAGGCTCTCCTTGGCACTTCCAGTTGATTTCCTGGCTGATCTCTCTGGCTGCCCACAGGCTGTAACAAGGTGTCAAGGCTTCCCAGTGGCACAGACAGCTCCATGCTCTGGAGCTCTTAAAAGGACAACAAAATGTTCTTCTAAAATATAAATGAGATTAAATCACATCTTGCAGAAAGATTTTAGTAAAAGGTTTAACAGCCTCCAGAGCAGTTAAGCTCTGAAAATTAAATCTGTATGAAGTGCACATCCAAATTTCTCTGTGACTCCTGATCCCAGTGTAAGGAGCCACCACAGCCCATGGACTCAGTGCTACCAGTGGGGCTGAGTTCTCAGCACACCACAGCTCACTCAGTAAAGGAACCAGGCTTTGCAATGTGGGTAACTGATCTAAAAGTGAGACAACCAACCTATAGCTAGTGTCACTGTGAGGGATGGGGTATGTATCCATGGGAACATTTTCCATTGAAACGTCTGCCAGCAAGAGAGACTTCCTGTGCTTGAGGCTGCAGCGGCTCCGCACCTCCTCAGACACCGTCAGCAGGGCTGCAAAGACAACAAAGGCAAGGGGAGGGAAGCTTTCCACAGCAGGAACACAGTGAGCAATATAAACAATGCTCCATCCATCTGCATCTCTTACATATATCAACACCACTGAGCTGCAGTTACACTTTAGGAAATGTACAGATTAAAAGCAGGTAATTTAAAAAGAATTCTGTTTCCCATCCAGTTACAACGACAAGATTTACAGATTTCCCCTCACATGGTCACCATTTCTATGTCCAGACCACTGGAAACTTGAATGCTGTCAGGCATACACAGGAGTATTTACACCAAGAACCTTCAGCCTCCCTGAAGAAGTCCCAAAGCTGCAGAGGACCTGCTGTGCTGGCAAAGCCCTCAGTCCCCAAAAAGCCTTCCCAGTGTGCCCTCCCTGACCACACTCTTGTCCACCAGTTACAAGTTTTCTTTGTGCTGGTAGAATTTTAACAACCTGAACCTGAAGGAATTCCACAATAATCCACTCCTTTTCAGTCAGCTCAGACTGGAAAGGAGGTTTGGTTCATTACCTGCCAGGTAAGCCACGCTCTGGGTGTTCACCTCGAACTTGTCACAGTTCCTGTGTTTGTTAACCAGAGTAAGGAGTGTGTGCAAAATCCTCATTGTTCTTGCTACAGTGGTAGGGGAAGGATGCCTGTACCCTAAGAAACAAAAGACTGTATTTAACTTTTGAATCCATATTTATGAAGCACTAATATTTTGAAAGCATTTATAAATATTTTTCAGCATGTTCTCACACATTCCATCTCAAGGCTAAGAGAGCACAGTGCTACCAGAAATGGCACATTTAAGACTAATTCTTTCTACCTCTCCCCTCAACACCTCATAACTGCAAATGTCTGTGCATACATTATATCTGTTATCCCACAAATCAGTCTTCTAAAAAACCCAGTGAGCCTGAGAACAGGCAAACAGGGAGAGATATTCTTGGATGAAGAAGTAAAAGACTGCAGCAAATGAAGCTCGTCACCCTGTGACAGTTCAGAACTTTCAGCAGCAGCACTAAAGACTTTCACAGGAGATGCATAAAGGAAATCTGGTGAAATCCTTTAATCCAAGAGTGTTTAATTCTGTATCTACTCTGTAATCCAAGTTACTCAAAATCCACCACCCAATGTGGCCCCTTTATCCCTTGACTTGTTTTTATTCCTGAAGTAAGAGTGTTCATCTCAAACAAAGAGCAGTGTGCACTCTTACCTTTCAGGAGATGTCCCACTAGTGCAAAGTTAAAGTTGGAGTTGAAATTTAGCCCAACAAAATGATCCATCTGCTTGCAGTGCCATTCGAGTGGTCTCCTGATCTCCATGAACACTTCTTCTGGGCTCTGACCCACAAAAACAAAACAGAAGAGCATCTCAGTTGAAGTTACTCAGGACATCTCATGTTTGTTGGGTTTTTTGTTTAAGTAGCAGAACAGTTCTTTCAGAGGCTACAGGAAAATATCAAACACTTTCTCACAGATCACAAATGGACATTCCTGTTCTAGTTTCCAACAGAGTAATGACAGCTTCTCTCCACACCTTTGTGGATATCACCCAAGTGAAACAATTTCTAATGCAAATTCAGGTTTAGTTCCTTAACAAGTGTTCACAACGACAAAGCTGGGTTTTTCCCCTTTTCTGTCAGCTCTGACTGCTGCCACGAGCGAAGGCTGTGGGCTCACCTTGTCATTGAACACGCGCAGGTTGTCCAGGGTTTGCAGGTTCTGCTCCAGCAGGGCTGTCCCTGCCGAGTACAGGTTCACCTCATCCAGCTGCAGCACGGCCATGGCCACCCAGAACAGAGCCTTGTGCATGGGGGAGTCCTGCAGGGAGAGAAAGAGCCACCACTGCACTTTAGAGTCAGTTCCTGCAGGTGAAAGAACAACCAGGACAGAGGGGAGGCTTTGTCCCCCGTGTAGCAGTTTTGTCCTCAGCCACATCCCTTCCAAGGGAACAGATGCTCACATGGACCTGTTAATGCACTTCACAAGTGAACAGCAGAAAGGAAATTAATTTCAAGCCTTGTTTGCACCTCCCAAGCCATTCCTCCTCACCTACATCCCTTCCTTGCTCACAGTGTCAGACCCACATTGCCCTGTACCAGCCTGACCAGAAATGGGTCTGTGGTTCTCCCTCTGAACATGGACTGCAGCTCTGTACACAGAACTGGCCAGGCACTTCCTCATCAAAATCAGAACCACACACAGGAGGAACTGGCATTCAACACATCCTGAGTCCCTTGAGTAGAGCTTTTCCCAGAACAAGTTTTATTCACCACCAGGAGCTGCACGAGGCTCTTTGCTCATGCTGTGCCCCCGGAGTGCTCTCAGAGAAGGAGCCTGGCAGTGACCCTGGCTGGCTGAGTGAGCAGCACCCCACACACAGCCATTCCCCCAGCCCTGGCAGGCAGGGCACCAGCACACACAGCTGAAGGCAGCCTGGGAGCCTTGTGGAAGGAACGGGCACAGCCTGGGCACAGCCTCTGCCCAGCTGCCAGGGCCCCGCTCTGGCAAACAGAACAGAACATTCCCCAGCATTTCTCAAGCCTTTGCACTGGTCCCACAATCTGCCACACTTCCCATATGTGCTCCTTCCATGCATAAGTCATAGAGAAGTGTGAACTTCTGAAACTCCAACGTTTAACTTGTATTTCTGAGATTATATCCATAATCATATTTTACAAAATACATTCTCTGTTTATCCAGAAAGCCAGTGATTTACCTTGTTAAGAAGAGGCTGAAGCTTGGTGAGGGCTATAACTGTGGCTTCTATTAGAACTTGGCTATTATAATTATCAGGGCCTTTTAAACAGCTCTCAAGTCCCTTTGAGAAAAAAGAGAGTAATTAAAAATATAACCATAATTAAATTTTGCTTTGTAAAAAGATCATCAAAGCTCTGCACAATAACTGTTTTTCTCAACTACTAACAAAGCCTGAGCTCATTTTAACCCAACTTTCAAGAACTTTTCCAAATGGAGATTTAGACAGAAGAAATAAATGCATGACTGCACAATGTGTACTCTAACAGTCAGGCTGCAGGGGGTTGTAAGAGCTGTAGAAAAGCTCTTTTATCATTTAGACACTATTCAATTAAAGTTTGTGTCTATAAAACTCTAACGAAATGCTTAAAGGACACATATTTAGTACACTGTTCACCTGCTGTGGAACACAACCTGCTTTAGAACAGTGGAACATCATTGTCAGGCCAGGCACCTGCTTCAAAGTTTTCTGATATAAATCAGCTCTTTACTATATTTACTTACAACACATGAGGTCATTCACTTCCTTTAAGAAAAAGGAAGCTATGCATCATGTGCAGGCTGGTAAATGCCTTAACAGAAAATTCCTCATTTATTCAAACACTGACTGCTGGATCCACTTGTGTCAGGAGTTTTAAACTCAATACTGAGACCTACACTCTAGAAGTCACAGCAGTGATGGAACTCATTCAATTTAAATTCAGAAGCCTGGCCTACAGAAAGTTTATTTCCAATCAGTTATATACAAGAATATGCTAGAAAAAAACATTTATCCTAAAATTATGCCAAGTTCTATATTGGATGGGATGATAAAGCTAAAAATTGCTACTTTATGAGTCACAAAGGAAAAGAGACAGACCCATATACCTTGCTGAGAATTCGGATTATTTGTTTAATTTGTCCATGAGACACTCGTTTACTTATACAGCCAAAGACAACCAGTGCTCTTGGCTGCAGGGAGGGGTTGTACTGGAATGCAAACCTGTGAAGAAACAGAGCACATTGCATTAAACAACACATATACAACAAAGTATATATATATATATATATTTATATATATATATATATATATAAAAAGATGAGAACTCTGTAGGTACTGCACAGGCAGGGAGGGCTCAGGGTTTGAAGTCTATGACTTACTTTTGAGCTAGTTCAGTCCACTGGTCCAGCCACTTGCACGTTGGAATATCCCTCATACAAGCCTAAAGAGAATTACATTGTTTGAATAGATGTAACATGGAGAAAATGTATTTGTACAGTGGGGAACGTGCAGAAGCTCGGCTCTCAGAAATGAGCTGTTAACTGGCAGCAGAGAGGGTGCACATCCCCAGCACTTGCTGCCTGTCCCTCAGGGGTCACTGCCCTGGCCCCACGCACCTCCATGATCTCCAGCAGGGCCTCGGTGACCGTCTCCAGCGAGGTCAGGGCGAAGGTCTCGCGCTCGTAGGAGCCGGGTGAGAAGGACCTGTCGCGGTAGCTGGAGCGGAACGCGATCACCGCCGCTGACTTCACTTTGCTGATCCCAAACAGCAAATAGAACTTGGGCAGAGAGAACTCAGTCAAGCTCAGCCTTAACACTTGCTTGGTCTCCTCTGTTGAATAAAGTTGCACGTATTAGATTTACACCAGGGAAATTCAAATGCGCATCTTCGCCCCCCCAGGGACACCAACAGCCAAGTGGTCCCTGTGCCCATTCCAACACTCTGCTCTCCTGCCCTGCCTGCTGAAACCAGGCATGAGGAATGGATTCTAGAGACTGCTACAGAGGAACTTGTTTAAAGATGTGGCTCTGTGTGTTCTCCTCGAAGCGATTCAGAAAATGGAAACTCAGAGTGTTCCTGCTCTGAAATACTGACAGAACTGGAAGTTCAAATTGCAGCAGACTCCGCTTTTGGCTCTCGCACTCACATGAAGAAAGATACTTAAAGCAGAAGAAAATGATGGCCCTGCTCTGACATTGAATATCTTTACAGTTCTGACTTTTCATTTGCTTTCAGTGCACTTCAAATCCATTGTGTGAGCAGGAGGCTCAGCACCCCTGTGCATCAGACCACAGACACACAGACACCTCTGTATGTGTGTGTGTGTGTGTGTGTGTGTGTACACCCACTGTCCCTGCTGATATGTACAGACATAAAATGAGATTTCAGACACTAAAAAAAAAAGGCAAGAGCACATAAATTTTGAATTTTTCTTCTTCACAAAATTCGGCCTGGCTTTACACTGTGCTTCTGGGCTAAGACGTGCCAAATTGCTAATATCAATTATTTTAGACTGCAAAAATACAACAGTAGATAAAATATCCGTTTTAACACTGTAACTTCACAATTCCCTAATGCAATTGGTATTTTTGTTACCACGTTATGGAACCCTTCACAAGATGCTCATGAGTCAGTTATAGCACAGATGTATTTTCTCCTTTGCCTTACCAGAAAATCACTGGTACTTTTTTCTCTTTTTCTATAACCCATTATACAAACAACTTACATTATGCACCTGCTCTAAGAAAGCTATTTTTTAATTTCATACTCATTTCTTGTTGATCACATCCTCATTCTGATTTGTATTCATGCTGAACTACAACCCACTATTTTCAAACTCTCAGAATAGCCTGCAGAGAATGACAACTCAAATATTTGTTAAACAAATTAAGGAGCAATCAGCTTCATTGAAAATCCAAAAAAACTCACCACTGAAGTGAAGCTGTGAACAAGTGCAAAGAGAGTGGATGATGTTGATGACGAGCCCATGAGTGGAAGCTCTGAGGGAAAGGGGCCCCGTGGCCACCAGCAGAGTCACCACATGGAAGAGGTAGGGGAGATGTGCAGCCACGTCCAGGGAGTTGTTGAAGGAGAGCATCAGCATGTACCGAGCCAGAATGGCAATGTCATCCCACATCAGGTGCTGCTCCAGCGTGGGTGTGGGGGACAGACAGGTCTTGTCAATGATTTTGCACATCCTCCCAATCACCTGAAAAGACAGTGACCATTTTGTTCTACGGGGAGCACGGCTCAGAATTTCAGTAAAAACTATCAACACTTAACACTGAAATTACTCTATTGCTTGGAACCTGTTTTATCATGGGTTTTGCATTGTTGCCTCTCCTGAGTTACCAGAAAGCATCTCAGTGTCACATTAGTAAATAAGCTGAAATTATTCTATGAAAGGAAATGAAGGCAGAGGGAACTCACTTTGCTTGACACCAGTTTGACATTGCCAGAAGCCAGTGCTACAGCTGTGTCTGCCATCACCTCAGCTTTGATGGAACCCAAGCCCCCCGTGGCACTGGTTTTGATGAAACTGTCCAGCACTACATCCAGGAGATCTGTTATCTGACAGAGAAAAAGAATCAGATTAACTTTACTTTTCCACAGTGAAACACCCTTCAAACAGCAGTCATTCATTTCTTTAGCTGAAGATGCACAACTATCACGAACTGAAGCATCCATTTTAACGGCTCTTCGGCAAAAAGCCCCATGTAAATCTTAGAAGCATAAAGCCGAATTCCATTAGGTTTTACTAGCAGTGATTCAGAACTAGAAACTATAATTTAGCACTATTTTTATTTCTTTTTCCACTTTAAAGTGTAACTTTTTATAAAATGCAGACCCCAGTAAGAAGAAACCTGATTTGAAGTGCAAGAAAAGATGCGTTTGTTCACAAACGACACAGAAGCCGCACCTGTCCCAGACTGCCCCATATCTTGGCCTGAATGGAAGGGTACATCTGTTTCTCGTTGATGGTCATGGTGATGAGCTTGTCCAGGATGGCAGTGACGCGCTGGCGCTTGGCGTCGTCGTTGTGCTTGCAGAAGCGCACCAGGTTGGACAGCCAGGGGGTCATGTACTCCAGGCACAGGTGCTTCAGCTCAATGCCTGCAACAACACCCACTCGTCACACACGGCCAGCACTGGCCTCTCCTCATACAGAACTCTTCCTCAGCACTCTTCCTTTCAGTTTTAGCGCCTAAAGTAATTACTGTCCGAGTCGAGCAACGAACACGAGGTGAACAGAGAAGCTTCAAAAAGGCATGACAAAAGGAGAGAGCAACAGAGCCAACGAGGCAGCTCGGTTGACTAAGCTAGATTTAAAATCATTTTAGAGATTAGAATCTTTTCAAATTCACAGTTGGCACTAACCAGCACTAGAGTTACTTACTGGATTTGCTAAATCCTGAAATACACTCCTCCAAGAACTCCAAGGTGAGGTGTGGCTCGTTTGCTGCAAGAGTCTTACTGATAGATACAATAAATAGTGTGTTGTTGGCAGGAATACAGAGACCTGAAGTTTCCAGTAACTGGCCCTCAATCTTTAAATTAAAGGTACAGGTTAAGGCACATAGAAGATTATAGGCAGCAGACCTGTAACAAAGAAAACAATGTGATTTGTAAGAGCTTTCTTATACTTTTGAACATATACATGTTATACACCACAGTACTGACATTTCAAAAACCAACTCAATGCTGCTGTAGTAGAAATTACATCTAAATCCCAACCTTTTTCCCTAGACTGCTTACTGTGAGAATATATCATAGAGTTTTCCCCACCTAGTCTGATAGAGAGGACTCAACCCATGGTGCTCTGCAGCACTACTGCCAATCTAGTTAATTGGTTGCCCCATTGGCCAGTTGGCACTGCCCACCCCAATTGTTCATGCCTCACTGCCCCTACAAGGTGCTGCCCTTTGCCTGCCCTTGTGCCCTCAGGTCATTGGTCACTGACCCCATGCCTAAGTCTGTGCAGACCACATGGTTTTGTCTTTCCCTCTGATCCCTTTGGCATGCTTTGGAATAAATCCTCGCTGGAATACATCGTGCAAAGAGCCTTCCTGTCTTTCCTCTGCTGAGCTATCTGTGCCATGTGCATGGGCCTGAATAGCTGTTCTGATGGCCTGACTCTGAGTGGCTTCTGAAGGAGACGCTTTGAAGAAGATTGCAGCATTTCTACCATCCTGCCACAGGTTACAATTCTGAGAAAAAAATAATTTTCTTGGAGAAATAGAAGAAATTCTTCCTCCACTTGCTCTGAACAATTTCTGATAAGGTTACAGCATCTGATTGAAGGGCTTTGTACTGGGCTTCTCAGAACAGCTTGGAGCTCCAGGAAATTCTAAATCCCTCCAGGTGTACCTGAACTGCTGTGAGAGAGCCTGCCCAGAGCCTGGGGTGCCCCTGGTCAGCAGCCAACCTGGGGGAGCCCATTCTGACACAAATCACAAGCTGCTCTGAGGAGTACAGCTCTCATGTTCTTAAACAATGGGACAACATCCAACACCATGGAAATCATATGTACCCAATAAACACAGAGTGCAAAGCAGAACTACTTCTCCTTATAAGATAAATTAAGCTTCCTTCATGCCTTCACTTCCTCTGACAGTGTGTGCCCTTCTTCACTTAAACTCAATATTTATTAAAAATTGCATTTTATGGAGCTGTGGTGAAAAGAAAACTGGTTTTGCTCAAGAGAGGCTCTCTAACAGTGAAGCAGCCCTGGGAAGCCCCCCATGAGTGAGCAGAGGAGCAGCAGTGGCAGAGCTCTGTACCGCAGGCTGGGGTCGGAGCTGCCCAGGTTGAGCAGGGCGATGTTGAGCAGCGTCCCGGGCACGTCCTTGGGGCGGATCTTGGTGTGCTGGGGGATGGAGTCGGGCTGGGACAGCTCCCACCTCGTGCGGATGTGGATGATGGACCTGACGATGGCTTCACACTCCTGGTGCATGAAGGTGAGCGGGGTGCCCTGGTTGGCAATGGTCAGGGTGAACTGGTTCTCATCCACCAGGCAGATCTCCTCGATCTCAGAGGCGTAGTAGATGTCATTGAGGAACACGGTCTGGCCCAGCACCCGCGTGCGCTCTGCCGACGTCACCTGCACCGCTGTCGAGCCAACCTTGGGGACACAGGAGAAAACTGCTTCAGCACCTCTTGGTGCACAGAGAAAACCCTCACACTTCTACTTTTAGGAAAGGTAAGTGTATGAAATTTTGTACTTCCTAATGGCGCATACTAGAAAGCTGTGATTTCTCCTTGAGACAAGGGAGGAGAATTAAGAGACAGTAAAATCATATTCCAATCCTTAAACAAATATAACAGATCACTAGGAACAGCATTAAAAGCACTTACTTTAATAGAAACTTTGGTGTCTTTATGAGCCAGTTTGAGAGCATTGTGAAACACTTTCAAGTCCTCCTCCAAAGCCAAGGTAGCTGCTGGGAGTTTCTGCTGGTCATGTTCAATGTGCTCTGCTAGCTTCCCTGGAGAGTCTATGAAAACAAGCCTTTTGCTCCCTTTCAAACCTGTCAAGAGCCTTTCATGGTATTTGGTGTATTCTCTGACCCAAGAGTTACAGTTATAAATAAAAACTGCTGCGACATTTTCGTAAGCAAAGCCTGGAAAAACTACAAACCATTTAGAAAGAAAGTCTGTTTTAAAGCGATTACTGGGGCCAGCGTGTGTGAGGTCCACCACGATTTCATATGGCTTTGCATAGTATGGCTTCAGGGTCAGCAGCACGTGGTAGATCAGCAAATCCCCGTTGATCTGACCAGTCTTGAACCTGTAAGACAGGACAGACATGGCTGGGTCATGTTTGAGGCCCACAGCAGAAAGCCCTGAGCACCCAGGCACACCAAGAGCAGCCCTAGTCCTGGCCATGAGCCAGACTGACCCTTGTGACAGTCCTGCAAACACCCTCGGGCCACAGCAGGGACACCGCACTGGCCTCGGGCACTGCCTCACACTCCAGCCGTGTTCAGTGCCCAGGAGGAGGGAGCTTGGATTGAACTCAGCTTCATCCTGGAGTGCCCCACAACCTCTAAGTGCCTCTAACTTTGTAACAACCTTAGAGATCCAAATTATATCTATATTTGTATGTGGAAAAATAGATTTATTTCAGGAGTCTTTAGAAAAATCAAACATCCACACCACAACTTTTTCAGAGGGTCCAGCGCCACTCCAGTTACTCTATCCTGCAGTACTCCAATGCTTGGGGGTGCTTCTAAGAATGGTCAGTCCTCTGAGGAGTACAGAGAACTTGCCTACAAAAATTGCTCTTTTCAAAAACATTCATAAAATTGAGAATATTTTTTCCTCACTTAAAGATTCTCTGAATTTGGAGACTGGGCAATGCATTTGCCTAAACCACATCTCCAGGATTCGCACAGCAGACTGAATTCTAGTAGGAAGAATTAATTAAAAATAAATTCATCAACAGCTTGTGAAAACTTAAGGTATTTTTAAATACCTGTCACTGTTCTGAACTGTCATTAACTCAACTCTTCCAAGGCAAACAACAGGCTACAGAAGAGCTGATAAATGCTCCAAGCACAGGTGTAGCTTTAAGGGTTTTGGGACACTTCTCTTGATAGCACCTGAGTGCAGGACAACTCAGAAGACAGAACACAGAACATTCATCTGCACAAGAGATTTTTTTTTCCCCTGTTACCTCCTGTGGTTCTGAGAGCTAACTTGGGCAAGTTGGTGTTTTTCCCCCAACGTGTCATGGTATAGCTGTTACTCAAAGGAAGTGTGTCATAGCTGTGGTTTTAGTTCCGCACTGAGAGCTACATGTCATTGCAGTTACAGGTTTGCCTAAAAAACACCAGCACTGCCCAAATCTCCCTGCTGTACACTGATGGTTGTTTGCATCCTCGGAGCAAATATACACACAAAGAAACCTTATTGTCATAGGACTAAATATCTGCAACATCCATGTTCTGTTGACTACACCTTGGCAAGGTAAGTACACATTTTCCTTCTCCTATTTCAAGTTGTACTTCAAAGTTTCTTAGATTTTGTAGAAAATTACATGAAAAGTATTTCTACAGAAGTTTGCGTAATTAAAAAATAGTAATAAACTGTAGAAACTGTATCTCCAACTGAATCAGGGAAGCTGATATGCTGTATTTTTCATCATGTTAAAGGTTATTCACAGTCAGACTCCGAGGAATTAACAGTGACAGTCACTACTTGGCTCTGTTGTCCTTGCAGTGCAGATCTTTCTGGGTACTGAGACCCTGTCAACACCCAGACACAAAGGGTTGAACTAAAAAGAAGACCAGCTCTTTAAAGATCAGTTCCTTTGCTCTCGTGGTTTCAAGAGCAGCCCTTCAGACCAGGAGCCCGTTGATTTTTAAGAAAAGCACATCTGGTCTGGCAGCCCACACTGGGCTCAGTGTCCCTGGGCAGGGCTGGGAGCTGCACCCTGAGCAGGGGCAGGAGCGCTGCAGTGTAGCTGTGCTGGCTCTGCCTGTTCTGCTCAAAATAACTGAAATGTTCAAAAACCCCAAGCTTTGCTGGGTTTGCTTTTCTTTTCCTATTCAAAGTATGCTACAAGGAATCATCCAGGTGAATTCCACCATATACAAACAAAAATCCTACCTGAGCTGTAGCTTGTGACTAAGATGGCTTTTAGTTCAAACTGAACAAACAGGATTAAGCTCAGGATGGAGAACCATTTTATGTTTATGTCTGGTGAACGGCAAAATTATAGACACAGATCTTTTGTTGTTTCCTTGTTGTTTAAGGAGAGATCCCCTTACACACCAGGTGTCTCCCTGCCTTCCCTTCACCTGCTCACACACCAGGAATATCGCTTCTCTCATTTTTCATATTTACACACACACAAACATACTTTGTTACTTTTACAGGCAACAAACACATTTGTTCAAGAACAAATATAAAATTAACAGTGTTACTTTTGGTCACTCCCTGTAGCATTTGAATTTGCACCAAGCAGAGTCTGTAACACTCAAAGGAAATGCTTTGATCAGAGACAGAAAAAAGTCTCTGGTGGGACACAGCCTTGGCCTGGGAAGGTCGGGAACAGCCTGGCCCAAGCAGCAGCACTGCCTGGGTCACTGCTTGGCTGATTTGTCACTGTTAATTTGAGGTTATTATCTTCAAATCAGACCAACCCAACTCTCACATTCCTACCCTCCAGAAAAATTCAACAGGTACAGATCTGAATGCCACACAAATGTGAAACAGAACATATGAATGGTTACTCTCATTTGCATAATTATCGGTGGCGTTTTAAAGAAAATGTCACAATCTGTAGAATGTTTGGGAGAAAAATACAAGAAGTACATTTGTGATGAAGAGCTTTTTGTACAAAAAACCAGAAAAATAAAAGAACATAGATTTTCCTGGGCATTTTAAAGTACTCCAGACAGCTGTGCTAGGAACTACATACAATTCTACTTAAAGGAACATTTTGGGTTCAAGTTTTTCCCTTGCCCATCTGTTCCCTGCAGGGTTCCCCTGCCTGCCCCAGGGGAATTCAGGGAGGTGAGAAGCAGCCAGTGATCTGTAACCTCCACAGGGTCTCTGTTTAAAGCAGAAGTGATGACCGGGTGTAACTGGGCAGCTTCAGAGAGTAGGAACTCCCAGAATCTGCCCTGACATCACGAAGCCCTCAGTAGGAAACACTTCTCTTTTTCTCTTTGCATGTTTTCTATAACCTCAAGCTGTCAGAAGTTTGAGACAATCTATTCTTTTGGAATCTGGGCACTTGAACTCATCCTCCTACATGCCCCCAAAATGAGGCCATGTATTTTTCATCAAGAAGCCTGCTATTCCCTGAGAAGTGCAATCCAAACCTCTAAACCAGCATCTGCTAAACTAGCACCACAATTTGTATTTTTGCAGGGGACTTAAAAAGATGAAGATGAAGACAAAGAAATGCAGTAACCCACACCTGGCCTTCCCTGTCACAATCATCTTCTCCCTGTGGCTGCAAACGAGTGCAAACCACACGGGTTACCCTCACCTCAGAGAAGAAACCTGGGGTCCCATCAGCCAAAACCTCAGCGTGAGTCAGAACAGGACAGAAGCAAACACAACTTCTCCTCTGAACCTCAATTTCAGCAGCCAAATGACTACTTTTGAAATGCAAAGTACCCTGCCATCCTTCTCCTCCACAATGGCCCAAAATTCAACATCCTCCCCTGCCAAAATACCAAGTACCCTGCCATCCTTCTCCTCCACAATGACTCAAAACTTGATTTCCCCTTCCCCAAGTGCAGTTTCCACCACAGGAGGATTAGGGAAAAGCAGCAAACCCAAGAGCCCAATGACCAAAGAAACCTGTGAAGACAGTAAATCTCTCATACTGATCTGCTTCATTATCATTGCAGTTCTTGTGCTCATCTGCATCTCCCTGTTTCTGTCCACAGTCATAGTAGCCAACAAAATCTCCTATCTCAAGAGAGCCCAGCAGGGCAAACGCAGGCCCAGGAGCAACGGTGACCTCCTGGCCACCAACAGTTTATGGCCCACAGCAGCAGGAACGTGGCAGAGGATGCCCAAGGAGACAAGTGGAACTGAGCTGACAATGCAGGAGCTGGTATCAGGGAGGGATGCTGTGAACCAAAGGAATACTGAAGATGAAACCATTGAGAAACTCACCAAAGCAGCAGATAATGAACAAGAAAGCAAAGAACCATCCCAGTCAAACAAACCCATTTTCACCAATTTTGTAGTTGAGATTTAATTTGCACTCAGGTAAAAATTCATCTTTTGCCTTTGTTACACCATTAATGTAAGGCAAAAACTTGGATTTCAAGTACTAACAAGAATTTCCCCCCCAGGAAAGCTAAATCCAGATTTTAGAGCTTTTCCATTTATGCCAATGGGAATGCTGCAGCCACATGTGGATCCAGAAGGCAGTAAGACTGTGTTAAACAGCTTTCTATAATAGTGTCAAGACTGGTTTTATTCCTTTGCCCAGAAATCAGGGTGACAGGAGCTGAACAGGATATACCAAAAGGACAGAATCTGCCCATGCTCAAAGACCACAGAGGGGAACAAGGAACAGACTGTCAGTCTGATCAACACTCTGAATACTGAGATGCTGCACAGGCATAACCAAGTTGCTTTTTAAAGGAAACCATACATTAGTCACAACTCGGATTCAACCATTAATCCAGGATCTAGTCCCTCTCAAAATGCCCTTTTGGATTTTCCATCAAGAACTTCTTAAACCAGCTTAATTACTTTTGAAGTAGACTGACTGGAACCATATTTATTGTGTTTCAACATCGTCTATGAATATACGAAGTTTGCAGTATTTGCTAGAATATGAGAACTTGTTCAGTTTGTTATCTTCAATAAACTTGCAATATCAGTTTTTAAGTTACTAACGTGATACTATTTCTCCAAGTCAAAATGTTAGAAAAAAATATGACCAGGCATTTTGGAATGTTTTATTCCTGTAACATTGGCTGAGCTCAGGAAAGGTCTCTGATGACTCGCTGTGATTTCCTGCATCATGGAAACACACTCCACTTTCTCCTGACACCAAATAGAACACGCCAGGAATTCCTTTCAACCACAACAACTTTTAGTTTCTTTATTCTCAGAGACCTGACCTTCCCATAATTCCAGGGAGGTGCCTGTGGCTGCTCTCCCTGCAGCAGAGCTTTGCTCTTTTAAGGAAACCTGAGCAGCTTTCCACAGGCTGCTTCTTGGGCTGAAGAAACTCTGTTGCACTGCGGTTACAAGTGCTGAGACTGCACAGTGCCAAAGCTCCAAACATCCTGTGCAGCTGCGACCAACAGCTGTGACACATAAGATGGTTGTACAAGTTTGAGAGGACCAGGACGACTGAATCCCCCACCCCAATTCCACTGGATCACCCACTAACTTGGCTGGCAGGGAAGATACAGCAGCAGCAGAGGCAGCCAGGACAGAGACAGAGCTCACAAAATGCAACTGCCAGGCTCAAAGGTGGGCTGCGTAGTGAGGAAAATAAAGTTGGAAGGAGTTTGCACGCTTAGACTAGAACTGGGAATCAGCTATTGGGGTTGAAGAGAATGGGGAGGAGACACAGAAATCAGCCAAGAAACACCAAGTTAGTGTGAGTATGGAATCAGGATGTGTGTTTGCTGCAGGAGCAGGCAGAGGTCAAAGAGAGAAGCAGTGCAGAGAGGCACAACAGGAAGGGCTGCAGAGGAGTCTGCCAGCGGCCACTGGCAGAACACAATTGCAAAATGCCATGAGGACATATTTGGTGTGGGTTTCTTTCCGCCACACAGCCTTTCCAGGCAAAAATGCTCACGGAGACAAAAGAGAGCAGCTTGGGTTACACTCCATGGTATGTACAGGGACAGACAGGGAAAGCAGCTGCTCAGAGCACAGCCCTCCACCAGTGACGGCAGCAGGTCCCAACACTGTCCGCACAGAAAAACAACCAGGCAAGCAGGGACAGGCTGAGGGTGAAATCAGATTTTGCCCTCTGCCTCTCGATGCGGCTACACAAGAGAGGATGTGTAAGCTGCCAGCATCCCATGATCACACAGCTTTCCATGACTCACCAAGGAAGCCAGGGGTGGCTTCCCACTAGTAACCCTGAGAGCACAGCAAACCCACCACTGAGTTACATCAGCAACTCAAATCCAGCCCAAACTTACAGAGTTTTTGATTCACACAGAAGAAAGCACAACTATTTTCTACAAAGATGGGCAAACAGACATTTGAGAATTTCCACAAACACAGACAGGTGCCTGATGAGGCAAGAGCCACAAAGACATTTTTACAGAAGCCCAGGACCGGGGGCAGAGCAGAAGTTTGCCCCTAGAGCACACGATCTCCGAGATAAGAGCCCGCGAGCTGCTCGGCACAGACGCTTCCTGCCAGTGTTGGCAACTTCCTCCCCTCTGCACAAACTTCTGCATGAAAAGAGCCATTTTACACTGCCTGACTCCGAGCACACACAGCCCTCCTGAGCCTTCAAACAACAAAGGCAGACGGTGCTTGATTCAGAGAAGATAAATGCACAGGTAAGGATCAAATTCAAGTATTGAGCCTATTTTGAAAAGAGCGGAGCAGGATAAAAACGGAATTGAATCATTTTAACCCATTACAAACCTGACAGAGTTTAGATCACGATGTTCTCTAGTCATTAACTTACTGCTCATGTGTGTTTACACTGCTGCATTTAAAATTTAATTTTGCGTATTTGTAAACCCATAAAGACTCATGCATATTAATTTCCCAGAAATAGCTTCACAGGACTAGCACTACAGTAACTAATGAATTAGCTCAAATTGCAGGAAAGTGACTTCAGAAGGAAAAGAGCTGTGTAGGGGATGAATTTTATATCATTTATTTCATATGGAGACATTTAGAGAGCTGAACTCTAATCAGTACAGGGAAAAGAAGTCTGTTTCATGCCAACAACCCAACATTTGCGCAATCTGCATGCAGGAATTTATTTATAAAACACTTAACCATTAGAATGCTGTGTCATTATAGCATCAGTACTTGGAAAACTTTTAAATATTTTGCTATGCTGAACAAATAAGAGAACAGGAAATAGAAGTTTAAGAGAATTGTAAAGAGCCTTTTACTTCTGTCTCAGCTTATATCACAACAAGCCATTTCTTCACTTCTGACAATCCTGTCTGTCAATGCTGCAGAGTTTGTTCCAGGTCCATAACCAGTTACATGACTGATAAATGCTATTCTGAAACTCCGTGAGGACTGCTCTGCCAATGCCTTTTTCTGATAAGGTGAAAAAAGATGATAATAAGCCATTACCTTCAAACAAGCCACTTTACTAATATGATCGATAATGCTGAAAATCTGCTGTTATTTGTAAAGTCAGTGCCAAACCTGCTGATCACGCAGACAGCAACAGGCTTGAAATGTGAAATACTGGGGAGACTGTTATTTTCAGTCTGATGGTATTAACACAGAACTGTCTGGTGGCAGTAAAGTGCAGAAATACAGTTTACAAGTTACTATGCTCTACTTCTTCCCCGCAGTAGGAGAGGACCCTGGTAAAGAGGCTGGAGGGAAATGGCCAGCAACCAGGTCATGCTGGTTCTCTTCTGTGGGGAAATCTGGAGCTCCCTTTCTGCAGCAGCACCTCAGCACGCTGCCACGAGCGAAAGCCACACGTGCAGCACTGCCACGAGCCCGAGGGCAGACAAAGCCCCTCTCCACCAGCTGCACGCAACCGGGCCCAGTCTGAACCAGTCTGACAGACCCCTGGCTGTCACAGAACCCCAGGCCTTCCCGGGGGAGGAGGAAGCTGGGGACGGCAGCTGGGTAGCAGCGCTGATAATGGGCAGCATTTTGATTGGGATGACTCTGGCAATTATCGTAATTCTCCTGTGGAAATGCTGCATGAGGCCTGTTCTGGCCGAGTCCCACTGGGCAGGCCGGTCCCCCTTCGTGGATGGGGACATGTCAGATCTCTTCATGGACTCTGACCAGGGCACCAAGCGTTCTTCAGTATTATTTATGTTGCCTTGGAGACTGAAACAAGGCACAAACTTGCAGGAGGACCCGAGTGTCTCAGAGAACCCACCCCACCACACTATCAGTGCTGAGAACGGGCAGCCGCCACCGCCGGCCACGGGCTGCTCCAGAGCCAGCACGGCCCCAGCCCCTGCCTCAGAGCCTGCCAACACTGCAGCTGACTCCTGTCCTCCCCCAGACACTCCACCCGAGTGCTCCGACCTACCACCACCCCCTGACTGGCTCAGGGAACCCGCTGAGGAGCCCAGCTCGGACCCCAGCAAGCACTCGGCACTTCACTTGGAAGCAGAGGAACCACAGCCCTCACCACCTGATCCAGGAGATCCATGAAACACTGCCCCAGCCAGAACATCCCTTGTAGACTGCCAAATTAATTTCCAGAATACTCCACACCTTTCTTAAATCAAGTAATTTTCAAAAAAGTGAAAAAAGGAGAAGTTGACACGGGCAAGAACAGTGAGGCCCCAGCATTTCCTTGACATTTCTCTGGTGTTTCCCAACCTCAGCTTTCACAAGAGAGAACGACCTGCTCTGCCTGAAGCAAATTTCTGACTACAATACAAATTGTGCCCAGTCATCACCTGTAACTAGAGCTTCCAGAAGGCAGAGTACACAGCTGTGTGTGGCAGCAAGGCCAGACACAGGTGACACACACGTGGGGATGTCACAGACAGCCCAGCCTCAGAGGGACTCGGCTCTGGGTTTGCTGCACTGGGCTGTGCAAGTGAATGCAATCAATTCCAGGACATTTTAATAAAGCTTTTTCAGCCAAAGATGTTTTGGTCACTTAAAGTCCACCTGAATATTTGCTTAGATACAGAATGCACTCAGTTACTAATACGAACTCATTTAATAGTTCATGGATGTTAGATTCCTTTCAGCTCCCAGTGTCCAAGTGCTTTACATGCTCCTCTCTGGGTCCTGAGCACCAGCACAGCTCATCTCCCCCACACCAGCCTTGGCTGGGCACTAGCAGGCTGGTATCAGAAGCAAATTTTTTTTTTTGGACCAGTATCGAATATTTATAGTTATAGAAAGAAGCTGCTAGATGCTGAAGCTAGCTTTCCATGAGAGCTCTGCAAAATGGTAGACTTTGCAGTTTGCTTGAGGAGGGAATAGATTTGTGGATGGAGCACAGAACAAAGATTTGCACAAAATAAACTTCTGAATTGTTAAACTATCACTAATAAAGAGTAGTACGTTATCCAAATGCAATTCCAGGCTGCTGTGCATACAATGGCCATAGGAAAATATAGCTTCAATTTTCTTTACTGTTTACATAAGCTGTATGGTTGGGTATGCCTAAAGAATAGCATTACAATTATACAAAGATTTTTGTAAGGCTCGTTCACATGACACCCTGTTGAAATTAACAGCACTATAAATGAAACATTATAAACACTCTCATATTGCTTTAAGAAAATCAGATTGAGATTTCCTGTAGAAATCTGAAAAATACTACAAGCAGAGATATATTAGACCTGACAACACACTGAGGAGCAGAAAACAGAGTATTTTAAAATTATGAAAATATATTCTGGCAGCATAACTTAAAAAAAGCTTAAGCTAGAAAGCCTAAATTCACATTAACACTGTTGCAGGAGGAGAGGTTAAGAGAAGGCAGAAAGAAGCCAAGCTGCCGTGACTTTTCAAACAGAAACGTGCAGCGGAGAGGCAGCCCGGGCGTGCGGGGGGAGCCCCGCCGTGGGAGCGGGCAGCCCGGGCTGGCAGGGAGCAGGAGCAGGGCAGGGCAGGGCTGGGCAGCAGGGGCACTCCCTGGGCAGCCCAGCCCCGGCAGGTCCCTGGCAGGGCTCGGGGCCGGCTCTGCAGTGCCCACAGGATCAGGTGGTTGCGGAGCCGGGCGCAGCCGTAGGATGCAGCTGAGACAAGCACAGCCCCCGGCAGCCTCTGGAGCTGCTCTCCAGAACAAGGCGACCTCTAAGCTCCAATCCATCACAGAAACGATGTGCTGATACTGCAGGACACCACGGTAAGTTCGTGCTTTTTGATTTTACTCACAAAATCCTACTACCAAATCAGAGGTGGAAACGGGAATGAAATAGGAGCTGATGACAGATGCTTGCACCAGAAATTTGCTGCAGTGTCAGAGATTTCTTACTAACGGTAACTCGGGTTCTAAACGTGTGTTTCCAGCTTTGAGATCGTAATTAACACTGTAAGGAGGAAAAAATGCTACAGTGCACGTTAGCACGAACACTGGAATTTGGGTTTCAAGCTAAATTCCTATGATGTATTTTAACCAATTTACTTAAGCATACAGCATGCCTGGATGGGGGGGACTGCTACATTACTGCAGAGATTTGTGAAGATCCAGTTGACAGCCATTTTTTCATCCTCTATAAATGAACACATTATTCCAAACATAATATAGGCTTGAAATCACTAAAAACAAGAAGCAGACATTGTATAACGTTTGGAAGAGACTTGCGTTTTCGGAAGAAAGCCCTCATTTGAGCTGGAGGGGGAAAGGGAGATGAAAAAAACAAGTCTCATTCTGCCAGACAACATGACAGGCTGAAGGGATGCTTTGTGAAGTCTCTCTTGAACAATTCTAAAAAGGACCGTGCCACAAAGGGGGTTATTGATATTTTTACTTAATTTCTCCTGCAAGTGGCCATTGCCAAGACAACCCTAATACAGAGATAAAATGTATTACATGGATTTAAAGGGTGTCATTTTGGTATATTTATTTCCAGGCAACAATGGAATACCAGATATTGAATACATCTACCTGTCTGCTGGTCCTTCTGGTTTTCATACCCACTGGTTTGGGTATCTGTCCTTCTAGCTGTAAGTGCTCAGGAAACGACAGGAATGTGGACTGTTCAGGCAGAAACTTAACTGTACTGCCCCAGGGACTTCAAGACAACCTTACATATTTAAATCTGTCCTTTAACCAGTTTGTAGATCTCGATCATCAGCTAACGAGGTTCACCAATCTGAGGACCCTTGATATTTCAAATAATTGGCTCAAGAATGTTCCTGCTCATCTGCCCAAGTCCTTATGGGAATTATACGCCACAAACAACAACATTAAAGTTCTTCAGAAACTTGATACAGCTTACCAGTGGAATCTTAGAGTGCTCGATGTTTCCAGGAATATGGTGGAAAGAGCTGTCCTGATCAACAACACACTGAGCAGTCTCAAGTTTCTCAATCTCAGCAGCAACAAACTTTGGACAGTTCCAACCAATATGCCCTACAACATAGAGACAGTGGATCTATCCAATAACTTCTTGTCCCAGATACTCCCAGGAACACTGGTGAGACTGCAACACCTCACAAGCCTCTACCTGCACAACAACAAGTTCTCGTACATTCCTGACAAAGCTTTCGACCAGCTCTCCCAGCTGCAGGTAATAACTCTGTACAACAACCCCTGGTCCTGCAGCGATAACCAAACCATCCCTTACGTGCTGCAGTGGGTGCAGGGCACAGCTGCCCGTGTGGTGGGGGCCCCCTGCGCTGACCAGCCCTGGCCCTGGGCGAGCACCGCGCCAGCCCCGGCACAGCCCACGGCCCTGGACTCCAGCCCCATGATCAAAGGCACGAAGGCAGCGGACAGGGAGGCTTCTGCCGCGGCGCCTGAGCCCACCAAAGCGACCAAAACGCACAAACAATTTAAAGCCAAGGACGTCCCTGCCTTGGCGACCCAAAGCCGCCCCGCTGTGTTCCCCGGCACAGACCGGCCCCTGCTCCGCTCCCCCTACGGCCCCCAGGAGGCCGTGGCCACACGCACAATCCTCGTCCAGGACTCCTCCGAGGGCAACGCCAGCCTGGCCCCTGCCACGGGATCCTCCACCACTCCCATGACTTTAAGCATCACCAGTGGAATGCCAACGAACTACTCCAAGATGCCTCACAGCACAACCGCTACCTTCAGGAAGGAGGAGGCCACGCCGAGCGCGCGCGTGCCCTCCCGCGCCAGCCGCTGGCACACGGGGCTGCTCTGGCTGGCACTGCTGCACGCCGTGGCCGTGGCTATGGACTAAGGGCTTGCACCCCATGGAAACTACTGAGGTTATTCCTGTGAAAACAGCTGGAGTTTACACATCCAGCTGAAATAAGGAAAGAAATTCAAAGTCCTGACTCTGATCTAAAGAAAGTAACAGTTCTTAAAGACGCGCACACTAATGTCTTGATACTAAGCTGCTACTTATTTTCATATGTCTTAATTGAGTACAACTAATCTATTCTTTTGTTTTTAAAAATGTGCTTATTTTGTATTTAAATTTTTCATTTTACTTGCACAGAAATAAACACACAAAAATTTTAAGTACTGATTTTACGTATGATTTTGTCATTGAACAACTGGAAAAAACAGAAGGCCTGTATCATATCTGCATTGTCTTGCTTGACTTGCCAGTGAGCAATTCCTGTAATATAGCAGCACAGATTCTTTGTAAGTTACGATGACATGCAAAAGAAAGGGAAAAAATAAAGTAACTAAACTGAACTGTTTCACTAATCAGAAGTTATTCCTGAGCAAAATAGCTAGCATGTATATCTATGTTTGCTTCATATGTATTAGAGTATTTTAAATATGAAGAACAACAGCTTTGAATTTAGGAATTAAATATGACAATGTCATGATGTCTGCTAAGAGGGTGTAAACTGAGATGGCAACATGGTCCAACTTCAGCATGGGACAGTGGTAGGGGCCAGTATCCTTCTGCTCTGGCTTGACTTAGAGACTGCAGGCAAGTTATTGCTCTCTCCATATTAAAAAAAAAAAAAAAAAAAAAAAAGAAGAAAAAAAAAGATAGAAGTAGAGAAAAATGCCAGATGTTCAATGCCATGACACTGTCAAACACCAAGGAGTTATCTACCCAAATTAATGACCTGGAACTCTTTGACTTTATGTCAAGTGACATCCTGAAATGTTAATATGTTCTGCTTAAAAGAATACCACAAATCAGCCAGAACGTAGCAAACTACTATCAGTAAAACAAAATATCAGCCGATTTCTAACACAAGTCATGTAACAAATCAATTAAGCAGTTAGCTAGTGAGCTGTCATCAAAACAATCCTGACTCTTGTGACTTCAAAGAGAACGAATCCAGTCCATGGCACTGAACATGCCCAAATCCCTGCTTTCTAAAGGCGAGCATGGATGCTCTTCTCCTCGACATCTGCGCCGTCAGCCAGTAGAAATAGCTGCACGCATGGTTCTGTCCACTCTAGGAAAATTATTTAAATTATGGCAAAGGTACTTGATATACTACAGATGAAGTTTCGCAAAAAGCATGAAATGAAAACTGAAGAACAAGTTAATTGAAAAAGTATTATCCACTTAGTATTACAGATCTTATACAACGTTTTCCATTCATTCCAGGCCATTTAATTTCCAGTTATTGTAGCATGAAGGTGCTGCAAAACCCAGAAAACCTCACAACTGAGACTGGAGTCCCCTACCTGTTTCTCCTAAGGTGTCAATAGGGGCTATAGATCATTTACAACCACTGGTATCAGAGAAATGACAACTTTCCAATTGTGAACAGTATTTCTACAACCGGAAACGTGTTTTAATTTCTAACAGTAAACGATACACAACGGATTTGTACAGTTATTTCATTGGCATTTAAGTAAAAATAAAGTTATGTTTGTATTGAACTGAACTAGCAACCGTGCTTCTTTTCTAATAAGCAGAGTAATACAAATAAATACACAGCATTGTATTATACAAACCTGTTTACAGCAGACATTTGGCTCCACTGTCATGTCTTATGGAGGGAAATTATGGTTATATTAAATTGCATTATTTAGATACTGACATATCTCTAATATTGTTTAGCAGTAAGCTGATGAGATGATCGCAACACTGGGACTATCTTCCCCTTCCTACTCTTTAGACCTTAGAAACACCAAAGAAGTCCTGCTGCCTCTTTCTTTGGACAGTCCCTGTGTTTGCTAAGTGCTGACTGACTGTAGCACAGCACCAACCTCTTTCCCACGCTGAGAACTCAGCAATTCCCAGAACTGCATCATTCTCGTGGCCTCATCCCACGCAGTGGGGGCAGCTGGGCTTGCAAGGCAGGACTCATCACAAAATGAGGTGCTGTGGCCGAACTACTTGATTTGAGGAAATGACAGGAAATACTGCATGCGTCTTTTCTGCAGAATAAGTAGAGGATGCCAAATTCTATTGCATTAAAAAACCTACAGGGAATCAAATTTAAAGGCTCTGAGAATGTCTCATTATGGGTGAAACAATCTGATGACCAGCAACAGGAAAACACTGCTTTCCAGAGATTATCTGGGGCAAATTGCAATCCCTCACCCTAAAGGACTTGCTATCCAGCCTTCAAACTCCTCAGCATGCTAAGAAAAGCCTGGAAGTGGAAATGGGTCTGTGGGGTTTTCCAGAAGCACGGGCAGGACTGAGGACTGGATCCCAGACCCGCAGCTGGGTATGAAGTGAGCTGGCACCACAGCATTCCAGGGCCGTGCTCCCTCCCAAACCCTGCCCGAGCTGCTGCAGCACCAGGGCTGCTTGCTCAGCCTGCTTTCAGAAAAGCAGACTGGAATTTAGGCTTCCTGGTATTTTTCTGGAATACGAATGAGTCGATAAGGCAGCAGGGAGGAGGCAGCAGTGTGGGAGTCGAGCACTTGTTGCTGGGCAACCGCGCAGCCACTCTGAGCTAAGCCCGAGGGCCTGGGTTTGTAAACACGCTGCGCACTCAGACCTCCAGAAATACAAAATCATCTCTTCTCAGTGAAATTGGTATCCAAAACAACTATTTACCATTTCAGGGCAATATTCAAAATACCCAGAAAAGCTCTGGCACACCTCTAATAGCTGTGTACTCACGCTGGAAAGGGTGAAATTGCTGTGGGGATTGCTGCGGTCTGCAGCAATAACTCAGAGGTTTTCTTCCTATTAATTAGCTTGGGATCAGCTTTAAAACCTAATGGCAGTAGTTCAGGATCAATATTTATTGATTTATGGATCATTTTTGTAATTGGGTAGGGATTAAAAACAGAAGAGCACTGGCTCCAGAAGCTGGGTTGTTGCCCAGGAAACAAAATGTGAAGATAGATGACAGAAGGAATTAAATTTCACAGCACAAGAAGGACATAAACTGATCCAGATATATCAGTAAAATGACTCAACAATGCCTTAGCAACAAGATCTTCAACTATAAAAAAATAAAATACAAAAGGGAAAAAAACCAACTCCAAAAAACCTCAGCATGCTACAAGCGCTCAAACAGCCTGGCAGCTCCAACCTAAACAATTTTTCCACATTTCACACCTTGAAAACACAACACCTGGCTCAGAACCAGAAGAAAAACACCCCAAATAAGCTCTGCTTAGCCACAGGCCTATGAGAAGAGATGTTGCCCGAGCATCATCCCAGAGCAAAGCCCTTCCTGCTGGTTTGAAAGGCTGACCTGCCAGGATTCCTGAATTGTGCACCTGCTGAAGACAAAGGGAATAACTCACCTAGTAGCAAGGCTCATGTTGAAGTACAACAATATTTTCACTAATATCCCATACCTGGATAAAATATTCAGAAATCGGCCCCTTCCCATCCTCTCTGAAGGCAGGAATGCGTGGCTGACTGGACCATGACAGTTTTGCCCAGTGATTTATCTTTGGATAAATTATTTGTTCTGCTTTTAAAGAAGAGGGAGGTGAGTTAGGCCTAGCAAACGTGTGCTGCAAACTTTTGTCTTGATTTACTATCAGAAATTTTTTCTCTGCAGATGAAACAACCATTTCTTGCTCTGCAAACAAGAAAACACTGCATGTCAGGTCTGCACAGAATGCATAAGGATGCCTCGGATCACTGCCAGTCACAGTCACTTTTTAAGATGGGTTATCACTACTCTCTGCATTTGTATGCCTAATTTCTTGTCTGAACAAGACAGGATAACAATGCAGGCATTTTGTTTGACTTGACATGAAATAAGACTGTGTCTAATGGAACAAAATGGAGAAGAAAAATGTGGCAAGCAAACAGTTTTTTAAAGAGAATTCAAAAGACTGCCTTTGCTTCTAACTCTGTGCATGCAAGTAGCTTAAACATTAGGGATCTTGCTAAAAAAAAAAAATTAAAGGGGAGAAAAAAGCATCCAGGCTGCCCTCGAGCCAGCCCCTTCTGTCAGCACACCTGCAGGTTTCATGGACTGTTGTGTGGCTTTTGAAGACAGAAAATCAGGACAGAAGATAAGTGATGCTCCTCATCTTGTGTTCTTTCACTCCATCCATCACTTCAATCACCACTGATGGCATCCTCTCATGACAACACTGAAAGTGTGCCCCCCACTGCCACTGCCACCACAGCCAGCAGGGAGCACAAACCACAGAGCAAACCCAGCAGCCCCAGGCAGGGCTCTGCTCCCAGAGACACAAAATACACCAGCAAGGACCAGACCATGAACACCCCAGGGGCAGTGTCAGCACCCCAAAGGGCCTGGTGACAGCAGGATTAGAGAAATCCCAGCCCTGGCAGCACTCCCACGGCCCCCCAGGCCAAACCAGCCTCCCCAGTGCTGCCAGCACACTCCCACCAGCAGCACCTCAGCACAGAGAGCAGCTTCAGCAGCTCATCCACTCCTCAGAGCTGCCTCTGACCACACTTGGGGCTGAGCACAGGGATCTCCCCTTCCTTAACACCGCTAGGAATGACTCTTGTCGTAAGTGTAATTACTTTGAAATGACAGCTTTGGTTTAGGAAACAACTCAAAAATACTGTCAGCAAATTTTAACAAATAAGCTATTTTCAGACTCTTGTTTGTTACCAAGCTGGTGTGTCTTACACACACTTGATACCTTTGATTGACAGGTTCATTTCAGATTGGGAAGGTGAAAGGTTTCTTACCGCCGAGCGATGTAGTAGAAAACAGGATTGCCAACTTTGGATGTCCCAGCTTGGTAGAAAATATTTAATGTTTTCAGTGCTTTGAACTCCTCTTTTTCATGTACCTGATGCCTAAAAAGCAATACATTGACATCAACTTTCACAACTGCCTTTCAAACAAATTTAAAAAATCCCAAACCCTCTTTACTTCCATCTCTGAACAAAATATTAAGTTTACACAATCTTGAGCCTTTCTTAAATCACATATGCTACCATCATTTCTGGCTCTAAGTTTAGTTTGTTTTAAGTAAAATCTACTCAGAAACCTAAAAGGTTTATGTAGACTCAGCTTTTTAAACTCCCCTTTAAAACAGAGGGAAACTTGATATCAGAGAGTCTTAAGAACTACTGACATCTCCACACATGATAAAGTCTAGAAACCCACATTGTGTGTCCCCATCATAATAACCTCATTACCTTGTCATAAACTCTTCAAACTTGGAACTAGTGAGATTTAAGCTGGACCAATGTGTATCTGCCACAGGTTTGTGCTCAGGAGGCCCCAGGTAGGCAAGAAGCGTTGCCATCTTGTCAAAAGGTCGTCGTCCAACAGCCTTGTGGTCCCTACAAACAACAAGTTCTTTGTCAGGAAAGTCCTTTCTTACTCAGCAATTCCCACTACCCTTCCTCAAGTGGAACAAGCTGGATTTTCTTTTTTAAAGTAATTATGAGAAATCTTCAATGATGACTGATATTCTTCTCAGCAATAACAAAAGCAACAGAGGAGAGTATTTCCAAATATTAACAGCTTTTAGCTGAGGGAGGGGAGATTTAGATTGGATATTAGGAAGAAATCCTTCCCTGTGAGGGCGGGGAGGCCCTGGTACAGGTTCCCAGAGAAGGTATGGCTGACCCATCCCTGGGAGTGTCCCAGGCCAGGCTGGACAGGGCTTGGATCAACCTGGGATAGTGGAAAGTGTCCCTGCCCAGGGCAGGGGCTGGGACGGGATGAGCTTAGTGATTCCTTCCAACACAAGGCATTGCAGGACTCTGCTAGCTCTGCCCTCAGCACAGCCCCTCCTGCCAGGGCTGCAGCCTCACCTGTTGCTGGACAGGTACTGGCCGATTTTCTCCTGGTTGTTCCAGAGCAGGCGGTGCAGCGCCAGCACGTTGCCGTCGCTGATGAAGGACAGGCTGTGGTTGACGGTGTCGCTGGCCGGGCAGTCGGACGCGATGTCAAGGAAAAACCTGCAATTCAAGCCCAGGAACAGACATCAGCGTGGGAGGGACAGCAAAGGGCTGCGGGGCACTCGGAGCTCTCTCTGCACACACCACGACCCGTGTGCCGCTCCCGGGCCGTACCTTCGCGCTGCGTCAAAATTGCTCTTCACAAAGTCATTGAAAGGCCGCATGTGCTCCTCTTTCGTAAACAGCACGTGGTTGGCAATACTCTGAAGGATCTAAGGGAAAAAAATGTGGCATACACACAGAGGTTTAATGTATTAACTGCTACAGTAATTGACACAAATATTTCTGCCAGTGAAGTTAAACTGGCAGAAACAGTTTATTTTCACTTGTTGTCTTGAGGTTTCACAACAAAAAGCCAGTAAGTCAAGTAATTTAAAATACATTCACTTTCAAAGTATTTTCTTTCTCATACTTTTAACTACTTAAAACCAGTGCACTTTTTAATGAACTTTAAACTAGGAAAATAAATAATCTTTCAAACCACCAGTAAGTTATTAAGTATTTCTCCTAGATGTTAAGACAGGTAAGTAAAAGCAGTAGCACACCCCTGTCTAAAAAAAAATATAATTTCTCAACATTTACAATGGATAATATACATAGGCCACAGAATTTGTATGCCATCATTAATCCTTTCTAAAAAATTTTTTAGAAGAAATATGACCAAATGAGATTAAAGACAAGAAAAATCCCTTCTTTAGCAGTGGGATGAACTTGATAAATGCTGGCTGCTGCTACCCTCACTGCGCTCACAGGAACATCGCTCTCTTTGTTAGTTTCCAAATGAGAAGTTCAAGCGAAGAGCTGGAATTCCGCTCTCTTATCCATCCTTTTGGCAAAGTGTTTGTCCCCATCCTTACGTTGCCGAGAGCTCGAACGATGCCACAATGCAGTATAAGCTGTCTGCTGCGTAAACGCAGCACAGACACTGCACTTTCAATAAACGTGATGGTTGCTACAAAAACCCCGTGTTTCCCCACATTTCTCACGCTGGCCAAGGAGCAGCAGCGAAGCAGGCAGAACATAAACTGCGAGCAGGGAAACACGTTTCTGGATTCACCTTTGACATGAGCTTGAGCCCGCGCTCGATGCGGGGCGGGGGTTTCTTGTCCAGGATGCCCGCCTCGTACGGGGACACGATGGCGGGGTTGATGAAGCGCAGGAACATGGCGCTGCCCACGGCCCCGATGCTGTTCTGGGGGAAGCGCTGGCTCACCACCTGTGCACGGACAATTACACACAACAGTCCTGCATTAAGCAACGGGCAAGGGCTGACAAAAGCCTGGCACGGCAAGCTAAGCCAAAGCATTCCTTCCACAGCGCTCATGCTCAGCGCGTTGGAGTGCGACTCTCTTGCGTCCCAGAGAACCAGAACAAGAGGGAAAGGAGTGGGGCTCTCAGACAGCAGCTGGCTCCCTCAGCTGCTGCACAGCTCCCTTGGCAGGGACACGGCTCCCAGAACTCCTGGCCATGTCTCAGAGCTGACCCCATGCAGGGCCCTGCCCCTGGAGGGACCCTGCAGATGCCGCAGTCCCAGACTCAGGTGTGCACTGACCTCCCCCAGCACAGGGTACACCTTTCACCTACTGGGTCTTGGATCTGTGTGTTTCTAACTGCAAAACTGAGCCACGAGCCTCTCCAGCAATAACTCTACAGCTTCAGGAGTAATTTTCAATTTGTGAGGAGGAGCTATTTGCAGAAATACCCTTCAGAACCATCATCTGTCCACAGCAGGACAGAAGCAGTCAGAGCTGAGTGGCCAGTGCACTCCTCTGCCTACACATGCAGATTTAAAATACTGTCCTTTGCCATCCAGGAAAAAAATAATTCTGAAGATGCTATAAAAAAAAAGAAATCTCTTTTAGGAAATCAATTATGTGTTACTAAGAGGAGAGTTGTTCTTTGGATGTCTTTGATTAAACTTTGAAAAGTTAAAAGCTTTCTGACAAAAATAAAGTTCTTAGATATTCAACATGTGGTTCTATAAAACATCAATATCTGTATGTATATATTGTAATGAGTAACAATGGTTAATCAAAATGAGTCAGATTCTTCCTCTTCACAGAATAAAATTAACAAACTTGATATTATCCCATATAGTTTAAAAAATAAAATCTCCAAACAAATGCCAGTTTAGTAAAATACTTCAAAACATAACTAATGCAATCTCAAATCATGCTGCTTCAACCAGACAAAGCCATTAGTACAAAATACAGCAAGAATCACTTTGGTTCAGTAGCAACTCCAGTCAGTTACCGTGTGATGCAGTTACTGGTATTTTCCTGTAAAATGCTGGTTTGCCCACAGCCGTTGTATTTTAAACATGATTACTATTCTGCTCAGTTACAGCAAAAATCAGAGTATTTAATAAAAGTCTAAATTTCCATTCTGGGTGATTTGTACTTTATCTTTTGAGGTCACTGCCAAAGAAAAGAGTTAGTCTGAACTTTTAAAGACAATGCTCTAAAGCAACCCACGGATCTAAACTCTAACAAAGCAAGTTACTTAAAATGGAAAATCTGCTTTTCTCAGGAAATAATACAAGCACTAAAGTTGGGGTTTTCTTACTTAGTCACAGAGCAAACAAAAGGAAATGTGTCAGAAGAATGTCCCACGAGCCTCTTTCCAGTATCCCACAAATATTAATTGTTCTTTGCCCAGGATGCAAGCTCAGGTTATCTGCCAGAGTGTTAAAGCAGCTCAACAGACCCAGACTTTTCTCAAAACCAAAGAAAACATTTTTCTTCCACAACTTTTAAATTTGAAGACGGTGGCAAGGCTAGAAGAGTCAGAATATTAAATACTAAGCAGTAATGTTAAAAATGTCTCATTTACTCAAATAGGCACACAGAGAATATTTCAAATCTAACTTAATTCCAGAGTTAATTGAAATGAAAGCTATTTTGTGCCAGAATTAGTAGAATGATTTTACAGTGAGGTCAAATAGACTGAAGTGAAGATATTTTGAACAAACAGCAAAAGATTTCTGTTGTGCTTTGAAAGAAATGGCTAATAAAAAGGTCTCCAAACTTACTGATTTTTTGTTTTCCTTTTTTTCTTTTACGGTAGCTTTATTCAGTAGAGAGTGGCAAGTTGCCTACAGAACAGAGATGAGCACAAACAAGTCACAGCACCAACTACATACAGCAACAAAAAACCAATGTTGACTTGTACATAAATTACACAGTAAAATGTAACAAACATAACCAACAGAAAATGAAATATATAAACTAAAGACTGATGATGGAGTTTTTATTCCACAGTTTTATTACATCTTATTTACAAAGCACTAAATACAAAACAAGCAAATGTTGAATTTCAATCATTTCTACTATTTCTGGCTAGAGTAAAAGTCAAACCATATCAATGTGCTTATGATACACAATCTTGGGCCTTAAATGGTGTATTCAGCTTTCAAATGTGTATATTTTACCACCCCCAAATAATTTTAACAGTACAAATAGTAGTGTTATACCTTTGAAATCCATATTGCCTTTTAAATTAAATTTAGAGTTTTAAATGGTCCCAATGTTTCTCTGTGTGTCCTTCAATTTGGTTAGACCTGTGAACCATCAGGGTTATTACCACTGTGAGAGGTAACTCTGCCATAAAACACTCTCTGGACAAAGTAAGAAAGAAGCTACAGTCTATGTTAATTTATTAGAGATTTCCAAATCAAGAGATCTGACTTGATTGTGCTTATTTCTGCATTTCACTGAGAGGCAAAGAGACCCATCAAGAAGACTCCAATTCTGTCCCACTTCCAGCAGCATCTGAGCAAAGCCCCGAGCCCCCGTGCCCTGCTCCCCAGCCGGAGGTGCATCAACACTCCTGGAGCTGGGACAGGGCTGGGCATCCCTGGGGAGCCTCCAGCAGCACCCTGGGCTGGGTCCCAGCCAGCCTGCAGCACTCAGCCACCTCCAGAGGGTCACAGTGGCACTGGCAGAGAGCTTCCACACGTTCAGGATGGAACAGAATGAAAAGCAAACACCCCAACCCAAACCAGCCAGTAAAAGCCTCTGCTAAGCAAGCTGAACTGAAACCTGTGCAGGAGTTATTAATATTTAACCAGTGGCACCTCTGCCAACTTTCCCTGTGTAATTTCCACGAGTGGCTTCCGGAGCAGTTGTACACACACTCTACTCACTGGGATACTGCAGCTAGAGGAAATTTCCACCTTGCTTTCACAAGAAAACCCATGTATGTTTGTGGGGATTTTACAGAAGAGCCAGCACAGATCCTCTGTAGGAGTTACTGTGAGCATGCTTGTTCTCACATCACACTCCTCAGCATACCTTACCTGTAAGGAGCCAGGTGAATCTGTCCCAGTAGCCAGTTACTGACGTTTCCAAAGGAAAACACTCACTGGGCTCTGTTCCCAAACAGAAACACCAGCAAAGACGCCAATATCCAACTAAAGACACCATTTCTGTGAGCTTGCTACAGCGATTAAAATTAGCTACTGATCACTTCCAGAACAGATCTGGTGAGCATTCTTCGCATACAGTTACTTTAAAACTCTAAGCATTAAAAAACCACCACAAAATTCGGCATAATTTACTCTCACACTAGTGCTTGGGATGGAACACGTTCACCTTTCTAAAAGGGAAGTTACCTTATAAAAATCACCTATTTGGTTCTTAAGATAAAAATTGACTAACGCCCCCAAATCAGATCTTGGTTGTACTTTCTTTCAGATAAAGGCCAGACTCTTCAAAACTCTCCGGAATTTTAAGTACAGAATGACTAACACTATTTGTGATGAACAAACACTTGTACAGAAATCTAGTTGTTACTAGATACAGTTAAAGTAGTAAATATTGAAGCTAAATATCAGTTAACACCACTCATGTATCTGCCAGTAAATCACCTCTTTTGGGAACAAAGTACCCTTATTACCACACACAGTAAAGGCAAGAATAAAGTCATCACACTTGGAAAGCCTTCCAAAGGAAAATCTCTGGGAATGCCTGCTGGTGAGGACATTTTAAAAATTCCGTTTCATGACGGAATTACCAGTGCTTTGCATAGAAATAATTGCTACTAATGTACCACTCAAATGGCAATAATCTGATACATCCTGGAAACAGCATACAAAGCCAGTTCTGGGATGAGGTGTGGGAGAACGCAACATCCAGTAACAGAAGGAACAATCAAGGCTGTGTGTGGTATTTTCAGTAACACTCAAATATTCTTCTATTTGATGTCTGTAACAGTGTGGCCATGAAGGAGACCAATCTGCCCACTTCATTTCCTGATTACAAAACCCAAACACATCAAAAAACCCCAGTCACTCTGCCACCAACCCAAGCACAGCCACTGTCAGGAAGAGACAGCAATGCCTTCAGAGGCTTTTACAGAGCTGTCAGGGCAGGAACAAGGCTCAGCATCTGCACACCTGGTTCAGTGCAAGGGCTCACAGGAACAACCCCAGACCACAGCAGCCCCAATGTGTGGGGCTTCCCTGTTCTCACTCCCGAGCTCTGGGGATTGCAGCAGTTGCCCTGATCACCCCAGCATCCCCTGTGCTCATGTGACAGGATTTTTGTTACTCATCAGTAGTTCACACAGGTCAGAAAATCCATTTGCTTGGCTTTGCTTTAGACCTGAATGCAGACTATGGCTGAAAGGGCAGAAGTAGCTCTTCCAGAGCACCTCACAGAGACCACAGCTCCAATATTCCACCAGGCACAGCATTCCTGTGCCAGTCCTCCAGCTGGACTGGAAACTGTATTCCCAGTGAGCTCTGAGGGAAGTCCTACCCGGATTTTTAGCAGCAGCTGAATCCATCAGAAACACACAAGGAGATCCAGCAGGACACTGGGCTCAGCAGCCATGGGACAGAGCAGAGGAGTTGGGGATGGAGGTCAGGGAACCTGGGTACCTTCAGTCACGTCCTGATTGCCAACACAAGCCTTAAAACACCACTTAGCCCCTACATTCAGACTGGTGTTATTTATCAAACGCCTGAGAAGAGTCTTTAGAGATGCCCCCTGTGTCTAGCACACCAAGCTCCAAACTGCTGGAATTGCACAAACCAACCCCATAGCTTAGGGGCAGGCAACCACTGCAGGCATACCTGGTATAAACAATGGCACACACTGCGCAGCTGGGGTGGGAACTCCGAGGAGGAATTAATGATTGCCTGAAAAAACTTGTCTGTCATTTGCAAGAGACTCCGCTGGTTCTCTTCAAGGCTTTCTGTGGGCTCCAGCCTGAAACAGACCCACACATGTATGACCAGCAATCAAACACGACACAAGCTGCACTTACATTCTTGGTAAGAACCTCATTTCCCCTTTTTCTTACGGAAATACTTGTGATCTTACGCACAAAAGTTTCCATCACTATTTTAAACCACATAAGGTACAAATAAAAGGCCATGTAAAACTCAGTAATGAACAGACAGCTGTAGGTGGGATTCTTTCAGACCATTTCATACAAACAATTCACATTTCATTCACACAATTCCAACTGATAATTGCATTATCAGTTCATGATGGTTTATCTGAAAGGAATTTTTGAGGTAGACACAGATAGCTGATGGTTAAAGTATTCATTAGAAGGCCTATTTTTGAGTAAGCTACTTAAGACACTAATACTTTTAATTTTTGTAAGAGTTAGAAATAATTTAAAGCAACAGAGCAAGAGGGCTGCAGAGAGAATTAATGTGTCTGGAAAAGTGGGAGGCACAACAGTATAAAAGCATGAGAAAAATGTCTGCAACAAGGAAAAAGGAATCCTATTTAAATACAATGAGTGGGAATCATGTTTACAGATAAACACATTTGCTGCTCGCCCTGAATCTCAAACCTTGTTGGATCCACCTCAAAGCTGACGTGCTGCCACTCAGGGGAAGTGATCACAGTCCGCAGCAAAGGTTCCAACAGCTTCTGCAAATATGTAGCACCATAGACCTGCGTGCAGGGGAAACAAGGACAAAGGATGCATTAACATGGAATGCTGCAAAGTTCTGGAAGCTTTCAACAGCCTGAAAACACTTGATCTGTTTCGGCATAAGCCAAATTCCTATAAAACTCAGGTTTGTATATTATAGTCTCACCTCTGGAACACAACCAAGATCAATTTCTACAGGTATTTTAATTAATTTCCAATTAGAGAAAAATAACAACCCTGCTAACCGACAGACATTTTTTCTTAAGAGCACTGACTCCACACTTCACCTCTGTTTGTACACAACTTTTTAAACTAAATAGGAGCCCAAACAAGACCTCAGAATTTATCAGGAACAGTCTTCCAGCTGGCACTGGCCCAGAATCACTCATATAACTGAACTAGTCAGAAAGGCAAAAGTTTAGTGCCAGGGAGATACGTAATTTTTAAGGGCCTGAGCGTAAGTTTTCTACAAGATTCAAGTTCATGAAACATTAAACCACAAAAAGAAAACTCCCTAAACTTAAGAGATGTGAGAGTTGAGACTAACTCAAACTGAGACCCAAAGGCAACTCTCTATAGCTTTTATCTAATCCTATTACTCAGGTGCTTAACCTCACAGACTGGTGGCTTTGTGTTTTCGTATTTCTAAACTTTTCCTGCTATTGAAGAGATCTGTAGCAGAGGAAAAAAAAAAGGAGATGATGTACCTTAAAACAGAAAGTCATTATTTTACTGGCTAAACTGTTTCCTCGGAAGAGTGTCTGCATGGAGTCTGCCAACTCGACCTCCTTGGAGAACATATTCCAGAGGAGCTGGTAGAGCAGGTGCCGGGAATCAAAGAGTGTGACCAGGACACGAGCCAGCTCATCCTTGAAGGGAGGAGGAAGTGTTAATCTGACTCGCAGGGAGCCAAGGCAAGTATGAAACCCCAGTACTATGACAAAACCAACAAGCAGTTTGAAATAAAGCTTTACGTCTGCTATGGGCTCTGGCAGGTAAATATCAAATTACACAAACATAATCTCTGCAAACATTTTCTATGCCACTGCTTGTCTAAAAATCTGCCTCAGGATATCCAGTCTTACAAACTCATAATGGTTATCCAGACAGACAAGCAGTTACTCTGCTGTATAACAAAGCCCAACTCATCTTGCTAGAATGTAGAAGAGCAAATACGATTCTGTGTGTCTGCATCACCACCTGGAATAAATAACCAGCCCAGATATATTGATTATAATAACTGTATATAAAATCATTCCTAGATGTTAACTAAAATGCAGTTTATCATCAAGATTCAGTACATTTTTTAAGAAGACATTTTTTTTTGTCAGTGGCAGCTCTATTCCCTCTGTATCAGACTGTTGTTCTCAAGTCTTATTATTTTAACAAAATGTAGGAAATAAAATGCACGAATCAACTCACCCACTGAGAACAAGGCACCACATTGGCTAAAGCCATAGCAATAGGAAGCTCTCCCTGATCACCCATCATGGTAACCAACTCCACCAGTCTCTCAAACCGATCTGCTAGCACTGTTTCTGCCAAGGTGTCAAACTCCGTCCCCTGCTGCAGGATTTTGGTGAGGACTTCCATAAACGTGGCTCTCGTCTGGAGGTCTTTGTGATAGCCCAAGCCTGATGGAGAGAAGCCAGCAGCACTAAGGAGGATGTAAAAGCAGGAGGCAGGGCTGCACCAGGCAGGCAGGGTGTTACCTATGGAGTGCATGAGGCCGCTGTCCACGTTGGCGTTGAGCAGGTTGGACATGGCCAGCACGGTGCAGTGCCGCAGCGACGCCAGCCTGCGCGACATGCCGCGCTTGCGCCCGCCCGCCGCCGCGCCGTCCTCCTCCGCCTCGCTGCAGTCGTTCAGCAGGTTCATGAACAGCGTGAAGTACCTGGGGACAGGTCACACACACCCTGCCATGGCAGCCAAAGCACAACAATCCCCCAAAACCTCACCCATGGGAGCTAGCACACAACAAACCCCCCAAAATCTCACCCATGGGAGCTAGCACACAACAAACCCCCCAAAATCTCACCCATGGGAGCTAGCACACAACAACCACCCCAAAACCTCACCCATGGGAGCCAGCACACAACAACTACCCCAAAACCTCACCCATGGGAGCTAGCACACAACAAACCCTCCTAAACCTCATCCACAGCAGCAACCACACAACAAACCCCCCCAAACCCCACCCACACCCCCCCACACCCCCCCCCCACCCC
>VWZV01007988.1:87601-157611 GCA_013397155.1 Irena cyanogastra
CCACAGCAGCCATCACACAACAAACCCCCCCAAACCTCACCCCCACCCCAAGGAGCCTCCTCGCAGCACAGTCCAAATCCTAACTGTGCTCCAACAACTTCCCTTTGTCCCAGACCTGCTGTGCCCATTCCCCCCAATACTGGTCTGTCTCTATCAACAGATGTCTTCAAAGAGAGTTTAAGTTTCATGGATAAAAATAAATAAAATACAGTATCAAATCCAGCTAATCCCTGCCATGACTGAAACACACATCTCCATTACGCAGAAACAAAGCCAAATTTTCTAATTATTTTTAAATGAAAATGTTTCTATAAACCTACAAAGCACCGATTTTGAAATGGGCGAGAGAAGAGGTAATTCCTGTTGGGATAATAAAATTATTTCTGCTGGAAGAAAAGTACAGTTTGTAATAAAGGTAATATAGGGCTTCTCTTTAGAGTGATTGTATAGAGAAATAGTTAAAAGTCACTATTTACTTGAGAAATAATTGAGATTTTGCTTCCATCAACTCAACACCATCTCCTTCTTCAGGCTGGAGTGGAAGCCCAGCAAGAAGAGAGACCACTGCTTCCATACTCGCCTGGTCCAAATCTCTGAAAAATAAAATTTAACAAATATAAGTGACTTTTGCTTATAGCTCTACCTGCAGATGAAAAATAACATTCTTAATAATAAAAAGGTATTCTACTAAAGTTCTGTCCATCATGAAAACAGTTCTTATATTTTGTGTTACAGGTTCTAAATCAGAGAAAGTATTAAAAGGAGCCAAGTCATTTAAGACGAAACATTAAATACAATTCTGCTGTTGCTCACCAAAGCTTCAGTTTCAATTTTTGTCTTTTCCTTAATATTATTATTGTTATAGCAAGCCCAACATGCCAGCTCATCCATGGACATCATATGCCACCTGAAATGCTGTTACAGGTGAAGAGTGCCCCTTACCTTGTCAAGCATTTCACATCCTCATCTGTTGCTTGATTAGATGTTCCCATCACCCAGTCTGTCAAATATTCCACCATTTTGTTCCTGTTACACATGAATAGATTGTTTTAGCTTTGTTGGGGTTTTTCACCAGTCTGTATCACATACGAAATTGTTACAAGTGTTCAGTATCACCACAAACTAAATAATACTTAAATGCAGCACCAGGCTCATAATCATTCTGAAGACAAAGACAAGGGAACTATCCCTGTACCAGGAATACTGCTGTGACAGGGCTTTGGTGTCTTTTCTAACCACCTAACCAAAGAAAATTACACTTGCCCACAGTACTTTGCCCTGTAAGTTAGGTAATGCCATCCTTACCTAAATTTCATTTCTTGACAAAATGAAAGATCATCTCTCCTTTCCATCATTACTTCTACTAACTGACAGAGCTTTGTTTTTATTTGAATGGCATGTACCAGATTTCCAAGCACACGCACATACCTGAAGAAAAAAGCAAAAAGATTAATTAAATACTTCATGCTACTTCACTTCCTCCCCTCAAGAAAGCTCCTGTATTGGTAGCAAATTTCTTCTGGCCAGAGTTTTCTGTCAGTGTAAAAATGAACAAAAATCTGCCCTTCAGCTGGTTTTTAACCACTAACATCAATGTACAGAAAAGTAACCAGGAATGTCTATGGGAATAGGGCTGAGCTATGGAATGGTCAGTTCTTTAAAAAAAAAAAAGTCACTCCTCAGCAACTTTATGCTACACAACTTCCACAACTACTGAAGTTGTCAGAACCATAAGGAGGATCAGAAAATCACCTGCTGCTTCTCCATGGACACAAGCAGAAAAGATATAAACTAGAAGGCTCCAACTAACTTCTTAAACATAATGCCTGTGTATAGGAAGGTCAAGAGGGCTCCTTACCTAACCAGATTCAGCATCATTGTCTCAATGCTTGCTTGTCCAAGGTGTTCTGAGCTCCCTTCTGTGTGATTGTCAAGCAAATTCTTCATTATAGCAATGGTTTGCTCTACAAATTGTGTGTTGGTGTCAGTTAACAAGACCTACAGGAGGGAAATTTCTGGTTAGTTTTTTTACACATAAAACCAAAGAAAGGGTATTTGCCAAATATACTGCAACATTTCAAAAATGTTATGGACAAGCATTTTTCTAGTTACCACCAAGCCAGTAGAATTCCAATACATGTCAAGATTCAATATGTGAACACTGCCAGCCATAAGGATTCCACAAACAATCCCACAGATTCTGCACTCAAGAGCTCACTATTCAAGATGTTAAATACAGCCTGGAATCACAACCACAATAATCATTAACATGTGCTGTGATGATCATTCTGCTCCCAAATGGTGTGCACAGAACTCAAACAGGGATCCATTTCAGTCACCCGGGGAAAAGATAGGACTGACACAAATGTGAATCATATAACACAAGTGTGAATCACCGTTTTACCTGTCCTTGAGAATCAAAGAACTTGCTGATGGTATTCTTCAGTTTGTTGAAGAGCATGGGATAGAGTGCCGGACTGAGCTCCAGCCCCACCAGGTCTTTGATGTTGGTGCGTATCTGCAGCCCCACCTTCTCGTGGTTGCAGACCATCAGGGTGAGCAGGCGGTCGATGAATTTGCTGACCGGGGTCTCCACGCTGCCCTCGGTGGAGACCATGGAGATCATGGAGCCCTTGCGCTCGTTGAGGGGGCCCATGGGGGGGCTGTAGGTGGCCAGCCCCGCGCTGCTGCGGTGCTGCAGGCACACCCCGCCCAGGGCACACAGGAATCCTGTCATGTTGATCCACTCCTGCAGCGACTCCGTGTCCGACAGGTCGATGGAGCCGCCGCCGCTGACGTGCGACATCCGCCGCTTCACGATCGTCTTGTGCAGGCTCTCGGTCACCTGGGAGACAATGGTCGTTTGCTGCATTAAAACTCAAATGCCTTAAAATAAATAAGCTTAAAGACTTATTTTGAATTTCTAAATGTTGAACCAATGGAAAAATTCATAGTCACCTGCCCATCTTCCATTTTGGTCTTTGGATAGTTAAGGATTAGTTTTGTAGCTTGTTCCCATTTTGCATGTGTATCCTCCCAGGCCTGAAAGAAGATAAGATATATCAAGATTTGACTTCAAAACTACTCATAGCAACAATACTTCTGCATTTGTTTTTTAATATGCACACAGAGCATATGAAGCGAGAAGTTAGTTCACCTCAGTGTTGCCTGCAGTGGGGTGTTCAATGCGCCTCAATAACGCCATTACTCTCTTCTGAAGAGCTGCTCTCCCTGCAAAGAGCACAGGACATTGAACCAAGTTTTTGAAAATCCACCTACATCAAATTTGTGAACTTTCAAAGTAATAATTGAATTAAGAGGAACATATCCCCCTCAAAGTCTTTAGAAAGGTAGCTTCTTGTTACACGATTGTAAAATCCTCCTAAGCTCAGGTACCCAAATTCCTTATACTTCCTAGCAATTCTAATAACTAAGACATTCCAAGAAAAGCCAGAGCAGCATGAAATCAAGAACCTCAACCTGTTTAAAGAACTCAAACACAAGTAACCGTCTTCTGTCCAGGTACAAAGTTACTTGAACTGACTCATCACTCTTACCTGTTGACATCATGTTGCTCACAGATGCAAACTCCATGAAAGTGTTGTAGTTTGGCAAAAAGTTATGGACTGAGACCTCATCTACTCCACATCTGATGTCGGCCTCCTCACAGAGGTGACGGAAGCAGGACATGGCCACCAGGACTGCCTCGATATCTGGGCTCCACAGGAACATGTATAAGGCCACTTCCAGCTTGGTCTGGGCTTGGCGGCAGATCGGTGTTCCACTGCATCCTGCTGTGCTTTCCTGGGAAATACACCATTCCCAGTTGGGGAACACTGCTTGCGAAAATTCAGCCCTGGCCAAACTGTGTTTGAAATTGCTTTTGTTCTAGTAGGAATAAGCAATCCTAAAAAGGATCAGAGCTCATATATGCTGTCACAATACTGTTTGCAATCCTAATCAAAGCCAACATTTTAACTGAAAAAATTTACTTTGTAAAGTCTGAAACGTCATTGTTAACCAGCACATTAAATACATACATTACTTAGGATACATATGTCTTTTCCTCCTCAGAAATAATTAATTTTATTTTCAAAAATTACTCTAAATATAATTTAATTTCTACTTGCCCACAGGTTTCTTATCAGGTGTTAAAATTAACTATCAACATGTATTACTTACCATGGAAGAATTCCCCTTGCCTTTCCTCAGGGTAGCCCCTGGTGCACAGCGCATCCCTTCATCATGGTCAAGAGAAATTTGACTAGTTCCACTTCCAGAGACATCATAAAGGAAGAGGAAGTGGCAGGAACTCCTATCTGATTGCTATAAAGAGAGGGGAGGAAAAGAATATATCAACTGATACTTTAAAAGAGTAAAAGACATATATTGGAGGAAGGTAGAAAGCTCCTGGACATTTACACAGTACTTTTTCCACTGCTGCTCTCAGGGCGTTATCAAGTTCCTTGTGTTAATGGTATCTTAGACTGATATTTCCCCATAAGAAATACATTTTTTGATAATTTAAGAATATCAGAAAAAAGCAAGTCAGAATTCTGGGACTCAGAAGAACCTCAGATCCAAAAGGAAACTTTCTTCGTCCATGAACATGTGTATTTCACAATGAACTACCTTCCCGTTCTCTCACCTTGGGGACTATTTCCCTGTATTGGACAAAGAGGCACAAGGCACAGGTTTCTGTGAAACATTCATTTTCCAGGCAAGTACAGCAACCTGTGCAGCTGAAGGAAAAAAAAAATCCCAAACCTAACTTTGGTTACCAATTCTAACCAAAGTGCCTCACAAAGCAGAGAGGAAATCAGAGAACAGAACGTGTAGGAGTAGCTATTAAATCTCTTCCAATCAAAAGTAACCTGGTAAATAAAAGAATTGACACAATAGAGAACAACTCATGTTAATGATCCTAACAGGGAGATGGTAATGTTCACGTACTTTGTTTTTTAGCAGAAATTTATTCCTACAGATGAGAATCTCTCGCAGCCACTTGAGGATTTCTGTACTGCTGAGCATCTGATGACTTGTAAGCTTCTTGCAGATATAAAAAAGCATTTGCGAACTGCAGTAAAATGAAATTCAGCATCAGCCTTCTGATGGAGCACCAACACTTCCAAAGGTATTACACTACATTTCACATAGAAATAGGCACTTAGCATGAACACCCTGCACAAACACTACCCTGGGCTTCCAGCAGTACAACAGAGGTGAGAGTGTGCATGGACAGGCCAAGCTCCCCTGGGACCCTTCCCAGCGCCCGTGGCCTGGAGCAGCTGAAGCCCCACGGGCAGCCCAGCCTGGAGCTCCAGCTCTGCCCGGGACAGAGACAGCACAGACAGGGCAGCACAAGTTACCTACACTGCTCTGACAACGTGTCAACTCTGCTCTGGAAGGAACACATCTAGGGATGTTCCTTCTTCATATCCCGTCAGGCCTCACACTCTCTGTTAAAACTGCCAAAGGGTCCAAATTAGTGTCAAGTGTGACGGGTTTTCCCCCCGCCCAAAGAGACCATGAACTCCCTGCTGTTGCAAAGCTTTCCCAAAATACCCACAGCTATTTCAAACGAGAAGACAAATCAAAACAGCTATTTCTCTCCTTTACGTAAGTTAATTTACATACCTGATCTCCCAGAACGTTTCTATAGGAGCATCAGGATTCCACAAGTCAATGCTGTCCAACTGGTGCAGAACCAGCAAGGCCTAAAGCCAAAGAGAGTTTCACTTAAAGACAGAACTTGACAGAGTACCTGAGTACAGGCAGAGAAACAGGTGCAGTCACATATTCATTAACTGCTTTAAGAAAAACAAAAGATATAAAAAGTATTTTCCATAGAAGAGCGAGAGTTCATTGTTAGTCGGTGTCAACAGCATTTCATTTTAGTCTTTACTTCACATTCACACTGCAGACCCAGAGGTCTTCCCTGGTATTTCTGTCCAAAGCCATGCTGCATACAGACAGACAGACACACTGTTTTGGAAGGACAGGCTGTGGCAGCAGCAGTTGCACCCTGGGAGCCCTGGGCTGTGCCCCTCACCTCCATGGCCTCCTGGGCGATGTCGGGCATGCTGGACTGCGGCACCAGCTGCACCAGCCCCGTGATCAGCTCGGCCGTGCTGCCCTGCGAGTCAGGGCCCTGCTTCCTGGGGTTCTGCACAGAAACACACAGCACAGGCTCAGCTGCAAAACCTTCCCCTGCTTGACCACACTACTGACAGCTCCTGCAGCACTCCTGCTGACGAACTAGGGGGATTTTGGGATCTTTCAGAGAATGTCATTTTATTTTTAATCCATAACACGCCTTGCATATCATGTCTCTGACAGAACTGGAATATTTTTATATTAAACCATCACAGGCCTGAGAAAATGGAAGATCTAAGACAGTACTCATTGAAATGATGACTAATTTCCAACCCTCTTATTTTAATTTTCTTCTATTCCCCTCTCCTTCTCCCGCCTTCTCCTTCAGAGTCAAAGAACTTCATGCTCCCTCTTATTGTGTTGCTCTGATTCTGTAAAGTCTCTTACAGTTTCTTTTTCCTTTAAAACCACAGGAGCATCATAACAAGAGAAAAAGATGAGTAGAAAGCGTCTTAGGTGGCCAGGTGACCATTAATTGTTATTCATTTAATAGCTTCAAAAGTAAATTCCACTACAACTGAACTGCGTGACAGTAGGATTTACTTACACACAGCAAAAGCTTTGGATCTGCATGGATCAGTTTCACCAAAGACAACAGCAAGAACTTGTAGCTTCTGGTTTCCAAATCAGTAGGTTTTTCTTTAAATTTAAGGCTTGTCATTTTCTCCTTAAATGTAAGGCTCTGATAGAACGAAAAAAAATCAGTTTTGTCAGGAAGATAGTCAAACATAACAGTTATAATTAAACATCTTATGAAATGTATTGCTTGTATCATCTATAATTCAAGAAAAAGTTTACAAGTATACAAAACTCAAGTACAGTCACATAGCCTTCTAGTTCAAAATCCCCTCTCTCACAGGCAATCACTATTATATTTTTAAAGTTCCCTTAAGAATTATTTCAGTAAGCTGCATGTGGACATAAGAAAATTTTTTGCATAAGAGACAAACTGTGGTGAAAGAAAAGTGGAAAAAGGACCAAAAAGAATTACTGGGTATTTCTCTGGTCAGAGACAGAAATAAAAATAAACATTTCCAACCTGTTCTGAGTACACAAGAGGGAATTTTTTCCAAAGGCAAAGTAATGTCTTTATTTTCTGCTACAACCCCAGGCCAGATGTCTGCATGTTCACCTCAACGACCTCTGGAAAATTAACCTTTAGGCTCTAAAAGGCACCCAGGGCATCACTTAAATATAAAAATAATCTGCCTCCAGCTGAAAAGCCAGTGAACTACTTGTGAGTTTTGAACAAAAAGAGAAAGCCTAGGTTGAAATCACCTTTGAGGTAACTGATGAGCTATGACATTGTATGATTAAATTCTACAAGAAACTAGGTCCTCATATTATTTCAATAATTAGTTATTGTGCAAATACATGAAATAAAACCTACCACATAAAGCATCTGACCAAGGAATTGATAGCACAGTGGTAGAGGTAGCTAGCTCTGTGCTAAGCCTTAGTTTGCCACAGCTCAGGGATTTCTAGGAGAGGCACGTGGCGGAAGGAGATGTGTTTCTGGGAAGTCATTTACTGCCTCCACACAATCCAAACTAAAGAGTGTCAGTGAGAAAGCCAGGCCAGGCTCTGTGCAATGCACCGAGGGACCAACAGCGGCGGGACGCTGACAGACGGCACCGGACAAGGACAGACGTGGAGGAGTTCAGCATCAGTGAGTTCAGGCTGGAAATTAGGAACCAGTTCTAAACCAGAGCAGGGGGACTGGGGAAGAGCATCGTGCTGGGCACAGAACCAACAATGCCTTCCTGGGGGAAGGAGCTCCACTGGCGCTGCCCGGGGGCTGGCGGGCTCTGCGGTAACTATGCACAGAAAAGTCAGCGCAAGGAAGGGCTTTTCTGCGGTAGTTACGGGTCATACTTACAGCAGCAGAGGCCCAGGGCCATGCAAAGCAGGGGCTGGCGGGCGTCTGACCACGTGGGCAACAGCAGCCAGGCAGAGGGAAAGTGAGAAGCAGAAGACAAAGCACCACCAGTCAGAGCAGGGGTATTGTCAGGGCAACTATCCTCCAACAGATGAATACACACAGGTGAAAAGCAAGTTAAACATGGAGTAGCTCTCAACCAAAAGCATTGTGCTCATTTTCTCTCCTTTGAGAAGCCCAACAGGAATATTTTTATGTCTCATTTTAGGCTCTCTAAACCAACCTACCAAGGCCACTTGCCACAGGAGAAGTCCTCAAGGACTGTTCAGAGGAGAATGCAGCAACACAGCTGTGTGTGGACTTACTGGAAGAATTTGGATGAACTACAAATCTGAATTTACTCAAGACTTTCTCCAAGACAGCCAAGAATATTGACTTTATTTCATAATGGTCGAAAAATCTTTTACTTTGTTGCTGTCACCAAGACCAAACAGTCAACTTGCTCAACATAAAGCAAGACAAATTAACATGCCAATCATGGTAAAAGTATCACAGTAGACAGTGATTATCTTCACATACAGAATGCTTTGGTTTTTCACATTAAGCAAGGATGGACAAGTTAGCTGGCTATTCACAGAGTCAGAAAGCTTAAAATGGATAGTAAGCCACAGAGGACAGTTACAGAACAAATACTTGTATGTAGCCAGTTTAAAAGCAGCAGGAAAACTGAGAGACATTGAACTGGGAACAGCCAATCCCCCAACACTGCAGGGCTACAGAGCACGTGCGGCTGCCTGCTGCTCTGTGCAGCACCACGTTCTTTCCCCCTCTGGTCTCCAGCGCAAAGGTGATGAAGAGGAGGGCAGGGCTGGGCACAGGGGAAGGCGGGAGGTGCCCCCCAGGCTTACCGGGGTCATGCGGATGGCGGCGTGCGCCCCGCAGCCCTGCATGGCGCGGTGCAGGGTGTCGCTGAACATGCTGCGCAGCTCCACGGCGTGGCAGTACACGGCGTCGATCCGCGGCCACCAGTCCAGCGCCGACTGCAAGGCAAGGGCAGCGCTGACCCCGAGCCACAGCTCTGCAGCACTGGGGCTCACTGCACCCAACCCTCACCTGTGCTCTGCAGCACTGGGGCTCACTGCACCCAACCCTCACCTGTGCTCTGCAGCACTGGGGCTCACTGCACCCAACCCTCACCTGTGCTCTGCAGCACTGGGGCTCACTGCACCCAACCCTCACCTGTGCTCTGCAGCACTGGGGCTCACTGCACCCAACCCTCACCTGTGCTCTGCAGCACTGGGGCTCACTGCACCCAACCCTCACCTGTGCTCTGCAGCACTGGGGCTCACTGCACCCAACCCTCACCTGTGCTCTGCAGCACTGGGGCTCACTGCACCCAACCCTCACCTGTGCTCTGCAGCACTGGGGCTCACTGCACCCAACCCTCACCTGTGCTCTGCAGCACTGGGGCTCACTGCACCCAACCCTCACCTGTGCTCTGCAGCACTGGGGCTCACTGCACCCAACCCTCACCTGTGCTCTGCAGCACTGGGGCTCACTGCACCCAACCCTCACCTGTGCTCTGCACACACCGAGCCATGGCTCTGCAGCACTGGGAATGAGGGGATCCATCCCTCACCTGTGCTCTGCATACACTGAGCCATGGCTCTGCAGTGCTGGGGCTCAGTGTACCCAACCCTCACCTGTGCTCTGCAGCACTGGGGCTGAGTGCACCCAACCCTCACCTGAGTGTGTAAACACTGTCACCTCTCCTGACACCAAGCCAACACTTGCCCCAAGTGCTCTGCACACTGTTACCAGTATGCCCATCATCATTCTGCATGCCCATTATCAAACTTGTAACCTTTAAATAGGCTGCAACTGAAGCAACAATTCCAACCTAGCTGCTGAATACATCACTCTGCCTCCTAAACAGGCACCAACCCCAAGATGTTCTGCATTCACAAGATTTGGTCTGCTATCCAAATAGTATTTACTAAGCAGATATTGATCTGAACAGAAGCCCCAGACACTGGGCTAATGAAATACTGCCAGAACTTACATTTGTGATGATTCGGTGGAGTGAATTTACCAGCACATAATGAAATGTTGATGGGGAATTCTGTGCCAAGCAGATCTACAATAAGAATACATAAGAGCCACTTAGGAATATTTTTGTCTTTGCCATCTTTCTTATCATCCTGAAAAACATTCTGGAGCCTTTTTATTAAATTGACAAAGCTGTCAAATCTGAACAAGAGAAGCCTAATCGGCTGTGAAAAGATTTATCAAAACATGCAGGGATTTATTACTAAGGGATATTTATACAGTTGAACTCATTTATGAGCTTCAAGCTGCTGTTAGCACAGCTTTTATAACTGACAGGTCATCAATAGTATGTAGAGAATGACTTACCATAAGCAGTGTTCTTACCTTGAAGTGTTGGTTATTGTGAGGATTTATGCGGAAGCAGGAAACCAAGCAGTCAATCATCAGGTCTACATCTGCATTCTGATTGCCTCTTGAAAAAGGTTTGCTTGGGTTAAACAGCAAATTCTATATAATTCAGAAAAATATAAATATATGAATCAGATACCATGATTATTCTTGGCTACTTTTAATACAAAACTTTCCATTGAAAACCACTGGTATTCAATTAAGAAGAAATTCAAAGTTCACTTCATTATTTCAAATTTCTTCACTGCAATTAGGAAACAGACATTCTTACCTTAAGATCTACTACCATGGACTGCACTAGCAGGAAAATTACAGAATTATCTTCCCAGTTGATGTACGTAGATGCTTTGCACAGTTTAACACAAGCAATAGCAGCACTTTCAGTCAGCTGCCTGCTCCCGCCGTGTCCTGCCAGGGCCTTCCTGAGATTGTCCAGGAACAGCTTCTGCAGAATTCAAACCGGGGATGGTTATAACCAGACATTGGGATGGCAAAACCCAACTGAATGCAGCAACCTGGAGGAATCCTGTCATTATTAAAGACATTCCCTTTGACTGACCCAGGGCCATCAGAATGGGGTGGTTGTTCTCTCTCAGCCCCGATGCTGCAGCCACATCAAACCCAGCAGGTGCTGTAACTGTGGGGCTCACAGCCCCCTGCAGACCCCAGAACCTCAGCACAGCCATTTGCTGTGGACGGAGGGAGAGGAAATCACAGCACAAAGATTAAAATCTCCAAGGAGATGGAAAAGTTCTGAAATAACATTGTTTGGGACATACTATCTGTATGAATTACTGACAGTAAAAGAACATATGTAAGGTGAGAACTTAAAAAGAGTGCATAAATTTACATACGGAATTGCAATGTGATCTTTAAGGAGGAAAGACAAAATTAAACATCTCTGAAATACAGAATCAGCAAAACCAAGCAGAAAAAAAACAGAGCAAGAATTCAGCTACTTCTCTCACCTTGTTCATTTTAGTTTCCTCTACCACATCCTTTGCTATATCTTGGATTATCTCTGGACACAGGACCAGGAGGATGATCTGCAGTGGCCACACTGCTGCTTTACGTTTCGTGCTTTCAGCAAAGCCATCCACTAAATCAAACAACTTCTCAGCACAATCTGCATAAAACATAAGCCCAGGTCCAATACCAGTTTTAACTACAAAGAGGTAAAGAACAGGTATAAAGGAGCAGAGGGACAGTTCCACCTACACAGAAGGAAAGTTCTCGTCTGCACATTACTGACATGCTACTGGGGATCAAATGGTCTCAACTCAGTTAAAGACATGGTTTACCTGAAAATATAAATTCTCCTCTCTTTTTCACTAGAGACAAGTAAAGGTGATGTTCTCTAAGTTTTTACCCTGTATCAAGATGAAAAATATAAATTTAAAGAGTCTCCATCTTTTGGGGGTTATTTCTTTGTGTTGTGAAGCACAAAATTAATCTCTTTTAAGAGAGAAGTCAGGAAAGAAAACAGACAGGAACATACCCTTGCCTGCCCTGACAAAGGCTGACAGAAATTTTTTTATTTGCAGGCTGCATGAGGAGCAAAGAGGGCACAAAATGCAAGTGAATGCATTTGGGGATGTCTGAGAAACCAACCTTGAACAGTCATGTGTTATGCCTTACCAGCCATGTCAGTCTGAGGTGTTTGGTATAGCTTTGTGAATTCATCAGGATAGTTTTCCACCCAGTTCCAAAATGCCTGCAGATAATGGGAAACACCTTTACACTCCAGAACTTCGACAATTTTACTGAATTATACATTTAAACAAAAAGAGGTTTTACTCTTAATTCTAATCACTCAAAATTTCTTGAAAACGTGTTTGTATCAAAGGGAGGCAGCAATTTTTATTTTATAGTAAATTAAATATTGCAACTGAATTGCAACTATTCCTAAACTGGAAGAAAGTCTGCAAATAAGCAATGAAACAGGAGTATTGAACACTTACCTTCTCAAGACTGTTGATAACAGCTAACTGAGCTACTTTCTTAAGAGCTTTAAACTTGAATACAGTCTCTGTAAAGATAAAACATTTCTGCATTTAGAACAGAAATGTGGTCTAAAAACAACACAGGTTATACAAGATATTTGAAGCACAAAACAATTTTTAAATTGATGTTTTAACAGTACTTAACTACTTTAAATATTTCAGTAAATACATAACTGCTTGGAGTAAACCAGAGCAATAAAACCCAGATATCTCAATTGCACTGTGTCATCTCTGACTAACCAGATTAAAATAGAAATATTTCAAAACACAGGCTCAGATTATACCTTGTAAGAGTCTCTTAAGTTTTGAACAATCCACACTGATGTACTGTAAAAGTTCAATATCATGAACATCAGCATTATCTTCTGAACAAACAGTCAGCTCCTGCAATCTAAAAATACACAAAGTAAGTAAACTTTTCCATTAGATCCTGTCAGACAGGTATGAACACATCTGTGAGATTATACATTTCAATACCAGGAGAATATTCCACCATCTCAAATACACATTTTCAGATTTAGAAATAAAAGATCTGGCACGATTAAGATTTAATATTACAGTCTTGTGCCATCCTCATATTGAAAATGGAGCTAGAAACCAGTGATGAGTCTTACAAGACGCCAGTACCTTCTGTGGATTGACTGTGCCCAAGATTTGCCTAAATCCTGCTGTTATCCACCCACCTGGGGCAGTAACCTTGTCATCTTTTCAACTAAACACTGAAATCATGGATTCCTGACACCTTTAGGCTACTGCTCCTCCACAGCAGGTCCTGCCCCAGGTAAGACCTCAGCAGGGACAGATGGTACTGGATATCACTGCAGTGAGCTACAACCATTCTTGCTCCACATTTCTCTGGCCTGAGCACACAGGATGAAGTTTAATCACACCAGTTTAAACACAACAGCGTCTTTTCACACTGGTGTCTCAGAGAATTTACTCAGCATCTCCCAGACACCAAGCCACTGATCACTTCAGCATCTGTTCCCACAAACTCGGGACTGCCACGGCTCCTTCCAAGGCTACAGATGTGTTTCAGACATGGAATGTGATTTCTAGTACTTGACACAAAAGCAGTTCTTCATGTCTTCAGCGCCAGGGAAACTTAACAGCCCTCACTGGGAATGGGAAGGTCCCCACTGCTGTGCTTTTCATGCCAAAAATCCCCCAGCTGCTGTGCAAGGACCAGAAATATGCCTAAACAGGAAACCCAGGTCAGGGATCAGCAGTGCTGACTGGCAGCAGGCTGACCCCTGTGGAGACCAGCAACAATTGGTCAAACATTTAACTGTTGCTGTGCAAGCCATCTGCAAGGGAAAACAGGTTAGAGGAAAAGCACTCTGCTCCAGCTCAAAGGAATGCTGAGGGGGGGGCTTTGGACTAGGAGAGCAAACCATGCTACAGGCATACAAATACACATAGATCCAGCCACTAGATTCAAAGATTCTCCAAAAAATTCAACTGAAAAACGCTTCCAATAAAAGGAGCAAAAGAAATTGTTTCCATTTCCATAAGCAACAAAACACTATCAACCTACAGAGTAAAACCACATCCCCCAGACTAGCTGCCAAGTCTATGTTAAGTTATTAAAGTTATTAAAGGCTCTGTAACAACTTCAAAAATACTTTAAATTTCAAATTACTCAATCATTTTAGACTGATTTTTAAAGCATAAACATTTTCCAAAGAAATATATAAATATATGAGGAAAATGTAAATCTTTGTTTCAATTAAATTGGCTCACTCATCGCTATGTGACCATGTAAGGCTGCCCAAGCTCCACTTCTAATAAATCAAGAATGATGTCAACTGTAACACTTTGTGACAAGAGCTAAGCTACTTCAAGCACCTTTCAAAAAACATCAAAGTATTTCAGTAATAAAAAGATTAGCACACCACTCTAGTGGACTGACAAACGCTGAAGCATCAGAAGGATCTGGAACAGCGCAAAAAGAGCAAATAGATAGAAATTTTGGGCCTGTCTTCTTTCTTATTTAGAAAAGCAGAAAATCCAGTTATTTTTACAGTAAATGTGCTGTGAAACTCAAGTCAGTCAGAAGACAAATGGGTCTTTTTTCAACAACTAACAAACAGCCCAGCTGTTTGTCTCCTTCAGGCATAAGACAGATTTAACATAAAAGCTTCCTAGCAGGAAAACAACCATGGGGCTCCAGTAGAGTTGTGGACAATCACCAATTTTCATTCTAAATTTGTAAGTAAATGGATACAACCATTAGTTTCAGCATTCTTTTTTTTTTCCAATACACCTTGCACCCACAAGAACTTATTCAACTTTCCCCACTGCATTATTTTTGTTCACTATTTTCACTGGCAGTTTTGAAAGCAGATTAAAAAAGCAATAAATGCAGCCAGTAGTAACCCAGGATGGGGATGAAACGGGTTCATTTCATAACCTGAAACCCAAGTAAAACTCTGAAAGGTTGAGGGCATTCCACTTGAGAACTACCCCATTAAAGAGCACTTAAAGCATTGGCTCTTCTGAACAGCCTGCAGCTGGTGGCAGACAGAGGCTGCAGGCAGCAGTGCAGATGCTGTCCCTCCCCAGGGGGCTGCAGGCAGCAGTGCAGACTGTCCCTCCTCAGGCCTGCAGGCAGCAGTGCAGACGCTGTCCCTCCCTGGGCCTGCAGGCAGCAGTGCAGACTGTCCCTCCCCAGGCCTGCAGGCAGCAGTGCAGATGCTGTCCCTCCCTGGGCCTGCAGGCAGCAGTGCAGATGCTGTCCCTCCCCGGGCCTGCAGCAGTGGTCAGTACCTGGTGGAGATGCGGCTGAAGACGGCGTTGAAGTTGTTGCAGCTGAGCGAGAAGAGCACCCCCGAGGCAGAGCTGCGCAGCTCGGCCGCGTGCTGGTTGCCCTCACGGTAGGTGTGGATGAAGTGGCAGATCTCGGGCAGCAGCTGCTTCACCAGCATGGTCTCGTCCAGGCGCATGGTGTCCTTCGGTTGCTACGGAAAAACAGCGCTCCCCTGAATTCTGCTCGGGAGGCAAAAGCCTGGAGCACCTGCCTGAGCAGGGCCTGGATCCAACCTCCCGACCTGCACAGAGAGGCCCCCTCACCCCTGCAGCCAAAGCACCCCACACCTTCAGCTGAGAACCGCAGGACACGAGGCTGATCGCTCTCATCGAGCATCAAGCGAAACATCAAACCAGTGTCTGCAGCAGCACACGCTTTGTTCTGACGAAGGCGCCTGCTGCTCTGTGTCGAGATCAGGACAGCACTGACCACCCTGGCTTCTGCTGAGGGCTAAAGAGCAAAGCCCACCCTCACTTCCCTTTGGGTACAGGCTTGGTGGCCATATTTTGACAGCAAATATTTTATATTAAAAATGAACCAAAAAGAGGTGCTTCTTCCTCACTCTTACTGAGAATTGCTCTATACGAGCCAAAAATGGCTTAATTTCCCTGCAAAAGAAAAATCTAATTTTTCCCAGTTTGCACAGTGTGAGACATAAGGAAACTATTTACAGAAGAATTCAAAGTGAAACTTTGCTCTACTAAAAGCAAGTTTTAACAGAAGGGTCAGCACGAAAGCTTTGTAAAATTCTACCAATGAGTTTTCCATAGGGAATTGGGAAGTTTCAGAGACTCCCACTTAGCTGACCTGAGTCCTGTTGCCATGAGAACTTGATGAAACATTGAGCAAGAAATCCATCTGAAGATACTACAGAACACAACACGCTTTGTACAGAGCTTTGGCTCACTCTGATTTAACATATTCTGCCTCAAACTGCTCTCATTTGAAGTGACAGAGCAAGAAACATTTGGCACAATTTTAGCCTATTTAAATATGATGATCTATCAGGAAAACCACTGTTTCAAACACTATGCACAGAAGAAGTATTTAAAAATAACTAAATTCTGAAGTCAAAAGTCTGGTTTTTTGACTCAAACTGTTCTTTTGACTTAATGCATGAAAGAAAAAAAGTGCCAAAAAGAGGTGTTTTCCTCAGCTGTAAAAGTTGGAAATAGAATACAGCTTAAAAATAAAATCTCGTTCCTGTTAAAAGAATAAACCACTGCAAATCTTGCTCTCAGTGAAGTTTGGCTTTGCAATTCCAGCTCAGCACAGTAAGTTGTACAACCAGCACCACTCTCCTCCCAAAGGGACCAGTAAACTGCCTTGCAGCAGCTCTGACTGGAAACCTCAGGCCTGGACTCCCAGTGGAGATCTGGACACGGTTAACTAATGTAATCTAGGAAACACCTGCAGAAATCATCTCTAGAGTAGTGGCAGCAAAGTTTCTGCTCTGTATAAAAGCACATGGAAAATTACTTCAACAAATGAAAATTTTAAGACATTTAAAGAAAACTCAGCACTGTATGCAGAGAATTAAGTAGCACAAAATGAAAAATTTGTACTGAATCCTCTGCTACTTTTAACAGGAAAAAAGATCATTAATTTTAGGCAATAAAAAGCACCCTCCAAATCGTTAATGCACCAATTACATCAACTACTTGCATTTATAGGAAGTTTTAGCATTTTTAAATGGCATTAATCCTATTTTGCTCTAAATCTGATGAGTTTTTAGTACCAGGAACAACAGATACACAAGCATTTGACCTGTATTCTTCAACCCACTGGATTCTAAGTTAGAATTACTTATGCAAGCCTACTCACCCCTGCCAGACATTTTTCCAGTGTATCCAAGATAATCAGCTGAGATAGATATAAATTCTTTTCGGCAGTTTCTCCAAATATTCTCTAGAAGTAGAATGGATTCATCTGAGACACAGGTCTTTGACTTGTAATGTAATGAAAGGGAAGCAGCAAAGTGGCACAGTAAATTATGGCTCCATTAGTGCTCTGGGTTTGGAGTTTAGACATAAAGCCAGGAAAAGTCAGATTAAAAGAGGAATTAAAACCTTATCACTAAACAAATATCCTTGTCCAGTCTGCAATACCAAATGCAGTAAGGAACAAACAGTCCCTGCAAAGTAAGACTGGAGGTGCCCTGCAGCCCCTCACCTCCATCAGGCCCATTGGGTGCTCAGAAATGCGGGTTCCACCTTTCAGAACCTATTTTGGCATCAGTTAGTGCTGACTCTTTTCCAGTTCCGTGCAGGATGCCCCACTGCAGACACGGGCGGAAGGCAGGATTCCCTCCAGCCAGCTCTCAGTCCTGTGCCAGGAACAGCCACTGGCTCCAGCCATATTAACACAGCAAAATAAAGCAGGAAAGACTCAGCCAAAACCACATTGGCACAGCTGCCCACAGACAGAGCACCTGCCAGACTCAGCCAGAGAAGTTTACTTTACCCCACGGGACGGGTGGCTCACCTAAGGCCGGGTTTCACCGAGACTCTTTCTGAAACTATGACTGAGTGTCTCTTGGGCCAGGGTCTGATCCAGCTACAGAAACCCTTCCCAATTATTGCTGATTGCCACAGAAGCTCAGACCATCACACGTGACAAACATTCACACTGCCTCCTCAGGGCAAATGGTGACTTTTTTAATTTTTAAACACTTTCAGCTAGGTCTTTCCTCTCAAAAGCTGTTTATCACATACAGAAACTTCTTTTAACTGTGCAGTTTTCTCATTTATCAGCCAATCACCTTGCACATCAACATGCTCCCTCATGCCTGTAGAGTTTAATTAAAATAAATTCTCTCTCCAAAGGGATTACAGGTAGCTTTAAGCAGCCTAAAATCCCTAGCAGCAGGGCAACCTATTTTCTCATTTTATCAGTCTTCTGCAGTTCCAGCAGATGCACATCCCTGTTCAACTGACAGCCAAGGGCTCACTCCAAAGAATGTCTCTAAAACCATATAAAAGTACTGCCAGAGCCTCGCCAGTTTTGTTACCTCTTTGGGGAGATTCCAAATGATCCCAAATTACATGGATTCAAAACTCAATGACCTAAACTTTTCTCATGGCAAGGATTCTGACTGAAACTCATCTGGTTGTTAAAAAATACATCTATTTTATATACATAGACACACAGTAAAACACCCAAGCAGCCTGGAAAATTCAAACAGCTCAAGTTTTAAATCCCTTCCCTGCCTCAAAATCCCAGTGCCTTTCTGTGGAACATGGCTCTGATGGATGATGCTGGTGAACTTCGGAACAGAAAATAAGTGCAAAAGGCAAGCAACAATTTGACTAAATATCAAGTAATTCTCTGCAGATTTTACAATACAAATAAATAACAACTATTTGAAAAGAAATCATCAAACAATGCAAGATTAGAAAACTTACCATGTTATTAACATTTTTTAAGATATTGGTGAGACCACTGATGACCAGGGAAAACTTGTACTTGGAAATGTTGATGAGACATTCCTTGTTGTGCTCCGTGCTGACTTTGGTGTGGGTATTCTGCTGGCAAGCCTTTATTGGAAGCTGCGAGAAAGAACTGTTATAAGCTTTTTCACATTGAAATTTACAGCTTTAAAGATGGGTTAAAAACTTGTGGCACACCAGAAACCACCTTGAAAAACATTCTACAAGAGACAACAGCAAACACATTATTTCATCTTCTCTACATGCATCTTTCCATTAGATATCTATAAAACAAAGTGCTTAAGTTCACCTGTTCCTTTTTCTGAACTGAAACTAAACCTCTATTTTATGATAAATTTTCAACAACTTGGATGTCAAAGCAATCAAGAGGAGCAGAAAAATGTAAGACAGAATTATAAGATTCTTTATTTTAAAAATGGGCTTATTAAAACCAAAAAATCTTCCAAGGCTAGTACCCGCAAGAAAAAATTGCATCTTGAGACCTGAGGGGAGGAAGACACCAGCAGCTCACAGAGCAGGTGAGCTGGAAGGCAGCAGTTGTTCCATGTGTGTCCCCTGCTCTGTCACAGGACAGGACTGGCCAAGGAGGAACCAGTGCTGGCCCTGCAGCCCCCATGGACATGGGTATCTTTGGGGTCCCCCCACAAACACCCAGTGATGAATCTCAGCCTCAAACACGCTTGGAGCACCTGTGAGCCACACGTTACCTGTCCCTGCCCAACATCCAGTGGTAAAAACTAGACATGAAATCCATCTTTTCCCAGAAAGAGAAGATTCAGAGTGACTGCACAGTCTCGAGATGTTCCTGCTGTCGTGTGAACACTGGGCACTTTGTTTCCTGCTGTACCCAAATTCTTCAGGGGTCACAAACAAGTCACTTCCCAGGCACACACCCACTCCCCCTGTCCCCTCCCAGCCGCCACTCTTCAGAAACAATAGTTTGACTCAGGATTTGCATTTTTTAAAAGCAAACTAATATAGGAACATTTATGCCCTTTGTATTTTAAAGTGCGACCTTGGAATTCCCTATCCATAGAAGCTTGAATTGCTACTACAAGTTTTAACCAATTTTGACCAGAATTGTGGATAAAGGGGTATTCTGAAATATTCTGAACAGCAATAGCTCAATGGAAATGCCATGGTGTAATATTTGTGCATTAGAAAAGATTATCAGAGCATGAATTTAAGAGAAGGTAAAAGAAGGATTCCAAGGAATTACAATCAGCTTTACAGCTGCAAAAGTGCCTTAGCAGGCACCTCCCAGGGGGCTCTGGAAGGGCACCCTTCCTGCAAACACCTGACACCATCTTCTGCGGGGAGAAAGTCCATATGCCCATATTTAAAATGCAAGATGAATGGTACTGATAAGAACCCCACTTGGAGCACTTTTGTCCAACAGTTCTGAATGCAGTGTGCCTGAACCAGCCTGTCCCCTGGGAGGGAAAAGGGCACTGACACACTGTCCTGTCCTTTGGTGTGGGTTCAAGCTCAATTCTTTTGGCACCATGGACCAGGATCCCTATGGCCATCGGCCGGGTCTTTGCTAAGAGAATGAAGAAAAAAGATGGTCCTGGCACTCCAGATGAGTGAAGAAAAAAGATGGTCCTGGCACTCCAGATGAGTGAAGAAAAAAGATGGCCCTGGCACTCCAGACGAGACCAAAGGCCCCGGAGCAGCAGCAGCAGCACTGGCTCTGGACCTGCACGGCCCCGGGAGCTGCAGCACCCCCAGGACAAGGCTGAGACTCTGCCTGCAAAGACACCCAAGCAACAACATTGGGCAATCCAGCCCATCTCCACTCCAATTTGTGACTCCCTGGCAGTTCGGACTGCAGGGCTTTACAACAGCGCCAGGCGCTCCAATGTGCTCGTTTTACCCCTGGAAAAGCAGAATAAACTGCATTTATGACTCAAGCTTTGTTTTCACTGTCAGATGGTATTTTTACAATACATTTTTGGAAGTCATTGGAGGATGATAGATACATTTAATTTAAAATTTCACTATTGCTAGTACTTTTTATTTGAATTTTCAAGTCTCTGTGCTGACAGCAGCAACAAAGCTCAATACCACTAAGTGCTAAAACACTTGAGAAGAGCCTCTCAAAGAAACTGTGTCATAGATCTAGTTCTGTATGCTCCCATGCCAGAGAAACATCACATTACACACTTCTGGAGCTTCCTGCCACAACAGCCACTACAACAAGGTCACCTAGAAGTAAAACTGCTTTTTATACTATCATTTCAAATAAGAAACTATACAAAAAGGAAATATTAGCACAGCTATTCTGGGGTATTTTATTTCTCAGCTCTTTTCTTTGTGCACTCTGACATCCTGGAACATTTTATTTCCCCTCACAGAACGCAATGCCAGTGCTGAGTGACTAAAGACAATCTACTTTACTTCTCTACAAATATCCATTAATCTAAACATTGGGGAGGGGGGAAATCTGAAATTTTACTTTTGTTGACTTTGATTTTATTTTAGAAAAAAAGAAATCATGACAAATGGTTTCCTAGAGCTACTTGAATTAGAAACAGAAATGAGAGCACAAAGCTTAAATATAACGGATTTCAAACTCTGAACACATGCCCTGCTGTGAGCTCACCCCAGTGCAGCAAAGGGACAGTCACTGCCCCAGCTCAGCTCCTGTCACCACTGGCATAGGAAGCAGCAGCCAGCGAGGCTGGAGCTGCACTGGGCACAGCCACACACCCTCCCTCTCCCTAATGCAGCCTGATGGCTCCTTCAGAGGTCAAACAAGCACAGAGGACAGGGAACAATGGCATTTGGGTCTAAATTTTGCCTTATTTCATGCAGTGGACAAAGACAAAATAGGTAGATGAAATATGGAACCTTTACAGCTACTAAATTGTAAATCTTTGAGATGGAGAAAGAAAAAAAATATTTACTGTGTTTGTGTTTTTACTTTCAGCCAAAAACATTCAATTTAAGGAATCCTGTCTTGGTCATAGATACTAATTATATAAAAAAATGGGGTTTTCATGCCTATGAAGTGATTAGCACCTGTTTCAGGTATTCTCTAGTCTGATGCAAGAAGGTCCAATCTTTTGTTAAATGAACTTGGACACTGGTTTGGAACTACCACCACCGACAGGCCTGAGTGTCTGTAAGTTGTGCACTTAGGCTGTTGAGAAAAGCTACACTGAGCCATGGATTTTGCTTTAACACTTGTAATTAATGAACACAAAGCTAAATCGTCTCTACTTAGTCCATACTTAATAGTCTGAAAAAACACACATCTAGGAAAAAATCCCTAGTGCTGTTCTTAACAGGCCCAAAATCCACCTCAGTTCATCCTTCCAAACAATTTCTTGGAACTTTTCAGCAGACCGTAAGACACGCACGTACTGGTGACAGAAAATCCCCACAGCACCACCTCCACCCCCCCTCAGCATCAGCAGTGTCAAAACCTGACACAAATCCCCCAAAATCAACAGGCACCTTCCTCCCCTCTATGAGCACACACCTGCTAAAGAGGCACTATCCCTGAAAAGAATCTCACAACTCAATCTTCCCAAGAACACACAACCTTCCGAAGTTTTTATATAGTTGCTCTAGAAATAAAGCATTGTCAGAAGGTGAACTGGAAGTTGGTGCTGTAACCAACTGTGTATTTACCCATCCTGCCAACACAAACACTGTGTGAGGTGAGAAGGGCCACGGGTCACCTGGACACTTGCAGCAGCTCCTCACTGCAGCCAGGTAACACCTGTGACATTGGGCATTTCCTTTCCTGTCCCTGGGCTCCCGCCCTGTGCAGAGCAGTGCCTCAGCTGCAAATCCACTGCACACACTCTGAGAGCCATCACATCAAAGCCACTGCAGGTTCTGCTGCGGGGAAGATGGAACAGCACACCTGGTGCTGCAGGGCAGGGCTCCAGCCCGGCTCAGCCCCAGCTTCTGGGGGATTCTGCCCCACACACAGCAGCTGTGGCCAGGAGCTGCACCTTCTGCCAGCCCAGCCTCACCTCCCAGCACAGGTAGATCCCTGGGGCACAGCCAGCACAGCACAGGAAACACCTCACTGAACACCCCATTACTATGAGTGATTTCCTAACAACCCATGAGGAAAACCAGAGCTGGTACCTGCAACCACTGCTTTTGCAGGTCTCTGATTCTGCACAGATTTCAAACACTGTAGAGAAAAATCAACAGGAGGAGGGAATATTTGCTTTAATTTAATACCTTTTAATTAAGGGGAGAATGGAACATTACTACTGACTTCCAGTTTTTATACACTTTCTTAACTCAGAGCCATCGCACCTCATGAACTGCAAATTGGAAGCCTAAACCAAAATACACATAACAAAAGTCTTCTTTCTTTAGAGCATATCAGAATCACAGAACCACAGGATTGTTAATGTTGGAAGAGACCTCTAAGATCATTGAGTCGAACCTGTGACTGATCTCCACCTTGTCACCAGCACAGAGCACTGAGTGCCACATCCAGTCATTCCTAGAACACTTCCAGGGATGGGCACTCTATCACAATAACCACTTACATGGCCACAAATTTATAAAGGATTAATAGTTTTTATTACATCTGATAGATGTAAACTAATCTAGATATAAATGGTTTGGGCAGTCAGACTCCTCCAACTATGCTCACAACTACTCCAGTGCTGTGCCAGCCTTCCTGTGATTTCACATTGTAACACACTTGAAGTACCATGAAAACACAACACATAAAACTGGAAGTGAGTATTTCCATAGGAAAAACAGAGAGAATTTTATGTTCCAAAGCTCTGGCTATGTCTGAAATCACAGGGAATTCCACAAATTTCCAGGCTCTTTGTGCTACTGCATCTAATTTTATCCTGTTCACTCCAAGTTTTGAAAAATACATTAACGAGTAGTAAGTGCAGGCTCTGCTGAGAGCTCTCCCCATGCTCTCTGTCAGTGTGGTCTGGTCTCTCAGGTCTCAGCAACAGCTTCTTTTGCAGCAGCTGAAGCCTGGGGGCAGCCCCAGGACAGCCCTGAAGCAGGTGAGGGCTCACTGGAGCACAGGGCAGGACTGGCAGGAGCTCCAGGGATTTATTCCGTGAGCCAGGCACTGGTTAATTCACAAAACTCTGCTTGCCAGTCACTCCAGGCCCACAGAATTGTACATACAAAAGCAGATTTTGGTTAAAGCAGCATTTATAACAATAAACAAGAGCAGACCAGAGCAGACTGGTTTGCCCTGATTTCCCTTGTTTTCAATACCAATTAGCATCCTCTCAGCTTGCTGTTTCATCTTTCCTAAAATGAATTCAAGCACTCAGCAAATGAATGAAAAGCCTGTCTACATCTGTAAGTTTGGAGGAAAGATGGTTACACTTTCCTTCTTAGCAAAGGAAGGAAGAAACCCTGGAAAAGTTTGTCTTCCCTTGTGCAGAAAAACTGAAACACAACGGATCTGAGCTGCCCTTCTCCGCCTCCTCGCTCAAACCCACTCTGACATGCCAAGCAGTGGCTCCTGGTGCTGAAACCACAGGTCCTGCATTCAGGCAGACACAGGATGCAAGCCCTCACAGCTGCATGAACACCACTGAAATAATCTGCATATATTCAGTATATTTTGATAAGACACCAAGACTGTGACTGGCAGTGATGTATTTGATGCATATTATCACTGTAACTCCACTATTTCAGCATCTCAAGAATCAGAACAGCTTTCTTCCTAGCCAGAGAGGACTCCTCCCCTACACCTATCCATAATCATGCCAAAAAAAGTACAGAAAAATAACTATGTTCTAAGAACTTTGTAACTCCTAACAGATGCTGGCAAGCCCAAATCCACAATATACACAACAAAGAAGAGAAAGCCCAGGGCCTTTTAACACCAGTATATCAAGAAATATTTTCTTGCATTATTGGGAGCATAATCAATCCTATGTTTTCTAACCTTATGGAAAAAATTATCTATAACTCAAGGGGGAGAATAAGGTAACTATGCAAATATGTCTATAATGTATTGCAAAAATCTGCCACATTATAATGTCAAAAGACAAAGTTTGATATTTTCCTCTTCAAAATAAACATCATATAAATGTAAAAAGAAACAGCTTGTTTTTCTCGCGGCAGGCCACCTTTCAGCAGGGTGTTGAAGCCCAGCAGCACCAGGGGATAGATGCAGCACACAACAAGGCTCAGTCTGGAGAAGCAGCTCCACGTTTTTGATGGATTTACACCGAGCTGGGCCTCCTGTGACACAAGGGCTGCACTCACACTGTGGCAAAATGAGACAAACAACACAGGAACTGATCATTGAGCCTCAAGGGAGCTACCTCACGTCAGGAAAGCACCTTGGGAGCAGGGAAGGAGTGTAAGCACTGAGCTTAGCCCCACTGAGAGTCACCCACCTAATCCCAGTAAGCAGTTCCTGCTGGTGGATCAGAGAAATATAAAGTCTAAGGCCAACAAATCCCTCTTCCTTCCATTCAGAAAATCCTTCTCCAAACTACTAGCGCTGACTTTTGCAAGGAGATGCAAATATCCATCTCTGCAATAGAAACCAGCGGCTGGAACCCCCTCCTCAGGCCTCAGAGCCGTGCTCGCGGGGCTGGGGATGGGACTGCACACGACATCGCCCGAGCACCGGGGGCACGAGCAGCACCGCCGCTGCAGCGCCTCCAGCCCTCCTGACCCTCCTTCTCGAGGCTCTCGCTCTCGAGCCAGATGATGTAAAGCGAGGACGTGAATCTCACAGGAATGTCCACGGAAAGCAGAGACACTTTGGGAGAGGCGGGGGAGCAGCAGCGAGGGGGAGCCAGGCCCCTCCTCGCCGCCGCTGCCGGCACAAGGACGGATGCGCCGCACCTGGAGCCGCCGGTGCGGGCAGCGGCGGGACCCTCGTGCAGCGGGAACGGCGGGAGCTGCGGGGCTGCTGAGGGGCAGCTGCGGGGCTGCTGAGGGGCAGCGCCGGCCCCGCCCCGGGCCCGCCCGGCACAAAGGGCGCCGGGGCCCGGGGCCTCGGCCCCGGCACGGGCGAGGGGCGGCAGGAGCGGCNGACGGGCCATGGCGGGGCCGGGCGGATCGGTGCCCGTGGCCCCGGAGCGCCGCGTGCTCCTCCGGCCGCCGTGCCCCCGCGTGTCCGCGCACCGCACGGGCCCGTCTCCGCTCCCCCTGCGGACGGGGCCCTCGGCTGATGCTTTACTGCCCCTGCGGGGGCCACCTCCATCACCCCGTGACCATCACCCGCAGGTTTGCTGTCTCAGGCTGGAATGCACGGCTCTGTTTTACCTTTCAAAATAAACCCGGTCATTCCTATAAATTAATTTATTCCGCTACGTTGCAAACCTTCCGTGCAGAGCTCTGTCAGTAAGTCAGATCGAGTGCGGCGCCTCCATCCCCAGCCCGGTCACACCAGCCCCAGCCCGCTGTTTACTCGTGACTCAGAAAAGTAGGATGCACGCAAATAAACATCCACTTCCACTTTCCTTCTTGGGAATATTAATTTGTTTTCCTTCTGGGTAGACAGAGGCACAAAATAATGTTCTTTCATACCAGAGTCACGTTGAAATTCTAATTGTATAAATAAAGACACAGCTTGAGGTGAGGGCTCTGGAACAGTGGATTTAAAATTGGCAGAATAACTGGAGAATCAAACGGAATTTCTGTCCCCCCGCTCAGTCAGGGCCTTGATGTGACTCAGAGACTCTTGCTGTTATCACAGCACATAGGAATTATTACCAGCAACAGCAATATCAAATTTATCCTTAGTTAACTTTCGCTGTAAATAATGAGCAATAAATATCCTGTAATTTGGATTTACAGGACAAAGAGTTCCATTGCATGCTAGCATCAAATCCAGCAGCTTGGGTGACAGCAAATTTTTGAAAAGCAGACATTTTATAAAAAGACAAAAATCAATTGCAAATATTTTCTTTAAGAAAAAACCCGATGAATTGGTTGAAGAATAAGGCTTGTCACAGGGAGTGCAAAGGCAGAGAACACAAAACACCAAGTGCAGAGATGAACACAGAACACCCAAGGGTTCAGTGGAGCAGAGCCCTTCCCCAGGACAGTTTATTAATTCCCAATTAAACCCCAGGCTGGGTCTCCCTGCTGGGGGCAGAACTGACCCCACTGGGCCCTTCTGGTCACGTCTCCTTTTCCCCTGTTTATGTATTTGACCCCTCAGTGTCCCACAGCAGTCAGGCAGGAATAATCTCCACTGAAGGCAATCCAGCCACAATCTTCACGGGGATCTCTACGTTCTGCCAAAATCTAAACAATAATACTTCATGTAGGGGCAGGAAAGGGCTTCAGCTGACTGATACAGTTATGAAAAACATGTCCCAAAATGCCAGAAAGAGATCTGGGTGATATGATTGGATCAGAGAGAAGCATCCTGGGAACTCCTGACTGAGATAGAAAAGGACAGGCTATTTCTTCCCTTCCAAACTAAACAAAACAAACAGTGCTTCTTCCTGCTTCTGGCAGCGTTTTTCCCAAAGCAAATCTGTTCTCTAAAAGCAAACAAGATTTGCTGTAGTATTCCCAGATTTTAGACACAGAGGTTGAATGGCAATGTTGGAAATTCTCATAGTGCTCCCCCAAGCTCCTTGAAAAATTTCAGCCAGCACTTAGACTGGAGAGCCATTCTCCCACTGCTGTGCCCAAAACCCCCACGACAGCTCTACTATTAATTTTTGTGCCAGAGCCTGCCTGTGGGTCTGGGAGCCCCCAGCTGATCCTGCCCTCCCCAGGCAGAGACAGCACAGTCTGTAACAGCCAGCTGGCTATTGCTGGAGAACAAACCATTCCAAGCTCCCCAGCTCCTGATAACTCTGAGTTGTGGCACCATTCCTTCAGCAGCTCCTGACAACCTCCTGCTTGTGGATTTTTAAGGACACTTTAGCAAGAGCTTTTTTATGCACTTCCTTAAGCTTCTGTGTGAGCTAAAATAAGGAATTGCAGCCTAAGGCATCCACGGAGTGTTGTCAGGTTTTGCTGTGAATGCCAGTGGCTTTTCCACACTAAAACTTTCCCACTGTGGCTGTCGAAGTGGCACTAGTGGTGGGAGTCACACGGCACAGGGAAGTCCCTGCCATGTCTCTGTTCCCTCTCAGCAGAGGTTTAGAGCCTGAACAGCCAAGCCATAAAGTGTGAGTTGGAAATTTATCTACGTGGCAAGAGTCCCCCTCATGAAATTTCCAGCCGCAGATGTTTTCAATCCAGCCAAAAATGCCCCTTGAATCACTTCCTTGGAGGTATTCTGGCACTTCTGCTTTTTGCCTGAGCTAGAGGATGAGGAGGCAGATGAGAAGGTCGAGGCTTATGCAGGAAACCTGGCCAGGCCTGCAGGAAAACCTCAGGGAACTCTCAGCTCACACTTTGACCTTGCTGGGGAGTGCAGGTGTCACTCCTGATCCTGTGTCACAGACACCCTCAGTTAACAACCCCACCTCCAGTGAAGTCTCCTTCAAAGGTAGAAGCCCTGCAGTATTTCCTTCCTTTCTGGTGCATTTTACCCTTTCAGATTCAGTTAATTTCTTGAACATCACCTCCACTGTACTCAGGAGGTCTGGGGCTCTCTGGCATTACACCTGAACTGGCTCTTGGAGGTGACACTTCTCTTGGCTTCTTGCCAGAGAATATGGAATTTCTTCCCCCCTCTCATATCTCTGTCTTGTGCTTTCCTCTATTTTGAGTTTTCAACTCAATTATTTATTTATTAACCTTTTTTTTCCTCTGACTCACTGAAGCCTGTTTCATCCTTTGATTTTTTTCTCTCCATTCCTCCCCTCCCAGTTTCTCATTTTCACCAGCATTTGTCAAGCACTCCAGCAGCGGCTCAAACATGCTGAGCGATACTTTTCCATTTCTATTGAGCAGCTTTGGTTCAGAAACCTCCCTCCCTCCTGGAAGCATTCCTCTGCAAGGCACAGGTTTGACCCCAGCTCCTGATGGACGGGGTGTCCCTGAGGGGAACTGTGCCAAATCTGCCGTCAGGGTCCAAAATACTTCCCTCCTGTTCTTGAGAGAAGCCGAACAAACACACGTAAGTAACGGAGGAAGGAAGGGAGGAAGGAAAGGCTCTGGCAGGTTTTAGTGAGAGGTGACTGAGCCTCGCTAGCTCGGAGCCCCTCAGCGGCGGGCCGGAGCTGCAGCGCTGCCCCCGCCGGCACCCGAGCGCTGCCGCTCCCCGCGGGCTCCGGGCGCGCCGCTGCCGCGCCTCTGTCCATCAGAGGGCATTAGAGGCCGCTAAACCCTCCGGTCCGGGCTGGCTGCGGAGAACAGCCCGACTGTTCCATCCGCCGGCCGTGGGTCCGCCCTCTTCCCGGGGTGGGTTTCGCTGACTCGCCCCGCACGCCTGGATATCCTGCAAAACCTGGAGGAAACTGTCCTTAAGAGCAAACCACGGGTTTTCCTTTGTGTTCTCTGCTTCCCAGTTCCTCCCTGAGTGCAACAGGATCTGTTAAACAAGAACAGAGCCAGCAAATGATCTGACTAGGTTAATGGTAATCACAGAATGATGGATTGCGCTCCAGAGATATTAGGGATTCTGAACAAAATACTCACATTGGAACTTCTATCCCAGAAAGTCCAGTCATCAAAGGATCATTCAAATTGGAGCACGATGTTTCACACAATCAATTCTAAAAGCAAATATTTCTGTTCCAGTAGAAATCTCATTTGGATGGAAAACACCAGGAGTTTAATCCCTGGTACTTGATCTGATAAAAGAAACAGCCTATTATCAAGGCCTCGTTAGAGCTCAGATATTCTAATTGCACTTAATAGAACAGTATATTTTCTGAAATGGAGGCTGATGCCTTGCATGGGAAAGGGACACAGCCCTGTTAGTGTCTGCCCATTTGCCTTGGAGCTATAAACAAGCTCTTTGTCGAGTCCCAGTTGAAGTTTGTTTGATCACAATCACTCCCAGTGTATGTGTTCATGTTCTAAAGGCTTCAGCAGAATGAGATCATTTTGTGTATCTACTTTTCCCTTCCCTAGTGAGTAATGCCATCCCCACATACGACAGTCATTGCAGAGGTTAAGTTACTTAAATATTATAAAGCAGTATTTTAATTGTTCTGGATGACTAATCAGTTCAGCCTAGATTAGAACATTGCCCCAAAGGATAATTCGAGGTTATCACTTCCTCTCCTTGACATTTTGTTTCCTTTCTTGTTTATCACACCACAGGGCCAGCAAGAGGATCTTTCAGTTTGTTCCTAGTCCCTATCTACTCTGCATCCTTCAGTGGTTCCACTGCAAGCAATGCAGAATTCTCCATAAAATCACATTAAACTTATCTGAGTGCTTGTCTCCAGAAAGCCTTCCAGCGTCTTGTGATCAGCTTATGATCAGCTTGCTGCTCACACCCAAGCAGAGCCACCCAGGGAGTCCCAGGGAATGCCCATCACCCAGAGGACCTGCAGAATTAAAACCAGTCTCAGTTTGCACAGTATGGGACTGGGCCTGACACTTTTCCCCCTGACACCATGTAAAAACCTGTGCAAGCCCCATTCAGTGCAGTGGCATTATTTCTCAGTTAGATCAGCTGATTTTAGACCATAATGCCACAGTCTGGGAGCCAGGATTTGGGTTCAGTACCATCAGCACATCCATCAAGCGTGGCCTTTGTTGCAGCACCCTGGGTCTGAGCCCTGCTGGCAGCAGAGCCCTCCTCCTGCCAGGTCAGCACTGACCAAAGGGCTGGGGGCAGAAATGGGCTTTACTGCCACGGGTGGAGTCAGTGGTTAGCAAGGACCTGCAGGTTCACACCTGGGACTCCTGGACTTTATTTTAACTTACTTTAAACACAGGTGCAGCACATTGGGGAGAAGAGCCATCAGAGCAGCCCGGGCATCAGAGATTGCCTTTCCTTCCTGCTCTGTCTTCTGAAGTACTCAGGGTAGGGGAGGGACTGATGAGAGAAAGGAATTGTCTGATGGAAAGGTAAGTCTTTAAGAACTGGGAGAAGACCAGAATTGAATTTTCTGCTTCTTAAACAAACTCTGTGTAAGCTTCGTGTCAGCCTGTATGAATTTATGAATATAAAGACTCTTTGTCACTGAAGAGTTTTCCGCAACTGCTGCTCAGTTTCCTCCTCATGACTCATGCCATTAGCTGATGCTGCCCTATTTAATTGTAACTGCTGCTTAGGCCCACACAATCTTTTCTAAAATAAAACCTTAAAAAAGCTTACCTGCAGTAGATATCCAGTGGTTTGGATGGATGGTACATGGCAACATCCTTTGGATAAAACAAGTGCTGCTTTGCTGAGTTTCCAAACAATGCTGAGCAGCACAGAGGCCTTGGTCATGGTGTCTTTGAGCTGCTGTCAAGTGGAGCTGGAAACTGGGGATAAAGCTCACCCCAGGGCCATGCTCCTCTTGTGAACACCATGGTTACATTTGGACTTTCCTGGTGAGCTCCCAGCTCGTATCCACACACAGATCCAGTCTTTGTATTTCTTTTTTTAACTCTCTGGCCACATGGGCAATGACAATGTTGAAGAATCACACTGCTGGCCAGTAATAACTCTCCTTGCCCTGAAGCTGAACCTGACCCTTTAAGGACTCATTAACCCACTTTGCATTTCTGGACTCGTTTCTCATTGTGGGTGTGATTTTGCAGTGCTGCAGGTCCACGAATTCCCCAAATATCATCATGTGACTTAAAAGCAGCAGCGAAACAAAGGCACCACCTCTGCCTTACTTGCAGTCATAACAGGCATTAAGAAACAGCAAGAAAGTGTTCCAGAGCTGCAGAGGGCAGGGAAAAGTGCCAAGCTCTCTCAGAGTATGCAGTATGACAGGAAAAGCTAGCTCCAACAGAAAGAAGGCAAGAGGGCAACGCTTCCAGGCTCAGTAAGGAAGGAAAGGAAAAGGTTACACCTGTGTAGCACACCAGCTTCCTCCAGCTAAATTGTGTAATGGAATTGCACTTAAAACATTTTCTTGTGTTAGACTGGCAGGATTCAAGTGGTCAATTTATCTTTTACTTCCATATATGGATCTCAAATTAAAAAAAGAAAATTTCACCATTTTTTTGACAGAGTCATGGCCAAACAGCTTTCAAGTGCAGCCCAAAAAAGGGCCTGGATTGAGCCATGTGGGAGCTGGAAGGCTTTGACCCAGGAGCATGGAAGGGATTCCAACTGCAGTTTAAAGATTAGAAGCTACACCTAGATTGAGTGTGAGTAAATCTGCCTGGTCTCCATGTGGCAGTTTTATCACCTTCCACCCAAGTTGTGTAACTCAGCCTTTACTACAGACACGCTGTTTGCACTGCAGGGACCCGTCAGGGCTCCCTCTGCACCCCAGACCCTTCGAGTTAGTGCTGCACAGGCAGCAAGGAGAAGGCAATCCCATCCCTCCCTGCAGCCTGAAAAGATGGACCAGGCTGCATTCTGGAGGGCGAGCAGCAGCCTCCCCTGGAGCAGGGCCTTTCCTGGACACTGCAGCTGAGCTGTCTCCAGCAGGATGCAGCCTCGGAGCATGGCTGCAGCTTGCCTTACATGTCAGGTCTGGCAGGAATGTGCTCTCTGTCCCATGTCTTTGGTTCCCAGCAGCCTTTTCCCAGCGACCAGAGCATTCCCAGAGCCATTCCCAGCATGTCTTGACACCCCGTGTTCAGCCAGCCACAAGTCCCTTTGTTCTGCAGCTGATCCCTGTGTCCGTTGATCTGAGTGTCCAGCTCATCCCCCATTTATGACATCTGGCAGAAAGGTAAATTATGCTCCCCCAAATCCTGCTTTGCTTAATTGGAGAACCTATTAATCTTACTTGTTACACATTTTGTGTGCAATCTGTGCCTTGAGGAGAGCTATAATGAGAGTATAACCAGAAACCTCACCAGCCTCTTTTGGGAAACATTTATATACAGACCAGAGCAGCCCTAGTGAACCTGGGTCCTACCTGCATACACACTGCCCACACACTGCTTGCACAAGGGACTTATTAGCTGCTGTATTTTCAATGCTAGTGGCAACACTGAGCTTTTACTTTCCATGCTACAGGGGCTGCTGGGATAATGGAGCCCATAATTACATCCAGCCACTCGTTAGAGCTCAAATTACAAAACCGGATTTCTGTGCCAGACCTTCAGGAAGTAAGCCACGGAAGGAATCTCACAAATAACCTGCAATTACGTTAATGCAGAGGGCAGGGCCTTCCCTTAAGAGCTCTCAGACTCACTGGAGTGACCCTGGCTGGCTGATCAGAGCCAGACGTGCAGTGGACAGAAAGGTGATGCAGGAGGTGAGTTACACAGGCACAGCCCTGGTGCCTCCGTACCCAGAGCTCTTTAGGAACAGACACAAAGAAACAAAGCCTGTGGTGTGGTGTGGTGTGGGGTCTGTAGTGCTGTGGCTTATTCCTTTACCCTGTGGAATGGGCTGTGCTCTCATAAGGCACATGCACATGATCACAGCTCCATTTGCAGTATGAGTTTAACTGTCCCTTCCCAGCCCCAGAAAGCTGTGAGCAGACCAGCACTCACACCTGCACAGGAGTGTGAGGAACAGAGACCTGGGCTCAGCCAGACCTGGAGAGGCCATGACTGAAAGGTACAGCACAGCCAGCTCTGCTGAAAGCCCCCTCCCTGTGTGTGTGTGCACGGGGTGTCACCACCGAGGGCTCTAACCAGCCTTACCCTGCACACACTGGGCAAGCACAGCCACACTTCCTCGGGGTACCACAGAAGGGAAGGCTCTGTGCTCTCTCCTCACTCTTATGCCTATTTACAGCATTTCTACAACCCACAAACGGGGACTAGGAGAAATTTGCTTGTCCAACTTCCACTTTCAAAGAATGTCCATTTCTCCCAGATTCAGCACCTCCTCCATAGCCCTCTGCACGTGTTCCCTGTAGCAAGAGGGCTGGACACAAGCCACTCAAATATTTTCAAGCTCAGTTCAACACCAGCTCAGGCCCACCTCGAGCTGTTTGATCTGTGAGCAAACACTCTTTATCTGTAAGCGACCTGCTCTTTCCCAACTCCCCGCAGCAGGAATGCAGCCTCGGCTGTTTCCAGGCAGAAGCTGTCACACACAGCCCTGCAATTCCCCAACAAGCTGGCTTCTTCTCTTCTGATTATTTTATTGAGCTGCTCTACACAATGTGGGGAGTCTATCCCATTTATTTTTCCTATTAAACACAACCTGGTTTTCTATAAATTGAATTTATAGATGATTTATTGACATTTACACTGACACCCACTGTTCCATTGATTTTCCCTCTGTTTGTGCAATCTTGATAGTCCAATGCCAAAACATTAAAAAACCAAAAACCAAAAACCAAAAACCAAAAACCAAAAACCAAAAACCAAAAACCAAAAACCAAAAACCAAAAACCAAAAACCAAAAACCAAACCAAACCAAAACAAAAAAAACCCCACCAAAAACATTCTTTCCATTGTGAACATGTTCAGCAGTTTATTACTGCTTGCACCCCAGGTTAGCAGCAACCACTGTAAAGTTCTGCCTTGGGTCAGATATTAAAAAAAAAAGGTAAATATTTCATATTAACACAAAAGCGTTCAGGTTTGGAACAATTCAGAACATTCTCTGCTGTCTTGTGATCTGTACACTCAGAGCTGGCCAGGACACAGCCCTTTTTCTGGCTTGTTATGTGACTGCTTTGAATTCCTCTGGTCTCACAGCAGCTTCCCAATGCCAGCCCGTCCTGGCCCGTGCCTGATGGGACCAGGAGAACTGAGCACTTGCAGAGCTTCCTGCGCCCCTGCTCTTGTTTAGGACAGCTCAAAACTCTCAGGGTCACTTCTGCCATCTGGGATAAGACCTCTTGTACCCTCAGAGGGTAAATTTAGCACAGATATTTCTGAAAGCAGCTCCCTTACAAGGCACCCATGGCTGGCTTACAGGGAAGGGATGGTTTGAATCTAAAAGGAATAACCCCAAACTTCTGTCTCTGTTATTTCAGTGCAGCTACTCATCATGGAAGCACTGAATTCCCCACATACACTGAGCCATCTGCTCTATTTATTATACCCAAAGACGTGCTCCAAAAATTATAAAATCCCAATGAAACCAAAAGAACGCAGAGAAAAAATTCCCATGGTCTCATATTCCATCTGTGCAACTTTTCCACTGCACACTCTTTCAGCAGACCTTTACAAATTAACCCCTTAAGTACCAGATGTACATCAACTCAGAATCACCTAAAATTCTCCACAAGAAGCAATGGTAAATAGGTCACAGAGCAATGGACAGAGGAGAGAGAAATGACAGCCCAGAATTCCAGGAAGGGAGGCAGCCTTATCTGGTACCTGTGGGAAAATCACACAGTTATGCTCCTGACTGCTCCATGATGACCCTGAGAAAGTGGCCTCATCCCCCTGTTCCTCCTCCCAACTGCTGTTTGCCTTGACTGTTTAGACTGCAAACTCTCCAGGGCCACAGTGGTGCCAATATTGGTCCTGGTCACCAGGAACACAACAACACGTATGTGAAATGAAGCAACAGCTTGGTGCCAGGCCCAGCAGCACCTCATGGCACAACAACTGCAGCAAGGCAGGCAGGAGACACTCATGGGCAAAGACTGAGAGTTTTGAAAATGTATTTACAGACCAAGAGCTGGCAAAGTCTTGTATGCAAGGTCTCATGCACTCTAAACAGCTCCTTGCAGAGCTGGGCTGTTGCTTCACTTGTATGTTGAGTTTTTTAAGCCTTCAGCTTGGGGGCAGCTGTCACTTGGACCTCCCTAGGATCACAGAATCCCAGAATGTCCTGAACTGGAAGAAACTCACAAGGATTATTGAAGTCCAGCTCCTGGCAGCACTTTCCTGTCTCATTCCTCTGCTGCTCACCATTCACTTCATTATGAGCCCTTTTCCTCCTCATCCCTCTTTGCCATCTCCTTTCTTTCATTCTGTGTTTTCCTTTCACCTTCTCTTCTGCCTCCATAAACTGAGGCAGAACTTTCTCCATCTCCAGGAGATTCTCAAACAGGAGCTTGTGAATTATTAACAATGTAGACTAAAAACAGCATAATTTTTAATGGCAAGCACTATTGCACAGATGAGCTACCTTGGACTTAAGTGTGTCTGGCCCCAACTGTTACTAATTTGCCAGAAGTGCTTTATAGAATGACAGGTGTGAGGAGGAACATCACTTGTGGGCCTGAAAAAGAGAAGACAAAGCAAAGAAAATGGGTAGAACTGAATTCACCCTGTCAGAATATAGGAAAGTGAAATCAGCAGATCCTGGTGCTCCAGCAGCCTGGGGAAAAGCTCCATAGCCTGGAGCCCTGAAGGTATTTCCAGGACAGGCAAAAAGGGCAAAAGCCCTTTCACTTGTGAAAGCTTACTGTGGTGAGCAAAGACCTGATGGAGAAAGATGGCACCAAGTTTGTGAGCTTCCCAGCTGAGCAGCCCTGTGCAGGCTTGGCACCTGCATCCCTTAAGGAAGATAATGGAGAAGCCATAAATCAGCCTGAGTCACCCGCTGCAGGCCCTGGCAGTATGTGACAGCCTGGGGTGTGACACCCTGGATCCCACAGCCACACCTCACCCAGGAAGAGCTGAAAAATCATCTGAAAAATCACCCTGCATATGCCACTCACAAGGAAAATAAACACAGCAAGAGTCCCAAGGAAGGAACGTGTGGCTAGTTTATCTCCTCAAGTTTAGAATGAATTTCAGACAGGTACATTTTACTGAGCAGAGGGAATGAGTTGGCAGCTTGCAGACAGAACACAGCTTTTCACCCCTCCCACTCTGGCTTCAGACACAAGGACGAGGGCCCTTCCAGCGCCGTCAGAACAGAGAAGGTGCTACCAGTGTCCCCAGGACAGCCTGTGACAGCAAACAATTTCTAACAAGCCTGCAAACCCCTGGGGCTTTACATATCCTTTTTGCCTTTGTGTCCATAACGCACAAAATATGGACTGGAGAAAAAAACAAAAGTGAGAAAGGCAGCGGCGTGGTCACACCCCTGCGAAGCCGAGCGAGCCAAAGCTGCAGTCTGCTGGCTGTAAGAGCCCCCAGGGGCAGCAGTGTGTGCTGGCTCTGAGCGAGGCTCAGGCCCTCCCGAGGATCCTTACGTGAGTCAGCTCAGCTCTGGGCTGGCTCAGACATCCACAACCCACGAGCAATTCCAAGCAGCGTTTCACAATATCCACTGGCTACAAGTCTGCCTTGTTCCAAGGAGCTGTCCCGGGATTAGCTGCAGAGAGCTGCTCAGGGCTCTTCCTTCTGCTGTAAGTGGGGGACGGACAGAGCAGGAACAGGACTGTGCTGGTTCAAATAAGATCTAGGACGTGCCAGGGGAGTTTGTACAAACCACCGCTAATCAGTGCAAGTGTTCACATCACCAAAAACACTCCGAACTTCTCCCTGCTCCTTTCTTTGACATTGTATCACTGCATAATTCAAAAATGCTTTGCTGACCTTGCTCACACTGGCGTAATTCCTGGCTCTTGCTACAGCTGAATAGCAGATCCCATGGCTATTGCAATGTGTCTGCCAGTGAGGCCACTGCTTTGGAATGAAATCACAGTTATTATCTGCAGTTAATTATCCTGCTGGGTGCTTCTCTGAAGTACATAGACAGAGCAAGGAAGAGTCACTTCGTCCAGAAGAGGGGCCGAATTTAGAGACGGAAAAGGAAAAAAGAGGTAATGGAAGGAGAGAGGGATGTATAGAGATGCTAATACAAAATCACAGAGAATGAGGTGCTCTCAAGGTCTCTTTCTCCAAGTTCCTTGTGAACAACTTCATTAACAGCAAATTCAAACTTTTATCATAAACCAGATGCTGCTGGATTTAAATGCTGAACTACACTTGTATAGAAAGAAGAGTAGGACACTCCTCCAGGCCCTGAACCAGGGAGGCGCACGGCGGGAGGACGGGGTCAGGCTGCGAACCGGGCCGCGACAGCGGCACGGCCGGGCACGGGCAGCGGACCGGGGGCAGGAGCGCGACCGGCAGCGGGCGGGCAGGGCCGGGCAGNCGGGCGGCATCCCGGCACACGGAGCCCGTCCCGGCACTCGGAGCCCGTCCCGGCACACGGAGCCTTTCCCGGCCGCCGGCCCGTTCTCCCGGCTATGGGCAGGCGCGGGCCTGGCGGCATCGCCCGCACTGTACCGGCTGCGGCATCGCCCACAGTGCGAGCAGTTCGTTCAGCACCGCGTGTTTGCCTGCTGGGGCCCATCCCTGCTGGGTTATTCGGTGACACCGGGCCCGCTCCCGACCGCGTTAACCGCCGTGAAACAAAGCAGGGTGACGCGCGGGTGCCCGTGCAGCCGGTGTAAGGCTCTCACGGATCTCCTCTGTCCCCCCAGCTCGGTCGCGCACGGTAGGAGAGCTCCTGGCCCCCACGTCTCCCTTCGACAAGAAGTGCGGCCGGGAGAACTGGACTGTCGCGTTCGCTCCCGATGGCTCGTACCTGGCGTGGTCACAGGGACATCGCATAGTGAAGCTGGTCCCCTGGGCACAGTGCCTCAACAACTTGTAAGACAAACCGCTATGGCTTTCAGTGCACCTGAAAAATAGGAGATAGCTTCAAATCGATTAAAACGCATGTATTGGTCTTCTAGGCTTTGACACCTTGGGGAAAAATGAATTCATTAAAGTAACAGCTGTTCTGTCTCTTCCTGTGTGGCCAGCAAGAGGAACAACTATTGCAACCTCACAAAGCCTGTGGAGGAGTGACTTGTTAATCAGTTCAGACACTCTAAAATAAGAGGAAGTTAGAATGAAAAAGGAATTTAGAGATGTGGGGCGATCTGGCCTTCCTATCACAATGCTGTTTGGCTTTACCTTTTAGGAATTTACTTAAAGACAGACCTCTTTGCTTATCATCCTTGTTAGAATGCAAGTGGAGTTCCAAAACACACATTTTATTGGCACTTGCAGGTTGCCTGTTAGCAAAGTTGGTAGCCGGCCACTGCAGCCCTGTAACTGTTTACATTTCTCTGACCCATTTTTCCCTCTTTTGGGGGTGGTTAGTTGTTTTCCATGTGCTGGACACTCAGTATCTCTTTTCAAGGTTTAGCACATGTAAGGGAATTGCAAGAAACTTCTTACTCATATAGCAGAAAATCCTAGAAATTTTTGTGGCTCATCTTTCTGTAAATGCTTCAGAACTGTTGAATTTTGCAGTATCTTGCTCTCTACAGAGGTGAAACTGTATACAGAGTATTAGTAGTATTTTGTGTTGGAAGGTTTCCAGGTGCCGGTAATTTTTCTCAGTTATAAGAAAAAGCCAGTTTTGTAATTGTAAAGTAAAAATGCATAGTTTTCCGCCTCAGAGACGTACATTACGACCGCTCCCAGATTTCACTGCACCTTGAAGAACCGTTTGTTTCCCGAGATAACTTGTGCTGTGCTGTGCTTCCCGTTGTCTCTGCAGCCTGCTGCACGGCACAAAGAATGGCGCGGACGCCGTCAGCACGAGGCTGCCGCGGCAGAGCGGCGAGGGCGGCCAGAAGAACAAGCCCTGCGAGCACGTCATCGACTGCGGGGACATCGTGTGGAGCCTGGCCTTCGGCTCCTCGGTGCCCGAGAAGCAGAGCCGCTGCGTCAACATCGAGTGGCACCGCTTCAAGTTCGGGCAGGACCAGCTGCTGCTCGCCACCGGCCTCAACAACGGCCGCATCAAGATCTGGGATGTGTACACAGGTGAGTGGAGAGGGGCTGACGGCACAGCGGGAGATCCTGAGCTGCAGGGATATGCAGTGAGCGTCCAGCTCAGCTCCTGGCCCGCCACAGGACACGCCAGCACTGCCGCCGTGTCCCTGGCAGCGTTGTCCAAACGTTCCTCGTCACGCTCAGGTGCCACCTCCCACTTCATGCAGTAATGATATTGTCAGTACACACCGGGAGCTGGTTATAGAATTGTAACTAGGAGCTGAACCTTCAGTACAAATTAAAAAATATTAAAAAAGCATGAGCTCCTGCAACCGGAAGTAATGAAAAAGGAACAAGAGAGACAGGTCATGCTTTGAGACGTGAGAGACGGAAGATGCAAAATAATTAAATGTGTGCATACATACATTGGTTGTTTACTCAATAGTCTTCCTTATTTTTCTTAACTGAGTGTTTTTAAANCCATCCCTGCTGGGTTATTCGGTGACACCGGGCCCGCTCCCGACCGCGTTAACCGCCGTGAAACAAAGCAGGGTGACGCGCGGGTGCCCGTGCAGCCGGTGTAAGGCTCTCACGGATCTCCTCTGTCCCCCCAGCTCGGTCGCGCACGGTAGGAGAGCTCCTGGCCCCCACGTCTCCCTTCGACAAGAAGTGCGGCCGGGAGAACTGGACTGTCGCGTTCGCTCCCGATGGCTCGTACCTGGCGTGGTCACAGGGACATCGCATAGTGAAGCTGGTCCCCTGGGCACAGTGCCTCAACAACTTGTAAGACAAACCGCTATGGCTTTCAGTGCACCTGAAAAATAGGAGATAGCTTCAAATCGATTAAAACGCATGTATTGGTCTTCTAGGCTTTGACACCTTGGGGAAAAATGAATTCATTAAAGTAACAGCTGTTCTGTCTCTTCCTGTGTGGCCAGCAAGAGGAACAACTATTGCAACCTCACAAAGCCTGTGGAGGAGTGACTTGTTAATCAGTTCAGACACTCTAAAATAAGAGGAAGTTAGAATGAAAAAGGAATTTAGAGATGTGGGGCGATCTGGCCTTCCTATCACAATGCTGTTTGGCTTTACCTTTTAGGAATTTACTTAAAGACAGACCTCTTTGCTTATCATCCTTGTTAGAATGCAAGTGGAGTTCCAAAACACACATTTTATTGGCACTTGCAGGTTGCCTGTTAGCAAAGTTGGTAGCCGGCCACTGCAGCCCTGTAACTGTTTACATTTCTCTGACCCATTTTTCCCTCTTTTGGGGGTGGTTAGTTGTTTTCCATGTGCTGGACACTCAGTATCTCTTTTCAAGGTTTAGCACATGTAAGGGAATTGCAAGAAACTTCTTACTCATATAGCAGAAAATCCTAGAAATTTTTGTGGCTCATCTTTCTGTAAATGCTTCAGAACTGTTGAATTTTGCAGTATCTTGCTCTCTACAGAGGTGAAACTGTATACAGAGTATTAGTAGTATTTTGTGTTGGAAGGTTTCCAGGTGCCGGTAATTTTTCTCAGTTATAAGAAAAAGCCAGTTTTGTAATTGTAAAGTAAAAATGCATAGTTTTCCGCCTCAGAGACGTACATTACGACCGCTCCCAGATTTCACTGCACCTTGAAGAACCGTTTGTTTCCCGAGATAACTTGTGCTGTGCTGTGCTTCCCGTTGTCTCTGCAGCCTGCTGCACGGCACAAAGAATGGCGCGGACGCCGTCAGCACGAGGCTGCCGCGGCAGAGCGGCGAGGGCGGCCAGAAGAACAAGCCCTGCGAGCACGTCATCGACTGCGGGGACATCGTGTGGAGCCTGGCCTTCGGCTCCTCGGTGCCCGAGAAGCAGAGCCGCTGCGTCAACATCGAGTGGCACCGCTTCAAGTTCGGGCAGGACCAGCTGCTGCTCGCCACCGGCCTCAACAACGGCCGCATCAAGATCTGGGATGTGTACACAGGTGAGTGGAGAGGGGCTGACGGCACAGCGGGAGATCCTGAGCTGCAGGGATATGCAGTGAGCGTCCAGCTCAGCTCCTGGCCCGCCACAGGACACGCCAGCACTGCCGCCGTGTCCCTGGCAGCGTTGTCCAAACGTTCCTCGTCACGCTCAGGTGCCACCTCCCACTTCATGCAGTAATGATATTGTCAGTACACACCGGGAGCTGGTTATAGAATTGTAACTAGGAGCTGAACCTTCAGTACAAATTAAAAAATATTAAAAAAGCATGAGCTCCTGCAACCGGAAGTAATGAAAAAGGAACAAGAGAGACAGGTCATGCTTTGAGACGTGAGAGACGGAAGATGCAAAATAATTAAATGTGTGCATACATACATTGGTTGTTTACTCAATAGTCTTCCTTATTTTTCTTAACTGAGTGTTTTTAAAAGCATGAAATTGCTGGTTTATGTTGATGAGGACCTTTTATTTTTTTAAAAAGAAAACAAATGACTCAAAAAGACTGAATCCGAACTTAGGGACTTTCAGTTTTGCTGGTAGCAGAGCTGCTAGGTTGTAGAGAACTCAATTAAGAAAAATAATGACTATTGAGTAATTTGTCCTTGTAAATTGAAGCTTAGAACAGGTATGTCTATCAAAAGACAAGTCTTGCCTTATTTCTGAGGTTCTAGTATATAGATTTTGTAGCTTTTCCAGCCGTTACCTCTCGATACAGGAGAGTGAAAATGCTGCTCATTGTAGGGAGCATTTCTACGAAAAAAATTGTCTTTACATGCCGTGATTTTATATTCAGTATTTGTATCCATAAAGCATTTGATCCAAGTACAGTAGTCCTTCTTGTTAAATTGTCATGTTCTCATGTAACAGGAAAACTCCTCCTTAACCTGATGGATCACACAGAAGTTGTCAGAGATTTAACCTTTGCCCCCGATGGCAGCCTGATTCTTGTGTCTGCGTCCAGAGACAAAACCCTGCGAGTGTGGGACCTGAAAGATGATGGTAATGTCTGGGCTTTATCTGCTCTAATACCTGACAGAAGTATCCATGCACTCACCTCTTTTATTGCTCTAGACTCAGTTTGGTCAGGATCGCTTAAAATCTGTGTGTTGGGTTAGTCACTCACTCTGTGCTTGGAATTCTTTAGTCACTCTGCACTCCCTTGGAATTTCTTATCTGTCTGAACCCTGGAGGCAGAAGCACGTATTGGGCTAAGAGTGCATGAAGTGAATAGGGACATGGAAGTAGAGGCTGCATCCCAGGGCTTTTATTTCTGTGTAGAATGACTCTGCAAGAAGTTTGGGAAAATAATACAGAATTTCACAAAGGGATAACTAATTTGGAAAAGCTTTTCCATCTGAATTTTGTAATGTTTAACCAATTCTTACAGCAATGCCTTTCTGTTTAGGAAACATGATGAAGGTGCTGAGAGGCCATCCGAACTGGGTGTATGGCTGTGCATTCTCTCCAGACTCCTCCATCCTCTGTTCTGTTGGAGCTAGTAAAGCAGTATGTGTCAGAGTTTCTTGTTCCTTAATTCTCCTGAATTGTGTGCATAATCATTTTAAATCTAAGTAACATTAAGCTTGTGCTCGGTGTCATGAACTTCTAATGTTTGATGATGACGTAAAAGCGCATGAAATTAAACTGGCAAATGGTGCATTGAGACCCTGATTTGTGAATGGAACTTGCACTGCTTTTAGTTGAAGAGGCTGTAAGTGTGGAGAAATAGGTCTGCACAGGGTCATGGCATAAAACAAAGACCACTAAAGCTGCCAGTGTTAAAAGATACTTAGATTAATGCATAAAACTGTTTTGATTTTGATTTTGTCCTTCCTATTTTGTGCTCAATGAGAAAGACTTCACAAAGTCTGAGCCAGTCAGGGCATCTGCTGCTGAACAAAAACATTTCTCCCTGTTTTCCCTTACCAATGGCACTGGTACCTAAGAGTTAGAGGGAAGTGGAGCACACTGGCTTTGCTTCCATCCTAATGCCCTGCTAGAGAACTGAAAGCAGTGCAGGTAATGCATGTATGCCATAAGCTACTCCTGGCACTGAAGAGTTAGGGCAAACCAGAAAGGGGAGTTCAGCCTGGTTCCAGGGGCTCTGTAGGCAGTGTAGTGGAGCCTCAAAAGCCCAGTTCAGGCACTGGCCGTCACTCCTGTGGGAGTGCTCAGAGGCGTTGTCCACCGCAGCGAGAACAGCCGAGCTCTGGGGTTTGGCTCTGTAGTGGAGCAGAGGGGGATGTGTACATTGCTGTCTGGAGGCTGTGTGTTTTCCATAAGCTTCTTGCTTTCCCTGTCACAGGTGGTGGCAGCAATATTGGTGTGATTGAGTTAAGCTGGCACCACTCTGAGGAGCACAGTGGTGTTGGCGGGCAGAGAGTGGCAGCTCTGGCCGCCAGCCCGGCGAGCTGTACCGTCTGTACCGTAGGACGAAGTAACCTTGCCCTCGGCTGCAAGGGGTCCTGTACGTACGCAGGTGCTGCTCCATGTCCACTGTCTGCTTGCTTGCTTGCCTTTTTTTTTGTTGTTTTTTTTTTTTTTTTAATAATTTTCACAGCAGTGATACACACTGACTCCTCAAACTTAGTTTCCAGTTTTGTAGAATAGTGGGGTCTCCTTGGAAAAATTAGTGAACATGTTTATAACTGATTGTAAAATGGTTCAGAGTTAAGCAGTATGGGAGGCACTAAGGTTGAGTTTGTTTTGGTCAAACATAAATTTATCCAAGATGTCAGAATTTAACCTGTGCAGTAAAACTGGCAAGGGAAAAATCAAGGCTGCTAATGAGCTCTTTGAGGGACATAACAGCTTTTGCTAAAGACTTATATTCCTGTAAAGCCATGCTGCAGTACATGGATAGTTCCTATTAAGTAATTCTGCACAGTCCTTATTTTGATAATATATAATGTACAATTGCATGTAAAATACTGTAATATTCCATGAATTCTTATAGTACACTGTGCAATTAGTCGGGTAAATTGTCATATTAATGTTGTTTGCTACTGTTGACTTGATTTTAAATGCCTAAATTCTTTCTAATAATGTGGTTAGACTTCCCTGTTGTTTTGCCAGAGACATAACTTTTGGCTGTGAAAATTCTTTTTGCTTGCAGTATCTGTTTCTCTTCCTAGGCTGACGTTGGTGATCCAAGCAATTGTAAACAAGTGATCTTAAACTCAAAGGGATGCCACTGGAGTAACAATATGTTAACCTTACATTTTCTGTCTGTATATTTCTTAAAATTTTGGTAGTTACTGAAAAGAGGGGACTGTAGAGTTTAACCCTATTATTTATGAATATTTTAATAAAATAGTTTTGTAATACATGAATTTCAGTAAGCTACATGGTTAAATTGTGTTGCCTTTATCTTATATTTTGGCTTATTTTGTTAATAACATTTAACAAATTTGAGTTAGAAGTTGCATGTCTGCTTTAATTATTTTTTAAAAAAACTTGATTTTAATCTGAGTATGACACTGAGCATATTTCTTAATTGTAGTAATTCATAATACCTGATTTTAATATAATCCTAAATAAGACTAGTTATACTTAAAAAACAAATTAAATGCTTCATTGCCTCTCTGAGCAGAGCTATAACATCAGCTCATTTAATTCCAGGTTTTCCTCTGGGATATGGATAAATACTCCATGTTACGGAAACTTGAAGGCCATCACAATGATGTTGTAGCTTGTGAGTTCTCTCCTGATGGAGCGTTACTGGCTACTGCATCTTATGATACTCGAGTCTATGTCTGGGATCCACATATTGGAGTGATTCTTAGGGAATTTGGGTAAGTAAAGCAGTCAAATCTGGAAACTATCTCCCAGAGTGGACTGGAAATGAGCAGTGGCTGATGGAAATCCTAAAGTGTCAGAGGCTGGAGGTTGTTCTTCCATCTGAGAGAATTCACAGCACTGGTACTTTAATGTGTACTAAGTCGTTAAACAAGGCTGAGGAGCACTCGGCAGTTCAGTCCCCACTCCCGAACCCATGGTGACCTGGGTGATCTCTGTTTGTTTGTGGGTGCCTGAGCTCTGCTGTCCTCGGGAGGGCCGTCCCGAGCTGTGGCTGTGTCCCTGAGCGTGTCTCTGTCCACAGGCACCTGTTCCCCCCGCCCACGCCGATCTTCGCGGGCGGCGCCAACGACCGCTGGGTGCGCTCCGTGTGCTTCAGCCACGACGGGCTGCACGTGGCCAGCCTGGCCGACGACAAGTGAGTGTGGGCATGGGGCTGCTGCGCCTCCTGCCTTCCTGCCCTGGCACAGGAACCTCTCTGCACTGTCAGCTTGGGCTCCTGACCTGTGCTCCAGGCTCCTTTCTTGTGCAGCATAGAGAAAACGCCAAGCACAATTAAAAACCTACTCTGATAACTTCCTGTGTTGTCCTTCCCCCTCAGAATGGTGAGGTTCTGGAGAATTGATGAAGAATACCCTGTACAAGTTGCACCTCTGAACAATGGACTCTGCTGTACTTTCTCTACTGATGGCAGTGTTCTGGCTGCAGGGCAAGTACAGACTTCTTTTCCTTTCTAAAATAGGAAGGTAACACAAGAGATTGAAAACAGTGGCTCAGTATTCTGAAAATCTTCAGCTGTGACTTGCAGCCTGGTGCTTCTGGCTGGTACTGTTTAAACATGTCTGGAATAGCAGTAAAATCAATCAGCTGATAAACTCATTTCTTATCTTTAAAAATAAATATGTGAGAGACCCAAAACATGAGGATTGGAAGAAGCCCATCAGATAGCTGAGGGCAGTTGTTGCGTGTTAGGTGGCACAGCAGTAACTGCTGGGAGATCTGCTCCTGTTGCATAGACAAGTTGCTTATTGTGCTGCTGTAGCTTAAAATAGGAACTGGAGTAAATCAGGATCTGGAGCAGCTGGAACTGAGCACCAGCAAGTCCCCTACCTAGTCATGTGTGTGTGAGTTGGTAGCAGGCTGAGCTGGTTCACGTGGAATAACCTGGAGGGTTTTGTGGGGTTTTGTGCAGGACCCAGGATGGCAGCGTGTACTTCTGGGCAACCCCGAGCCAGGTGTCCAGCCTGCAGCACCTGTGTCGCATGGCCATCCGCAGGGTGATGCCCACCAGCCAGGTCAAGAACTTGCCTATCCCGTGCAAAGTGGTGGAGTTCCTTTGTTACCAGATTTGAGTTAATGGAGAAGAAAAAAAACCAAAACGAAACCAACAACTGGGAGGTGGCCCAGCTGCTGAAACTGGCTACAAACACTTTACAGAATCCTCAAACTGTACATCCTTTAAGCTTAAAACTCTACAGGTTTTCAAGAGCTATTTAAAGTGATAACCTAAATACTATTTTATCAAAATGCCTGACAGGTAATTTTTTTACTATTTATAGAAAACACAGTAGAAGTATTCCTGGTGTTCTCAATTTTCTAAAATATAACTGTGAAAACATGTACATATATAGACATAAGCTGCTACATGTTATCAGTGTACCTTTAAAAATTGCTTGTATGATTTTTCATGTGTCTCATGTATATATTGCTTTGGTAGAGCCATGATGCATCTGAGCTGTAAGTGGAAGGACAGCTGTTCTGGCACACTGAGGTAGGAAAATGTTGACTTACAGAGCAGTTAAGCTTCCTTCTGTACATTGGCTGGGGTGCAGAAAGCTGCCCCCCAGGTCAGCCTTCATGCTAGTTTATTTGTGAGGAGGTACAGCGTGGCTTTGGAGAGAGCAGCGTGCGGGGAAGGGCAGGAGGTTAAAAGGGGTGCAGTGTATCTAATGTAACCCAGGACCGTGCCTGAGTCAGCTGAAGGCCTTATGCTCCGTAGCAGCAAACCAGGTGAAATTTCAGTATTGGGCAGTGTTAGAGAACTATTTCCTTACATTTCTGAAAATCTGACTACTGTATTATTGCCTGATACTGTGTCTGTAATGGGAGACATTTACAGACTCAGTTTATTATCCTTTAACCCTGTAATATCTGTTTGGGGGTGATTATTGGTTAATGGCCAAAGATAAGCAAAATACTTGGTTTTGCCTTCTGTTATTTATCTGTACCTGCAGATACAAAGAATGTATGCATTGCATAAAATGCCTGATTATATATATTTTTGTTGAATTTTGTATTAAAAACTTGTATAATAGTTTTCTGGTATCTCATCTGGTGACTGATTTATCAACACTGTCTGGCTGAGCTGGTGAGGCCTGGTTTGTGCTCCCACACAGATGCTTACGAGCTCTCTAAAGCTATGACAGTGTTAGAAGCATGTGTGAGCTGCAAATCTGCTTATTTAAGCACCTTCATGAGCTGAGCTTAAAAGCTGGGCTTGCCATGAGCCTGTTTCTGCAAGATCATAGTTCCAGCCCTGGGTCAGCAAGAAGGACTTCAACATGGGGTCTTGCAGGAGAGGTGTACTGAAGGGTCCCCTCAGGTTGTGTTCGCCAAAATCTCTAATTTATGGAAGTGGAGGAAGAAAACAATATCCCAGCTCCCCCTTTCACCACCTCTGAAAGCTGGTTCTCCCAGCTCTGCCTGCAGGAGTTCCTCTGTTTGCTCTAACCTTTCTCCCAGGACACAAATGATGGTGTTAGACCAAGTACACAAGCTTTCCTCATTAGTGGGGCTATTTATAATACTATACCACGTTTACAAGCCTCTTCCTGCCATGGTGGGACACCACGAGATGAGGCCTGATCCCCAACATCCACAGGAGTTCCCAGTTGTGAAAACTGGATCTTCAGCCATGAGGAGGTTTCTCTGGACTGCTCAGAAAACTGTTTATTTTCCACATTCATATATGGCATTTCAGTTGAATCATGACTGAATAACAGTGCTAGTATTGTGTGGGATTTGTTGTTTCAGTGCTAGATGAGGACTTCATTGGAGCACTTTAGAAATAGGGTGGATGAATCCCATGACTTTTTCCTTATATATTACAATAGTCTTATAAGAACAGAGGTTATGTAAGATGCCATGGGAAATCTGGTAGAGGTGTCAGGCAGAAACTGTTTATCCAAGTAATTATTTCAGATTACTCACCTGAGTAAGGCAGGCAGGGTTTCCGTGGGATGCTGGCTTCTGCACAAGGACAAGTTTGTTTTACAAACACTGCTCCACACCCAAATCCCACTGCAAGGAGCTGGATCAGAACAGCCCTAATTATTGATGTACTAGAACCAAAAGAAAGCCAGAGTAAACTTCAGATAAGTCATGATAACACTTGGTTATCAGCAAGGTTATGCCTTGTGTAACCAGCTAATTCCAGACAGAAGTTCTGGGGCAGATATGATTTATTTTAACATGAGATTAGAAGCTCCTGAATGCTCACTTTTATTACAACTGGCTGAGTTCTTCATTACATCAAGGAGAAAAATATTTATTTACGGGCTCTAATAAGAGTTGCTACACTGGGGTTCCCTGACAGAAATCATAATCCCCTCTCCCTCTCTGAGTTCACTTCTCAGCCTATACAAACTCCTGATGCCCCCTGCACACTAAGGGGAGGAACTTTAATTGGAGAGTCCTGCTCTCTTCTTCAGGTGCCTGACACAGAACTCCATCTTCCAGCTGTGCAGCTAAGGACCACTGCCCCCTCCTGTGTGAGCCCAGGTCAGCTCAGGGAGAGCATTTAACCAAGCCACTAACGTTTCACTGATGCTCTTCTCCCCTCCTGCTTCAAAAGCCAAGCACTTCTTTGGGAAGACTATCTCAATCTGCTTCCTGATATAACAGTAATTGTAGTAAAATTCTTGTACCAGAATAAATGCTAGGATGGAAAACTTAAACTGAAATTAGATGGGAAAAAATCTATCCATGTACGTTATTAACAATGTAAATTCTCACCTTCTGGGGCAACTGCCCAGGAGCTGCTAGGGTGTTTTGATGATATTTATTAATTATGACTAGCTCTTTGTGGTCACTTGTTCCTTCCTTGCAGAAGGAACAAGTCCAGAAGAAAGACTTAAAGTATTGCTTCATCTTAATTGCATCAGAGGAAAGGAAAAAAACAAAAAACAAAAAAATCCAAGGTCTGCTGCAGATAACAGCAGTGAGAAGAGTTTGGGCAGAACTTTGGTCCTGATGTGGCATGTCACAAGACTGAGATACATGTTTGCTGCTGTTCTGGTTTTTGTGAGGTCACTGGCACGTAAGGAAAAGGAACAGGTGGGAAAGTCTCCTCCCTACCTTCCAACAGGTCTGTGAGACAGCCCCAAGGCCACCTGGCCTCTAAGAGAGGTTTGAACTTGCCACGTGGTTTCCTTCACGCTGATCCTAGAAGTTCAGACAGTTCCGATGCTCAAGTGAAGCACCTACAGTTACCACACTCTGAGAACAAACAAGAACTAGGGGGTGGCATGCTCCTTCTGTGGTTGTGTAAATCAGCACTAAATCTGGCCTGCAGTTTGCTGTTTCTCTCACCTCAATGGTCTCATAGATGAATTTGATCTGCTGCCTAGAGAATCCTCTCCTGTCTCCTGACTCTACTCCAGCACAACATTACAAATAAAAATCTAACTAAACAGAGTCCATCATGGCAATAATCTGAGCAACAACTGACCACGCTCTAATGAAGCATATTCATAGCAAAGGTTTGCAATAAATCAAGGGAAGTTTGAGATACACATATGTATATCTCTGTGGGTTGATGTGGGGTTGATTGCCTCCATCTGCAGGTGTCTGTGTGTAACTTACACGCGGTGGTGCCCAACTCACTGCCAGGGTTTACTCTGGAGCCTGGGAGAAGCTCCGTGCTTGCACAGTGAAAATACTGCACTGGGAAGGCATGTACCTCCCAGGGCAAGGTGCAAAGGCCCCTTGGCATCCCCAGGTTTATGGACTGTGTCTACTGGATCGTGAGACATTAGAGAAGCTGGAAGTGGACTGACCAGCTCACAGGTTTGTGTTTGGTGAAGAGCTGCCAGGATGGCATTTGGCCAACACAAGTGCTGCAGCTCTTGCTGGAATCCCTGAACACCAGCACAGCCCCTGCCCTGGCCAGGCACACACATGCGCCCATGTGAGGAAGGGGCTCTGTGCAGCTCAGCTCCATCACCAGACACAGAGGGCTTGGTTCAAACAGAACTGCTACTGTCCCCAGCATGGGACACGGGCCAGATCATGAGCTCTTTTGGCAGCAGACTGCAATAGAAATGAATACAAGATGTCCATCTGTGTGGATGGAGAACTTCTGAAATCACACTTTTCCTATGGAGCTCTTTGCCCAAGGAAACTAAGCCAGCACCAGCCCCCAGACTCCCCTGAAAAGGGATCCTGATACATTGTCTGGGAAGGTATTCTGTGCACGGTGGTGTGGTGAGAAGGGTTTCCTCCTTTTAGTATCACTTCCATCTAGTAATTCATAAGAAATATGGTGTTGAGGGGTTTTTTTTAGCCTATTTTTTTCTTGAATCTATAATAGTTCTTGGCTTCAACAGCAGGTATTATTAACTATTTATTATTCAGAAACAAACCAGTATTCTGAGTAACCAATTATCCTAAATCACACTTTAAACAAAACATAATTCAGTAGCATTTATGGAGAAATGTAAGAATAATAACATTTGGAATATTTATGGGAACTTGTAAATGTTTGAATTATCTTAATTCGTGCACTACAGTAGCATCCAAGCCTTTAATAAAGAAACCTCTGTAATCCAAACAACTCGTAAGTTAAACAGACAAGAGACAAAGATGTGAACAGAAAACATAATCCCTCACTTAGAGGTAAATAAATGAGGCACAGAAAGGGATTCTAAAGAAAACTGTGGCCAACCTCAGAATCTGGTTTTCCTCCCTGATGTGGTCAGAAAGTCCCTTTGGCACAGGCCTATCATGCTTTCCAAACAAATGTTAAATGTAAATACAGCTCCTTATGGTCAGTCTGCAGGGCCTGCTCCAGAGGCTTTCCTTCATTCGGCACAGATGCAGTTCTGCTGCTGCCTTGATTTTCTTTGCTCTTTCAAACTCTGGTCTTGTGGTTTCACCCCAGGTACCAATGCTCTTAAATGTTCAATTTCCAGAACAAAGTGATCTGAGCTGAATCCCTTCTCAAAGCAAGAGGAGCAAAATTCTGTTGTATTTCTAGAGAAATGTTTGAGAACAAGATCTCTAATTAGTTCTGTACCACAATCCAGAGGTACCAAGGCACCACATTATTTTGAAGGCCACATGCCTTTACAGGCTCAGCATCCCCTAGTGCCCGGGGAGTGAGGTGGCAGCCCTGCACCAGCCCTGACCCTGCGGGCATCCTGACGAGTTTCACTGTGCGAAATGACCTCGGCTATGCCCTGGGCAACTCCTCCTGGAAAGCTGGAATGGGTTTGGCTTGTGGCTGTACTCTCGTGCCCCAAGAGAAAGGCCTGGGAAGGCAGGAAGGGGAGGAAACCCAAACCCCAAATCCTTCACCAACCCCAAATCCCGGGGAAGAGCTCCGGGCGCGTGCGGGCACCTGCCGGGTGTGCGGCGCCCTCTGCCGGGCACGCTCGGTTCTGCTCACCTGGGCACGCGCGGCCCTGCACACCTGGGCACGCGCGGTTCTGCTCACCTGGGCACGCTCGGTTCTGCTCACCTGGGCACGCGCGGCTCTGCTCACCTGGGCACGCGCGGCTCTGCACACCTGGGCACGCGCGGCCCTGCACACCTGGGCACGCGCGGCCCTGCACACCTGGGCACGCGCGGTTCTGCTCACCTGGGCACGCGCGGCTCTGCTCACCTGGGCACGCGCGGCCCTGCACACCTGGGCACGCGCGGTTCTGCACACCTGGGCACGCGCGGCTCTGCACACCTGGGCACGCGCGGTTCTGCTCACCTGGGCACGCGCGGCTCTGCACACCTGGGCACGCACCCCGCCCCGGGCCCGATCCCGATCCCGATCCCGATCCCGATCCCGATCCCGATCCCGATCAGGCGGCTCCCGGCTCCTGGCAGGCGGCCCTGGCGCTCACCGCTGGCTCCCCGTGTCCTGCACGAAGGCAGACTCGGAGACCAGAGAGGAGCAAAGCGGCTCCTTCAGCCATTAATAACCCCACGGGAGTATTTGCAGGGGGATTCGCAGTTTGTTCCGGGTTTCGATGGGAGATTCCTGCAGCACTTCCACTCTGCCTCATATCAGTCCCTTGCTTCCTGCTGCAGGTCGAATTTGTCAGCTTTAGAGAAAGAAAATGAACTGGGTGGGGATTTCTGTCTCATCAGGGTGCTGTGCTCTCATCAGTGCGGAGCTGCTTGTGTAGGCTGCAAACAACAGCACCGAGCATGAAAGAGTTCTGCCAAGGCTGGGAGACAAACCTCGGACTTCTTTTGTTTCTCCTGCTTTAATTAGGAAAGAGCCAATGCACAAAACACAAGGAGTGCCAGAAAACCAAATAAATGTAAGCCTTTGATGCTTTCTTTCCCTGAGAACACACCTCTGTCAGCTCTTCAGTCTCTCATCCCTCCAGAGGCTAAAGGTCAGAGGGGCCCGCTGTGAACTGCTGCCCTGGGAGAGGAAGAGGAAGGAAATGACAAATTAGCTCGGCTTTCTAGGCCTGTCTTGATACTCTCATGTGAGTCACCAGAGCGTGACGGCTGTGGCTGCAGACTGGCATCTATCAAGACTTGGTTTCCTGCTCTGGAGCGGCTCACGTGACACCTGCAGCCGTGTTTCCCTGGGCCTGTGAACAATCCTGCAGCTCTTTGGTGGGGCGGCACTGCAGAGCCCTTTTACTGGGAAATGGCAGCAGAGTTCCAGCTAAACCTGCTTCTTTTCATCACTTCTGGGAAGACTAGACTGGTTCCTGGCTTAAGGAAGAGTGGAAAAACTGCTCTTCGAGCAAGTAATGAAGAATTGCTTTCTGAAATTGTCCCAAACACAATGAAGCCACCAGCCACAGGCTTCCAGCTTCATAACAACTTTGTCACACATAGATGACATTTTGTTAAAGAATTGATGTTTTGTTGCAATTTCAACATCTCCAGGTTTTGTTTTGCTCCCCATCCCCAACCTGAGCCTTGTAAATACCATCTCTCACTGCTTCAAAGTTAACAGCTCCTTTTCCAGCACAGCAGATGTGAGAAAGCTGGATTTAAGACACAAGTAACTTGATTCCAGTTCCATCTCAGCAATCAGTTTCCTGTTTCAAATAGCCTTAATCTTGTGATGCCTCAGTTCCCACTATCTCATGTATGACTGGTTAAATACCCGCATGCTTTCTTTATTTTTATTTTTTTTTTCCGGAGTCCTGAATAATTTCCTTGCTTTTTGTTATTAAAGTGAAATCCGAGAATTATATTAACCCATGTAACTCCTGGCAATGGGGCTTTTGAGTGAAAACACTGCAGCACTGACTGCATATGTGGGGCTCAGAACTGTATCTCCCATTCTGACACCACCCCTCTCTGGATCACTGAAACTCCAGTAACTGCTGCAGGAACAATGGGTTTGCTGCTTTTCAAGGGATACCATCACTTAGATTCTGGTACCAAACACTTCCCAGGGATGGAAAGTTACAGCTCTGGTAAGAAAGGAGGAGTAGGAAATGCTGGCAGTGTGAGGAGGCAGTGGCAGAGCTGGCAGGGTAGGAACGCAGGGTCTCTTGGAACACTGTAGTGATAACGCCGTGTTTGGCCCCGTGGTCATCACACCCACACCTGCGACAAGGGGCCTCTTCCTTGCTGACAAAGTGACATCAGGCTCACAAGATCACACCCAGCATTCATCTTTCAGCAGCCTCCTCAAGAGACTGCATTTGGGAGGGGCTGTTCTGGGCAATGCTTATGGTCAGGAAAGCAGCTCCAGGAATAGCAGGTAGGAAATGGTGTTGCGAGCCCACACGCAACCCAAGGGCTATTCTTAGGAGGAAGCCTAAACCGGAACTTTAACAGGGAGTGTCTTCAGCCTTGTTTCTGTTACAGGGATGAGGACAGTTAAGTGAGCAGTGCCTGAGTTTACAGTGTCACCTGAAACACCTGAGGGTGCCAAAGAGGCTTTTTCAGGGCAGGACAGGAAAACGCATGAGACAGGGAGGGGACCTTGGGTGACCTGCATGGCGTGCACTGAGAGTCAGGGCAAATGGTGCCTGAGCACCTGCGCCTTGCACATTCTCACCCTCCATTTACTCCTGCACGTCATGACTCTCATGGCCTCGTTAATAACACATCTAAGCATCACCTGCTTTGACACCAGAACACCTTTGGGAGGTGGAGAAGTTCTGGAATACATTTGAAACACAGAGCAGCTGGGTACCTTACCCAGAGTCACACATGGAATGTCCCACTAGAGATGTAAGCACAGCTTTGCTTGGTTAAAACTGCATTATGGAGTTAAAATTTTCTTTAAACCCAAAAGAAATGAGGATGTCTGCTGGAAAGAGAAGGCAGCATCTTAATTCTAAGCAAATGTGCTGAGTATTGGTAACCCTTAACTTATTAATTCAGAAAAAGAATGAGCAAGACTAGCTAAACTACTAAATCTGCTAATAAAATGTCAAGATCTATGGAAGACACTGCTCTCCTGTACTCCTTGGCCTTTTTATTGAGGCACAATAGTGGTCTCTACCATTTTTTTCATTACTTAGAACTTCCGTTTCTGTTCTTGTACTCAGGACTTGCTTGCTGGGCCAGAGAGACCCGCTGTGTCTACTGGAGGTCAGTTTCTTTAAATAAAAAAGTAATCCAGATCAATGTGGGATTACAGGGCATGAAATCTCCTCATGGCTAAGCAGCGTCAGTGTTCTTGGATGGCAAAACTGCCCTGAAGTCTTAGTTTGCAATAAAATACCTGTCTCCTTGCTGGCTGCTGCGTTCCCCTCCTAGCAATGAGCCGTCCCCAGCACTGTTTGGTGTTGAACTCACCACAGACCATGGTCCAGCCAAAGGGGTGTGCTCCACATCCCCCAGGATCCAGCAGGCACAGCCGAGGGGCTGCTCGGACTGAGCTCAGGAGGAGATGCAGCCCCGGGTGCTGAGCCCTGCAGAACTGCAGGATCCCCCGGGGTGCCACAAAACTCTGGCGCCACAGGAAAGGAGGGATGCCAAGAGTGCCTGGGGGCTCTGTCCACAGGACAAGTGTCCATTGTGGCTGCTGAATGACACATCTGCCTGCTACACACTCCTGCAGAGCCCTGCATGCGCTGACAGCTGGCCACCAACCTGAAGTGACTTCAAAGAGCTGAGCTGGGCCCAAGAGATCCAACATCCTCTTCCTCTGAGCTCCAACGACACCTGGGCTTAAGCAGCAGCCACTCCCACGAGCTCCTTTCCCAGAACAGAGATGCTCTGACCTACACAACAGGGGCTCCAGACAAAGCTGTGCCAAGAACATCAAAGTCAATTTCTACTGGCAACTGTACCTTTGAGGAAAGTAGGATACTACAATGCAGGACATTAGCAACGATTTAGAATAGCTGCATTTAAAATAAAAATAACAACTTCAACAACAGGAAACAAGGAAGGGAAAGACCTGAAACCAAAGTTCTCCAACAGAGACTATGTTACTGCACAGGACTCCAGTGATAAGACCCAATTCCATAAAACAGCCACCTGAAACAGTATCTCATCATGATTGTTACTGTGTAGTTGAGATGGTCTGAGGTCACTCCCCACATTTACCTTCCCATTTCAGCTCTGGGTAGGGGTGGACTGGGGAGCTGGAAGGATGGGTACCATTCCCTTCAGGTTGCTCTCAATTGCTAGGAATGTATTTAATTTCATCATGCCCACAACCAGAAACCATACACTCTCACAAGCTCTGAGAGAAAGTAGATTTGACAAAGATTTATGCAATGAGTCTGTTGAGAAATTATACACACCTCTTCTATTTCATAACACACACAAGGATGGGTTTGAAATGTTTTGGGGCAAGAATAGTTTTCTTATTCTGGATCTGTCCCTAACTATATTCCTTAGTGATTCAAACAGTGGGGAGGCAGACCACGACTGAGGCTCCCAGGGCAAAGCCATGAAAAAATGCATAGCACAATGAAGAGCAGAATCTGTAGGTGCATAAATGATAGGTCCACAGGAGATGCAAGAGGCTTGGGTAAGCAGGACTCGATGTGAGGGGAGCAGCTTGCATTTGTCCCCACTGTAAGTGTTCCTTGTGCACGAAACAGCCCCTGGACACAAAGGGCAAGAGGACAAGGAGCACGAGGGGGCTGGCTCTCAGCGTGGTTATGCTGCCGTTAATCTACAGGACTGCTCTTGATTTATGTGCATCAAAAGCATGCAGGTCCCTTCTCTGTGCTGCCCGCGGCTCAGCTATAGAGCAGAAGGATCTGTCTCCAAGTTGTTTCACAGAAATCACATCCGTGGCCGCACGACTCCCTCTCTGGCAGGCGGCGGCTTGGACCGGGGCAGCACCAGCGTGTGAAGTTAATCTAACGAAAGTTAATCTAACGAAAACAGCTGTCTCCGGCAGGATTACCGATTTTCATTGCCTGCGATGCTCTGCAGTTCCCGCAGGAGCCCCGGCCCCGCTCCCCGGCCCGGCGGCTGCAGAGGGCACCAGAGCGCCGGGCAGGTGCCGCTGCAGCCCGGGCTGACAGGGGGACAAGGGCCAGCCCAGCGCCGGCCGCAGCGTCCAGAGAGCGCCGGGCAGCTTCTGGGGAGCCCCCCGGTCTGTTACGGGGTACCCCGAGCCTGCCGCGGGGAGCCCCCCGGCCTGTTACGAAACGCTGCTCCAGCCTCAGGACCATCTGGCATCGCTGCTGCTGCTGCGGAACCAGAGCCGCTGCCGCCGTGCCAGGAGGAGAGCAGGGATTTACAGCCCCGGGGGACGGGCTTCATCTGGGTACTGGCTGCACGCCAAAACAAGTAGCAATAAACACATTGGCCCAACCGGCTCAGTTTCTTAAGTAATTTCCCGGACTGGGAGAAAATGCAGAATTGCACAATGTTCCTGGGCAGCTGTTTTCTCCCTCTTGTGTCACCTCAAGGCACAGGGGATATCACTAAAAGTGACATAAAACGCTGAGTTTCAGGTGTGACCATATCCTTTAGCTTCTGATAAATTCAGTGAGTCTGTGTCCCTCCCTGGCTCACTGGAGGATGCTCTGCATGTAATAAGGGGAAAATGGCATAAAACCCATGCCTTGGTTTGGGCAGAAACAGCATTGGTTTAGACACAAGTCAGCTGGGAGCTTTTGCAGGACTTTGTGAGGCACTGGATGAAGCCCACAGGGAACAGGAAATAAGCACTACTCTAACATCAGTGCTCCGTGTTTGCAGCCTTCACTTCGAGCAGACATCTGTTCTGAAACTCCTGTTACAGCACAGAGGTGTTCACACTCCTCCATCCCAGCATCTTTAAACAGCCCCATTCTGTGCGAATATTGGTGATCATTTTATAGGGATTTCTGAGTGGTGAGATCTCAGCCCTGCACAACCCAAACATGTCAATGTTTCAAATTCTCACCCGAGCTTAGCAGACACATCCTTCGTTCCCAGTGACAGAAAAGCACTGCATTTTCCCTATGACCTCATCATTGCTCTCTTCCTGACATCACTGCAGAACAGTTATCTGAGTAACTCGATAAGCCCTCCAGGGCTGGGTTGTTGGGGTTTATTTTTTCCACTTTTAAATCGGTAAGAACTCCATTGTTGCTACAGATAAGCAGCCATTTGGGGTTATTTGAGTGCAAACTGCAGATAAGAGAGTGTCTCCTGAAGGCTTTTGTTGTCTCTTTTTGCTAGCGGCTTTTTGTTTCTGCTATCTTTATGTATAAGCTCTCTGATGTTGTTCTGTGTGTGAGGGAAAGTACAGCGCTCACAACTGCTTCCACAAGTGGTTGAAGAATCTGTATTGCCCTTGGGACTCCCAGCCTCAATTTGCTAGTCTCACTTCCATTCGTGAGCTGGCACAACCCTCCCACGGCAGTAACTCAGCCTTTCCCAGAACTCCTGCAGAGAGGGTTGAAGGCTGGGCAGGTTCTTTACTGGCAAAAGCTCCTCGGCTAAAGATGTCTGGGAACAGGATCCTTCCATGAGGAAAAGGGGTCCAGCTCTAAGAGCCCTGGAAAACGCCGATTCTATGAGCTTACAGCAAGATTCATGGGAAGAGAGCCCTTCACCTTCTGTGTGCTGAAGTAAATGGATATGGAGTCTGGGATTTGGCAAAGATAAAAGAGATTCAATTTCAGTTAAAAGAGTAAAATAGTACTGCAAGCTGGAAATAAAGTTTTAGCCAGCCAGCCAGGATTGATCCAGCAGGTTCTGATTCCCAGGATTCAGCTTTGTAGCAGTCATTGCACGCAGGAGTGCCAAAGGCCATTAGAGCTTATCAACTGAAACACATCTTCCACAGCCCAGGTCAGGAGGATTTAATGTGTCTAATCATGTGGTTTTTTCCTCTTTGCCAAATAATTTCAATCACAAAACTGGTATGAAGAGCTGACCTACAAACATTGTCTCCATGTGCAGACAAGCTTCTGTTGGAGTTGCAGCACAATACTCTGCCTTTCATCTCAGTTTTTGCAGCTCTCGAGAGCAGCAGGTGACCATCCAGCACATATCTGGAGAGCCCAGGTCAGAGCCTTCTGTGATACCCTGACTGCATTCCTGGTCTTCGCTATCACAGCCCCAGGTAATAATCAGAAGGGAGTGCCCAGTCACATGAGAGATGAGCCAGTCCAGCCTGTTTCCTGATTTTCAGGATCAACAATTTCTTATATCATTCCACGCTTACAGAGCATTTCCCAGATGGAACAGCTGCAGTCCACTTTTCAGCTCTGCCAGTAGCCCACAGCTTCAGGCAGACACTTTCCTCCCTGCCTTTCCCAGGTCCTTCAGGACTTTGAACAGCATTCATGTCTAAAGGCAAGTTTAGAGCTTGCCTACTAGGGCTTCCCTCCCTAGTACTCTACATAGGAGTCACCATGATAAATTACTCCTAATAAAATAACCAACCTTCTCCAAACCTTTGTGAAAGAGACAGGTAAGCTCTATCAGCCCCAGTTTACAAGGAGATCAGAAGATCACCTGTGAGATGTGCCCAGAGCTACATGTGGCACACAAGGAGGCAGCCAGTTCTGCCTTCCTCTCCTAGCGCCATGCTGTTCTCTCCAGAGCGTGCTGCCTCCAAACCCAGCCTTTGGCAGCACAGTCTCTCCTCAAAGCCCTCTTCTCTTCACCTTTCTACATGGTAGATTTTGGTTCTTTAACATGCAGGAAGAGGCACCTGAGCTGCACTGGTCTCTGAGGGGCCCACCCTTGTTCCAGGTTACTGAACCACTTACTAACCCTGCCTTGCATCTTGGTGGGGCTGTCTAGGATGACCACTTCATCCTAGAAAACAGATACCCTGGGGAAAAAAAATCCAAACCTAGCAGGTGTTTACTATTTCGGCATCTCCTGACAGTCTTACTATTTCTTCTTGTGGTATATTTTTGATTTCTATGCATGCATTATGCACTACCTCAATCTTACCTTAGAAGCACCTGTTAAAAAGAAAGGGTTAAATTCAAACACCGTGCAGCAGATGTGCATTGGGAGGACTTTGCTCAGTATTACCCCTCTCCATTATTCACAAGCTCCTACCAGTCTGCTCTCAGCAGGGATACTGTATGTGGTATTAAAGGAAGAAAGGAAACAAGAACCGAATTCAGGTTTCCCTGGCAGCACAGTTTATGTGCCTTCCTAATGTGCTGCTTTATCTGTCTAACAGAATAGTGATAGCTGCTGCAGAAGAGGAAAAAAAAAATTATGCCTTAATTAGGCACTTCTTGGTTGCTTTTCTAGTGTCCCCAGGGAGGCAAGGCTGTGTTATTCTAACTCCAACCATTTAGGAAAAAAACCTATGTACACTTGAGACCCTTGGGAATATTCTGGAAGGCACAAAAGCCCCTGGCACATCCAGCACACTGCAGTCCATGTGGGGATTTCTCACTTGCCCAAATGCAACCCTCTCTGTTATTTTCTCAGCTCAACTGCTAATGCATAACTTTACTTTTCCTTCCCCTCTGTAATTCCCAACTGGTTCTCTGGGAGCAAAGCTACTCTGTTTGGGAATGTCAGATTATGCTGACTGCAAGAGCCTGGATAACCTGACTGAGGTAATAAGCTCCAAACAAAGCATTTCTAATGGGAAAGCTGTTGCTGAGAATCTTTCTTTGGTGTCTAATCAGCAATGAGCTCATGCTACAGCTTGGCACTTCAATCAAAAGATTATTTTCCCCAATCAGGTAGGGATTAAATTATCACTAATACCTTTACCCTTCTATGACATTTGTTTGAAATAAATAAATACTTCACTAGGGAGTCACACAAGCTGCCTTGCTGTACCCAGTACTTTCCTACAGGCAGACAGCACAGCATGTGGAGCAGAACTGTGTGCCCCAGCTCTGTGCTGAGAGCACAGCCCACCCCTACCTGCACGTCTCACGCCCCAAGACAGTCACTGGTTTGCACTGGGAGCTGTCTGTGGAATGATTAATGCAATCAGAAGCCAATCTAGATTAGTCCCTCTACACATCACTGCGTGGAAAAAGAAGCGCATTAACCCTGGCCCGCTAAAAGCTGGGTCGAAATGCTTTGACCACATCACAGTAACAATACTTAACAAGGCAAAATGTCTCCTGTCAGAGGCTATTCCCAGCCCTCCCTCACTGCTGCACCAAGCAAAGCAGCCGGTTTGTTTTCCTAGCACAAGCTGACCTTCTGTGCAGCCAATATCTAAACCACATTGTCTGAGAGAGGGAGCTGACAGCACTGAATGATGCAATCCTGTGAGCACACCGAGCGTTAGCAGTGCCGACTGCACCCTGTCCTGCTGAGCTGGGAGGCTCGGGGCACTGGCACCCGCACCTTTGGGCTGGGAATTCTTTGCAGATGGCTGTGTCTGCTCGGCAGAGGCAAACTCCACCGGGTACTCCCAACAGCTCTCCCCTATGGCAGATGTGAGCACAAAGACACCTGCAGTCCTGAGGCTGCTGTTTGCCAGATGGGCCAAGGCTGATGAGCCAAGCTGGGCAAATTCCTGTAACTACTGGTGACAGTGGAACTTTTCCGGTTTGAAGGATATCGGAGGGGTCAGGATGTGGAGGGACTACAGGGAGCATTGGCTGAGCTAAAACTCCCAGCCTCGGAGCACAGGTGAACAGCATGTTATTTTGAAGACATCTAGGACAGCCAACAACTGCTGAAATCCTACAGACATCTCATTTTTTAAGAGAAATGCAGAATGGAAAATGCACATGGGTTCTTTCATAGCTTGAATATCTACATAAAATTACTACCAACTCTTAACATGCTGATTATCCTTCATGAAAATACTTAGATGCTTCTGGGTTTGACATTTCTGATTTCCTATTTTAAATGTGAATTGTTTGGGGTAAATGACAGTGTACATGGTTTGAGGAGAGAGGTTTTGTTTCATGTTTTGGTGAAAGACAGGCAATACAACTGAATGAGGCTCTTGAATTTGGATGAGTTTGCAAAGGGGGTTTACGGACGGATGGGAGCTGGAGGCATTCTATCAAATAGCTCTGACCACAGTCTCATCAAAGGACCATCACATGAAGCATTTAAGTCCAGTATTCTAAGTTCTGACTTTACTAAGCTCAGTGAATATGTGAAGTAACTTCACTAAACCCATGGATTCATGTTTTATTATGCCCATTATAATGGGCAAAATCTGACCTTTTGAAAAGGGTTCTGGGAAGTGCAGATGTGGATCACATTGACCCCTTTCATCTTCTAAGTTTAATTCCTCAGCACTCTCCATGGTTTAAATAGACATGTCAGACAGAGGAAACATTCTCATCTCTGGTTCATAGGGGAGGCAGACAGACAAGATTATTTGCCCATGGCTATGCTTTCTAAAAGAGCCAGGAACTGAACCAGACTGGTCCAGTCTCAATGTCTCAGCCACAGGGTCATCATTCCCTGCCTTGAAATGGTTTCTGAAATCACTAAAGTACGGATATGGACTTCAAACTAACTCTGTGCTTATGCAACATTCTGAATACAACCACTTTCCTGCACTGAGCCCTCTGCCTTTATTATGATCAAGCACTAAGGTCTTGTCAGGCCATATTCCCCCTCAGAACCAATGGGACCTGGACCCTTTGCACGGCAGAAACAGCAGCCAGGGCGAGCTGCCTATTCCTTAGCTGCTGAATTCTCCCATTTTGCACTCAAAGCAGGGGTAAAACATACAAGCTGCTGGATCAGAGAGAACTAAACTCAAGTATGAGGGAAAATGTTACGGATTTACTTCATCCTTTCCTGTCCATTTGTCCGCCATGAATGCAGAAGGTTTCCTATTTGGTGCTGTGGGGTAAGAGTCAGAATTTTCAAAACCTTGGCTCAGCTCCTGCCAGCATTCATGTTCTCTTATCTTGCTTCCGGTGCAAACTGTTTCCAGAGATGGTGCTATTGAGAAAGTCTTTGACTGTGATGGAAACTGAGGAAGAAGAGTGAGCAGAAAATCAGGAATTCAAATGCTGACAAGAACCAGCCAAGATCATTCTCTCCTCAGACACTCTCAGCAAGATCAGAGTGTGCACTTGTGCAGAACTGGGACAGCTGAGCCCCAGCATGCTGGCAGTTACTGACAGTTTCTCAGTTCAAAATGAGAAACTCAAGTCAACAGTTAATGTAAAACTTATGCCCATTGGGTTTTATAAAGACTTTTACTGTGTTTGAGTAGAGTGCAAGTAGGGTGGCTCACTGTTTTCTCTGGCATCATCAGAAAAAGGTTTATCTGCTTGCTGTGTTTGTTCCTGGTGGGTAGTTTGGGCAGCATCTATCTCCAGTGTGAGATGTTAAGCATACCCATGAAGCCCTGAGCCCCCATTTAAAGGAAGATTTGCACAGTTCTGCACAGAAAGTTTGGGCCATCCTACTCCTCCACACTCGTGCTATGTATGCTACTAGCTGGTTAATTAATGGGTGCACTAAATAGCTTATGTATTGTATGATTGCCATAATCCACAGCCTGAACTGTATGCAGAGTTCAAGCAGGGATTAGGACAGTACATGTCCTTAAAGGTGAGGTGACTTTCAAGAGAAAAAAATAAGTTAGAAATATTTCTTTGCTGAGAACCAAGGTTTACAGAAACAGACTGAAGGTATTTTAAGGACATCTCCTTTTATGTCTCTTTCACCTGACAAACTCCAGTTGGACCAAAATCGTTTACTCTTTATAAACATACCATCAAGTGAAGACTCCTAGTACAAATGTCTAGTGACTGTCCACACCCTAATGGGATGGGAGCCTCATTCTGTGAATATGACCAGAACCTTGCTGGCATCTCTTCATGCCACCACAGTCAAGACAACAAAAATTTGCAACTCTCAAGGGCTCACAAATCAAGACACAAACCTCCTCTGTCACGAATTTGGCCTACAAGTTGCCACAGAATAATAGGGGGTAGGTTTTTTCCTTGACTTCAGAGCTAAGACTGCAGATTCTTCCTGCTGATTTTGTTTTCTTTGTAGTCTGACTTGCCCTGTCCCTCCAGGCTTTGTTTTAAAAACCTGCAATTGTCCAGTTGATGCTCAGTCAGAGTTTCTCTGTGCCCTTCAGTATTTTCCTCCTAAACTTGAATCTCAAGCCATTGGCTACCTTGAGACCTGACCTAGTTTTACACAGCACAGTACACAGAACCCTTGTTCTCTGGGACTGACATTGACTTGAACAGAGCTCTGCACACAGCTTGTCTTGCAGCTGTGGTCTCTGGAACTCAAAGTGAAAGGAAAGGGTTAAGTTTTTTAGCTAGTTCTGAAAAATAGGGTGCCACTGTGAGCCAGAATTAAAATGAGAATGAATCCAGACTGCAGTTCTTTAGGATACACAGTGTTTTCTATAAATCTCATTTTGCATCTTCCTTTCAAAATCCCACAGTCTTTAACATATAATACAAGTATCATACTGTTCTACAGAATTCTCATTAAGCATAATTAAGTAATGTCATGAAATCTAGTAGATCAGAAACCAAGATTCTCCCTTTAAATATGTTTCTCTCCTAAACAACTTAGCACTACTGTAATCACTGTGAACAAAGAAAAACTGCCAGACCCTAATCAGCACACAGCAGGGATGGATCATGGACACATTTATCTTCCTCCTCACAAGCCTCCCCTGGATAAAGGAAATGCCCTAATACTCAAGGCATCTTGGACACCAGATGGCTGATTATTAGACATTTTATGAAGAGGAAGGAAGTAAAGAGAAACAGCCTGAATTTTGATGGTACTGTAGGGATAGAAGAAAGGAGGGTGGAACAAGGATTTAATACAAAACTTACTGACTGGGAAGACACTGATTTCAAAGGACTTTGAATTGGAAGGAACAAAAGACCTGTGTTTGCTTTTCCTTCTGCAGATTAATTCTCAACTCATCAAGAGTGAGAATGATTGACAGTTGAATAAAATGTCCTTTCTATTATCATAGTCTAAGGACTTCCTTCTGAGCCTCTTTTTTTTGCAGGTGACAGGTTCAAGTTTCTAAATGTTCTTCATAATGTTGCAAGCTTTCTTTAGACTATCTGCAGGCTTTTCACAGACGTGGTTGCCAAGAGCCTGACTCAGTAGAGCAGGAGCAGGCTGTGAGGCCAAGAGGAACAGCAGAACGCACAGGCAGAATTCCATCTCCAATGAAGGAATGCCACAGGCAATGGCCCTCAGATGAATCAGGGTAATCCCTGGACTCATATTATTTGGCCCAGCCTCTTTTACAGTGTTTCAATGTTTAGAAACCTGTAGAAGCCAGCTCCTTCCATTTTATCCACGGCAGGATTCTTGCAGCTCTTCTAAAACAGAGCTTTCAGTGCATGCAAGCTCTCCTCAGAGACCACTACATAACTGAGAGCTACAAGACATGCACCACAGTGCTTCAGAAAAAGATATTTCCTGAATGTTTTGCAGGTGGAAGATGGCAACAGATCCTCCCAGGTCCCACCATGCACAGCAGAGGGATACAGCTACATCAAATGTGCAGGTGGATCTTGGGAAGAACGTGGATATTGGATCTAGTGGTCTTTGTGGTGCTGCTCCTCCCATGGAAAGCAATGTGGATTATCCAGCAGACCCTGTTAATCCCAGGACAGCATTCCTGCTAGGTATGTAATGAGAGACATAATGTACTGCTTGAGAAACGGCTGTGGTCACCCCATTTGTGAGGCACTGCACACACAGATGTGGAGGAAGGGTTGCAAAACTGGAAAGGAGGCCTCCCACAGAACAGGACAAGAGCTGGTGGTAAAATCTCCACACAGAAGTGGCTGCATCAGGAGAAGTTTGGCTTGGTTTTTTTTTTCCTTGTACCAGAAAAATTGGCATTGATTCAGAGCTGCCAGCAGACCTAGGGCACGGGGGTGGGAGGAGTTTGTTCTCATTTTGCTAATCAACATAACTCCGTTGGCAAAGCCCGAGCGCAGGACAAGCCTCAGCGGGGCGTGGACAGCGGAGGCTGGGCCCGGAGCAGTCCCAGAGGGCTGTCACATCAAACGGATCCGAGCGCACGGGAATAATGGGAGCAGATGATTAACCCGCCCAGCTCCTCTGCTTTATTTAAACGCCAAGAAAGGGCTCTGGGGAATGAAGCTAATAGCCATGTGGAGTCCCAGCTCCAGAAACATAATGATGGACCTGGAGCCTTTTCTCACCCAGATGAAAGAGGGGCTGTTGTGCAGCAGTTCACAGCGTGCTAATGACAAACACAACTAAAACCTTCAGCCTGTTTCAGACTCAGGCCTGTAATCTCCTTATGCAATACACTTGACAAAGCTCTCTTGTGGAATATGAGCCTGCTTTTTCCACCACAGTATATACCCCCTCCCTCACCAGACTGCGTGCTACTGGACTTGATTCATTTAATTATTTATTAACTATTTTTACTCTGAGAGCATTTAACACAATAAACAGGTTATTTTGCTGCAAATAAACATCAGGAAGCTCTGTTTGCAGGGATATGCCTGTCTGAGGGGAAGAGCAGCTCACCTGCTGCATTGTTCTGAGAGGCAAAGCTGCCTAATTATTTTTTATTATCCCCATGTTGTTTCGTTAACCAAATATTTGTCTTTTTGCCTCACACACATATCTAATGCCAATATACAAATTGCACAAGGGGATTATGCCAGCATGAGTCAATCTAGGGTGTGTTTATCCTTGGAGAGACATAAGCCTCTATTTCTAAAGGCGGGTGTTTCTTATCCTTGTTAGACCTATGAGTATCTTTCGCCAACAAAATTTGTCACTTTACACTGCTGGCATGTCTGCTGCTAGAACAAACCCCACGGGCTGGCAGGGCTCCAAGTGGGGTGGGGGCTAAAGCCTCCAGGCCTGTCATTATTGAGTATTTATATTACAGCAGAGCTCAGAGGCTTCTTGCTGAGATTCAGGCATTGCTGTGCAAGCAGAGAGTAAAAGACTCTTCCTCCCCCAAACAGTTTATTTTACTGGTGATAAATAGCAGACAAAAAGGCAGCACTATTGCAACACAGCTAATGCTAAAGAAAGACTGCAAAACCCATGAGACTACTCTAAAAATAAATGCTGAGGGTTTTATTTGTTTTATAGACAACTAAAATTCTTATGCTCTTAAAGCTAGAAAGTTTCTGGTTGCTGCAACAGCTGCAATACTTGTTTACTCACATGACTCCAGAAGGTAAGATGAACACATCACTCCAGTCCTCCTCCTCTCAGTCCCATCTCAAAATTTCTTTCTGTTGAAGGGGAAGTGAGCAGGGGGTTGGTGGTGCTTAGCTGCCAGCTGGGGTTAAACCACAACACCTGTCCACAGAAAACACTGAGTGAAGCTACACAGCAGTTTCTTGTGCCTTCCACTTGTGGGGCAGAAATTCCCTTAAGATTGACCCAACACAACTGTTTTCTCCACCCATGAAAATTATTTTTAAGAAAAGGAGTTGTATTTAATTTTCACATCTTTTCCTCTGTTACTGTCAGCACAGTTCAGTTTCCTGTATCTATCCCTGACTCACTGGGATCCACCACTGCCAAACCTGTGGATTTGCTGGTCTATCCCTTGCATTTGACTGTGCCATTTGACACACACAGCTGAGCAGGAAAAAATCCATGGAAGAAGTGGATTTACACAAAAATTTTTCTTAAAGGTGCAGGTCATATCTTATACTTGAGTGAACTGGTTTGGCTCAGTTGCAAGCAAGGGAGACATCTAAACTGGCAAATGGTGAGGATTTGTTCCGGGAACACCATCTCACAATCCTCACTTTCTCTGTGTATCCTAACAAGAATATCCAGCAGCATGTCTAAAAATAGGATTTAAGTTCCTCAGCTTCCCAGCAGAGGAGCATGCCAGAGCTACTGTGTATTCCTGTGCTGAGCCGGGGAGAGGAATACTCCTATGGCTGTGTAGGAGGAGGACTTTGAGGGGAAAATCACCGATAATAAAGGCCTCTTTTATCTGAAATACCTAACATTTCAGCTCTTCAAATCTCAACACTGCATTTTCTTAAAACAGGTCTCTATTATGTGTTAAACACATCAAATAGAGTAATTCAGTCTCATCATCTAAATTCAGTGTTGTGATAGCTGAATGAAATTGGGGCAAGCTAGCTAAAAAGGTAATAGAGGCTTTTCATACAGGCAGCATGTGAAATGCATCAGTGCTTTTCTTCCTCCAGGAACAAAAAAAAAGGTCTTTTTCCCCAGTGAGCTTATTTTACTGAATCCAAGACCATTGCTACTTCCAGGGGCGCTTAGCAAGGTTTGGACTTTATTGAGATAGGTAGAACCTGATCTGTGTGGGCAAGAGAGATGGGGGCAGTGCAGAAGAGAAATCCCCTCAATCCTTAGGCTGAACCAAGGATTTAGCAGTTTTCTCTGATCCAGTTCAGGCATTCCACATTTTACTGTTGCTTTCAAAACTATTGTTTTTTGACACAGTGGCGAAAAAGGCCACTGTACAATTCACATTGGGATGAAGTTGACAATGTGAGTACAGTTCACTCAATTCAAGAAAAAAGCAGTTGCTTTACTCTAGAGAATGCAGTTCTTATGTTCACCTTACATAAACTGTACATTAAAAGAAAAATCCTAACAGGTGCATCAATAAATGTGTAAAGTACAACATGAAATATGTCACTTCTGAAATCTCTGGGAAAAGAGCTCATTCAGTGTGCTCACATGGTCCTTCTAGCACAGCCCAGCCATGGTGTTTCTCTTTTCAAATCCTCTGATAAGCAGTGCTTTTACCCCATCTCCTTGTAGACAGAGAGCTGTGGTTTCAGACAGCTTAAACTACCAGGACTGCACACAAAGCCTGTGGTGGAAGAGCAGCCTGAGCTCCTGGGAAGGTGCCAGCCCCACAACCTGCGAGACAGCAGCGATGCTGAGCAGGGATGGACGCACAGGACAGGCAGTGTTTAGTCAGCACATTTTTCCCGCAGGCCCAAGGGCAGCCCTGTGTGCTGGGACTGGAATGCTGCCCACGGATGGCAGCCGGGTAATGAGGCCGGCACTCCCAGCACACAAACACTGCGGGGAATGCCAAGTATCCTGTGATGCACGGCCCACAAGTTTCCTAGGTTGCTTTCTTATGCAATGCGCTCGGCCTCTTGTCTATAAGCAAATGGATTTTCTCAGGTGGGTACACAGAGAATGTCTACAAGAACAATAGCCTGTTAATAACATTCCCGAGTTCCGCAGACACCTGTATTTGAGGATTTCAACCTGTCAGGGTCTTAGAAACTAAAATTTCCAGTGCTAAACTTCCTGTGCTCCTGAGCACAGACTGGGTAGATAAAGGCTTTTTCACAAGGTCAGAAATATGGAGGTAATAAGCAAAATTACTTTCCCAAAACCACAGGACTCATCAGATGGCAAACTAATTAAACCCTAATCCAGCAAAGCCCTTATTGCGTATGAAATTTACAGCACGTGAATAATGACAATGAAATCAAATACTTAACCTGACCCACATTCTTAAGAAAATTACTAAACAGCATATGCCACACTACTTGATGCAAATCCACACAAACTAATGTGGATACCAGTATTTATCTAACCATGAGAAAAACAACAGCTCAGTGTCAGCTGCTTTACCCTGCTCCACTGCCTCATGTCCTAAATTCATAGTGTGATTTTTGTTTTTTTTCAGGAATCTCCCTTCTGTATTGCCACACATGGCTCATATGTCATTTAAGCTTTTAAAACCTGGTACCAATTTAGTGCAAATTAAGGAGGCTGTCTTCTTCTGTCAGTAAGGTACAACCTAACTGTCTCTCTGGAACCCTCATGTCAGATGAACAGTCCCAATTCTAATAATCGGGAGATGAGTGGTTCCTGTGCTGACAGCTCAGCTCTGTGCAAGTCCATCAGACAGGCTGGCTGTGAAACCAAATGTAATGCAGTTACCTGGACTATTTTTCTCACATCTCCATTGTGAAAACTGAAACCACAGCGATTCCACAAGGCCATCATGAAGTTCCCTCCTACTCATGATAGGGATGAACCCACACACCTATCGTACTCAAAGCTTATATTCACTAAAGTATGTTTATCCTAATGCCCGCTCACATTGGGCAGGCCCCTGCCCCGGCCCTGCTTCCTCCAGGGGCGCGGACGGGAGCGGAGCCGACCGCGGGCTCCTCGGAGCGAGCTGCAAGCCCTGACATACCTGGGGAGGCTGAGGCGAGCGCGGAGAGGGGAGATGGAGACAGCGAAGCGGGATCTGAGGGGTGAGGCGGGCATTGAGGGCTGAGGAGGGAAATGGACACGCTGAGGGGTAAGGCGGGCAGTGAGGGCTGAGGGACACGCCGAGGGGTGAGGCGGGCGCTGAGGGCTGAGGAGGGAAATGGACACGCCGAGGGGTGAGGCGGGCAGTGAGGG
>VWZV01007988.1:158828-265120 GCA_013397155.1 Irena cyanogastra
CCGCGCCGCGCCCGCTCCTTCTCCCGCGGGCCGAGCGCTGTTGGCGGGGACAGTGGCGCCCCGGCCCCGCCGCGGAGGTGTCAGCGGGCTCGGCGCTCTCGGCGCGGGGACCCCCGCCCGGGGAAGCCGCGGAGCGGAGCGCGGTGCCGGCGGAGCGCGGACAGGTGCGGGGCAGCCCCTCGGGTGCCCCGGGCTGTCGGGCGGGTGCGCGGGAGCTCCGTGAGGCAGTGTTCGGCCGCCCCGCCGCGCCCCGGGGCCTGTGCCGGGCTCCCGTGTCCCTGTGGAGCGGGATGCGATGTGAGGCGCGGAGCAAAGGTGACTCGAGGCTTGCTGGCAAGGAGGTGTGTCCACACACCGCTGTCCTGGCGTGCTGGGAAAACTCCCCTTTGCCTCCGGTCCTTGGTGTTTGTTCTGATGCTTCCTGCCCTCTGGTCCAGGCCTCTCCCTCTATCTCTGGCTCAGTTTCTCTGATCTAATCTAATCCTCCTTTTTTCCTCTGTTGCTGTGGCTCAAACAGCATCATGGACCTGGCTGGAGAGATGTTCTACTGTTTAGAAAGATTATATGAACTTACTCAAACACAAAACATGCACTGCTGTGATGCTATCAAAGAAGAGCTGGATCTGTATAAAAGTCTGTATAAGTACTTAGGAAAGGAAAGTAGATGTATTTTTCCTTAGTTAATATGACCTTTAGATACTTAAATAACATTTCCTTTTACAGGTAGTTTTGCTCTAAGCAGGGAATCCCCTCCTGTCTCCTTTGATTCAGGTTTGATGTAAATGCTAATGTTCCTCTTCTCTACCTGATACTGGAGACTGTGGAGCTGGATAGAGCGTTAGGCTTTTTAGGAAGGAAGGATCATCACAACACTGTAACTGTAATAAACCTACATGCTGAAAAATCCATCACATGAGAAACGAAGGTTTGGAAAAAAACCATGAAACAATAGGTGGTAGGTAGATTTTGGCACAGCCTCATGGAAATCTATCATTCTTCCTTTATTCTTCATCTGACTTTTTTTGTGGTGTTGGTTGGTTGGTTTGTTTTGTGGGGTGTTTTGTTTCGGTTGGTTCTTTTTTCCCTCCTAATTTATAGTGCTCTTCTTCCTCCTGTCACCTCCAAACAGCATTCAAAAGGCTATTCTCTATGGAACAACATTTGTATAGCCTTTTGGCAGCCCTTCTTGAGGCCTTTTTGATGCCCAAACAATGTCAATCAGCATCATTTCGGAAAATGATCATCACTGTTTTGCTAGTGGACCTGTTCTAATAGAAAACCTTTATTCACAAAATATAAAGGCCTTTTATGATCTTGAGGCTCTTCTTAAAACAACGAGAGTTGTTTCTAGTGATAGGTGTTGGGTGTGTGCACACAATCCTGTTCAGCATTTATCTCTTTGAACAAATGGGTGCCACATTCACTGATGATCATAACATTTATGTTCAGAAGAAAATCTCTTTGATGTACAGTCCAGTATGTGATTTCTCTGGGAGTTCAACCAAGTGCTGGATCTCTGCCCACACATAGAGCTGTGGGGCATGGGTACAGACTCCGTCTTCTTTGCACTGTTGGGTTGCCTGTACCAAAATACATGTCAGGCATAGCCCAAGTCTTGTGCTTGACTGTGCCAGGCTGCAGTCACAGAGCCAGACTGCAGGAGCTCAGGGTCTGTTTGCTTCCCCAAGCTGTCATTGCTTGTGGTGCCCCTGAGGGAGGTGGGCCCAGAGCTGTCTCAGGTACCAGGTGGAGTTCCCATGCTCTGATTTCTGTGCCAACAGTGCCACTGTGGCTGTGTGCCTCTTCCTGTGGGGTTGTGCCAGTACGGACATGAGCTCTGGTCCTGCAGGGAGCTGGGTACTGGTGGGTGGACCCTGCAGGAAGCTCCTGAAGAGTCCACAGTGCAGCTGCGTGCCCGGAGATCTCCAGGGCCTGCTGTTCTTCCCTGGTGGCCTCCACGAGTCACCAAATGGCTCTGTGGGTCATGATTAGTGGCTACTGGTGGTGAGTGCTGTGAGCCACATCTGTACTATACATCAGTCCTGAACTGGGAGCTCATCTAGGCTGGGGCTGAACTCTCACAGGACTTTTCTTCTGTGCAAAGACTTCAGAGGAAAAAGAATTGTGCAAACGTAGTTCCATTAATATAACTGGTCAACTGTGTAGTGACGTGTAGTCACCAGGTCAAGAACACCAAACCAACCAAGGGCACTTGGGCTCATGCTTAGCTCCCTCCCCATTTACTGCAATGCTTTAATTCCTTCCTCATTCCTCTTGCTTGTAAGGTGTTCTCAAAATAAAGCACATGGTAGATAAGTATTTCAAACTGGACCTTGGCAGGTAGAGATAAGCACTCATGGTGGCTCAGAGGAGTTCAGGGAAAACAGATACAGGAAGGAGAGGAAAAAAAGGGCTGTGGGAATTGCTTGCAAAGGATATGTTGAGTGTAATGTGTTACATGAGCAGACCCTGTTTCAGGGTAGGAAGGCCATTTCTTAGAAGGGCTGGGAGTTTCCCTGTAGTGGAAAGTAGGTTCTGTTAGTTTGGTTATTAGCAGACTGGGTTCTTTCACGCCACAAGGTCTGCCTTGGGTTTTTTAAGTTTTGTGTGTTCTGCCCAATAAGTGCTTGAGTATTTGTCTTTTTACCCAGTGCTGGTCTGTGCTTTCAGTTCTGTCTTAGCATGTTTACTCACTTCTCAAGTTCACTACAAAACTGAAATGGAAAATAATGGTAATCTTAATCCATATGTAAGAGAGCAAAAAATACCTGCCATGTAGTGATCATCCAGTGTTGATCCAAGCATCCTTGGAAAGAAATAGCTCTGTCAGTCTTTACCTCTGTCCTTACACTAATCCCTTGTATGACTCAAATTGGTTTTGTAAAGTTAGAAGCGTGTTATTTTTAGCTGTGTTTCTTTGCGAAGTCAGTATCTTTCTGGATTCATTTCCCTGGCTGGGAAACTGCTGGTGGGACTAGACATCTGTGGTGAAGCACATCCAACTTCCAACGGCAGCTCAAGCCAGTCTGTTGGAGGTGAGCAACAGAACACGGTCACAGGTGCTGGCAGCAGGAAAGGTTCCTGTGCTTCTCGGCTGGAAACAGCTCGTTTGGTAAGCTGTGGGAATCCCTAGACAAAGTGGGACACCTTCCCCCAGCACCCCCCAGTTTTGACTGCAGCAAAGATGAGGGAGGAAGGCTGAACTGCGAGGCCTGGAGTGGATTTAGACTGCAGATATATTTTCTTTCTAGCTGGGTTCTTGGCTTAGAAGAGCTGACTGCAGTGGCTCTGGCATGGCAGCTGCCTCCAAACTGGTTATGGTGGGAGTGTCGGGGTGAGTCAGTAGCACACATTCTGAGGAGTTCTGCCTGCTCTTTGGGAAAACTGTCCTCCTGCCTCTCTGGCCAGACTAGATCGGTGATAGAGACACTCCTGACCCTATGTGCAAAGATCAGTTTGGCTTCTTCCTTGGGAATGTCTTCTGTTCAGCACCTTCAGCAAACAGAGCACCAGATCAGAAAGCCTGACTCCAGCTGGGCTGTGTCACAAATAAGTCAGTCTACTCTCTACAAATCAGTCGTTCACAGTGGCTGAATAGTACCTGTGGATTAAATCTGTTTGAACTTGCTTTGGCATTATCTCAATTCATTTGGCAATTTGTCTAGAAAAGGCTTATCTTACCAAGCAATTTCTGAACAAAAACAAACGCTTTGAAAATGGGGGTAGGCATGAGAGAAGAGGAAGAAGGATTGTAATAGTCCACACTTGCAAATTGGAAGTTGGGCATGTGGTATGCATAAGGGAAGGACAACTGTGTTTGTAAATTGGAAATAGTGGGAGTAGTGAATTTTTCAGGCCAAACTGCAACCTGTAGCCACATGTTGATGAGTTTTGTTCAGCTGAAAAGACTTCCTTTCCCAGCAGGTCTTATGTAAGAGAAGAAGAAAGTGTCTTACTTCATCTTACTTTTTGCATATATGCAACACATTTGTTTTTCTTAAAGTATCTTGTTTTTTTAGGACTCTTTCTCCTTTCTTAAATTTGTGTACTTCTTGTACAAGATGGTCTTCAACAGAGATTCTATTTGACTTGGAAGAAGGGAAGACCATATATTATTATCTAGTCTGCAGGCATAATTTCCTTTGTGACAGTTATGATCAGAATTTCCACATCATAATGGAATTTAGCACATCTCCTATCACTGATTTTATATAAATGTTGAAACAAAAACTGAGCAGCAGTGTTTTCACTTACCTGGAGTTCCCAGGACAAGCTCTGGTGAGCAGGTTTTCATCAATATGAAGACTCCTCACTTTTCTGTCAGGCTCTGTGTACTTGCCTTGTGTTGGATTCCATGATGCACTGATAGGGAGGCAAGAAAGGAAGTGTCAGAGTAAGGCTCTGTGCTGCCTTTGCCTTCCTAAGGCTGCCTGTGTGGTCACTGGGTTCTGGTAGCACAGCATTGTTCCTGCCCAGCGTCCTGCAGCCCTGGAGCTGCAGTGCAGGAGCGCAGCAGAGCCTGGCTGGGAGCTCTGTCTGTCCGTGCCTGCACACAGCGACAGGAACCCACAGCCTGTGCTGCCACACAAGCCTCTGTCTCTGCATACGACTTCTGACATTTTTGCGTGCACAGAACTGATCTAATCAGGGAAGTAGCCAAGCTGAGCCCCAGCTGTGTCCAGCTGAACTCCTGGTTGTGACCAAGCTTGCCCAGATCCCACCTGCACAGGCCTTGGGCTGCCACTCCAGTTCCAATGCTGTGAACTGCATTTTACTCAAGGAAAGCCCCGATCAGTGTTCCAGCTGCATGCTAGAGACAGATGTACAGCAATGAGTCAGCCTTGGGTACACAAATTTATCACCTACTTTGGTCATAAATAGGAACACCTAACAAAGAAGTCAGGTGACATACCAAATTATTTAGGGAGTAGTGTCTGTTATAATGATATTTCCAACTAAGTGTAATCTATCAGATGCTTGAGGGATAAACTCTTACCTTTCTTTTAAGATTAATATTTCTTACCCTCATTTTCAGCTTAGAGGGATTGTTTTTTTTTTTTCTTAATAAAGGGAAAATAGTGCTGAAAGCAAGCCTAGCTATCTCCCGCTGTTAGGGGGTTTGGAGAATGCATTGGCTGGATTTCTGCTGTGGTGAAAGGTACAGAGTGATGTATGGATGATCCTGACTCAGCCAGTTCTCAGACTTCCCTCCCTGCTCATTTCTCACTCCTGTGGAGCAATCCCACTCAGTTGACACTGCCAGCAGCACAGTTGCCACAGGCGAGTACAGGGAACAGAAGCTCTGGAAACACACCTGCTCCAGAAGAAATGGCAAGTTCTTCCAACACGTGACTTGTGAGCAGTTGTGCATGGAAGTGTCGTGGGCATTCCTGCTTCTTGGTGGGAGTCTGCACCTAGTCAGGCTAGCACATGATTAGGAAATAGTTTGGCATTCTGGCTTAGCAGCCAGTCCTCATTGGCATAGCCACAGGAATCTAGGACAGGATCAGTCTCCCCACTTAAACTAGATAAATTCTGCCTTGCTTGTGGGAGGATAACTGGGAAGCACCAAAGTTTACAGGTGGTCAGAGAGGCCTTTTGCCTTAAGTCAGAGCTGCACAGAGCTCCTGTGCCACCTACAGATCCCAGAGGTGTGTCATAGCCTGCTGTGCTCCTGCTGCACACCTCCAAGGACGAGGTAATCACTGCTGCAGCTGTGGTGTTCACTTGCACCTGTGCTAAGTGACAGTCACCTGTTCTGTGCTTGGCTCCCTGTCCTCGTTGTAAACCTGCTTTTTGAACGACCTGTTTAAAATGAACCCTGGAGCATTCCTGAGGTGGAAACTTAAGCCTTAGCTTAGGCCTTGCTCTTGGGGTTTGAGGGAATCACAGCCCAGGCTGATCATAGGTGTCTAGTGTTTATCTTGCTCTAAGTGCAGCACAGAGGGCTGAAGTCTGAGCTGTGGGGGCTGGAGGCAGATGGAAGATCCAAATCTCATTGGACTTACACACCTGAGCTCAAGACTGTTCAAAATCTGTCTTTAAAGTTAAAATACAGTTGTCATTTCTGTGTGTATTCTAAAGTGAGCAGAGGCCAGGTCTCTCATTCCTTTTATGCCTATTGAGAACATCCAGCTGGTTCTGTGTGCATCTTGGGAAGCAGGGAAGGATCACAGGACACTTAAGCAGCAGAGTAAGGACTCACGCTTTGGTCGGGCTTATGGAGTGCCCCTGATAGGATGATTACTGGTTATCCCACATGGAAGAGCTCTAATAGCAGAGGCTGTGAGCTCTCTTTAGAGCAGTAATTAACGTGGCACTGAGGAATGCTGCTGGGATGCAGCAGATCCAGGCTCTGATCTGGTCTGATCTGATGCTGCCAGAACAGGTCATTGACCCCAGTGTTCAGCATGCAGCCAGGGGCCTCGGGGCTGGGGCCTTGGAAATCTTCAGAAGCTTTTTGCAATGAGTTTAGCACTTTCCTGCCCAGTTCTGCTCTCCCTACATGCTTCTAAAATGTGCGTTTGTTGATTTATCAAAGAACTTTCACTTCTGTTTGAAGCAACCTAAATTTGGAAAGGAAGTTTTGAGCTCCTCATTGTTGTTGTGTATGGGTATTGTTGAGGCCTGCAGGTTCCAATGCGAGGTTTTATTTATAAACTGAAGAGAAGAAATAATTAGTAGATTTTAGAGGTTGAGAACTACACATTGATTTTTGGCCATCAGCAGTAAAAGACATTGCTAGGGGAGGTGATGGGTTTGTCAGTAAGTGCAGTCATGGGGAGATGTGTGTCCATGCCCCTCATGCTGTCTACAGTGCTCTTGGAGAACCTCTCCACACCTGGTTCCTACCAATTTTCTAGCAACATTTTTCTTCTTCCAGAGCAGTTTTCCCCTGTTATTTCTAGAGTAAGCTAGAGGACTAAATCCTGCTTTAAAATACAGTTACATAGTTCCTCTGAAATAAGCTGAAGTAGGGAGATTTTGTTTTTTAAAGCTTCCTGACTTTTTTAGATGTCTCCTTAAAAACTGTTCTTTATCTGCCAAACAAAAGACTTCAGGCCTTTTGTCTTTATGAGCAAAACTGAAACTTTCCACAGAGTTCTAACTTTAATTTCCCATAATTTCTTTAGAGACAGATCTGAGTGGCTCAGACCAGCATCAGCTAGTAGTATAAAACTCTTAGTGCACATCAGATGCAGTGTTTTTTCCCCTAATTTTAGTGAATTCTAGAAGCTATGCCCTTGCCTATCCTCCCTTGTTATAAGGAAACAATTTACTAAAATCCACAGGTATTATTCTAAGGAGACTGATCTATTTGGGGAGTTCTGCACAGGCCTGCAGCCTTCTCCCTTTGAAAGAGGAAAGTTTTCAAGTTTTCTTTCCTTTTTCCTGTGAAAACACAAGGGTGTCTGGAATAGCTCTGGAAGAGCCAATGTGAGTACAAACACCAAAGATTCTTGGCATTTGTTCACACAGCTAAGCTGGGAGAAACCCCAGAGTAGATCTCAAAGCGCTTGTCAATCCCATTCGTATTCAGGCAGGATATTATGTGCATTGAAACTGGTTTGGTCCTGCTTTGTGGGTCAAGTGTAATATTTGTAGAACCACTGGCTGACTGCTAAAGTCGTGATTTAAGCACTGCTGTATTGGTAGCATTTTGTCTGCAGAGTTTCTGTGGGATGTCTCTCCATGTAGCCTAAATTCCTGAGCCATTTGCAGTCATGGCTAGGGACTAGAGTGGAATCTTTGAAAGCTGTCGTTTGGAAGGAGAAAGGAAAGATACTCTGATCTGGGTCATTAGCTATTGCATTGAAACACTGACTGGGTTTGTGCTGAGACTGCATTTGTAGGAAATGCAACCCTACTTTGGGAGATGTTTTCTGTGGTGATGCTGAATGCACCTCTGTAGCAGTAATTACCTATTTACCTGTAACTGACTGGGCCTTATCAGTTCTCACCTGCCAGTCTGTCACTGGAGGCGTGGCTAACTTAGGAAGAGCTAGCTGAATACTTCTGTTAAGGCGACAGTAATGTTTGGTGTTTGATTCTTGTGGAAACTAAACCTACAACACTGTTGTGCTGCCAGGGCAGGTTCCAGTTCCACTGATGTGTTCTTTCCTTATTTTTTTCTACTGTGCTATTCAAATTACCTCAGTTGCCAAGAATAACTAGTTTGGGATTTGAGGCGAAGAGCTTTGCAGTGAATGGACACCTGGCAACATAGGATTTCAAGCTGAAGGCAGTGGCAGCCCTGCAGTCAGTGCAGTGGGCAGCAGATGCAGTGGTGGTGCAGCCCTGCTCTGAGCTGGAGTCCTCTGGAGTGTCTGAGGGTTCCTTGCAGCTCCTCTCCTCAGTCAGCCCAGATGCTCTTCTGATGAAGAGGCAGATCCTGCCTCTAGCATTTTATTAACAGACTTTTCAGTGTCCTTTTGAACTGTTGTGCCAAAATGGGACATGTTTCTCACTGTTAGAGACTACTGCTGTAGACCAGAAGAGTTCTGAGCCTGCAGGGGAGCTTACAGAGACACCCATGCTCATTTCTGGTCTTCCTTATGCTAACTTAGCCAGTACTAGGTAAATCTTACTAGGCTTAACCTGCATCCTCTTTCCAGTTCTCTTAATGCAAAATGCTTCTGGTTCTTAATCTTTCCTAGGCAGGGCTCCATGACGTCCCTGCTGCCCAGTGCCTCCTGCCTATGCCTGCAGTGGCTGTGTCCTGCCTGTCCCCACCCTGCAGTGTCTGCTCAGCTCTGCCTCAGCACAAGGTTTTGTCCTCTGGCCCCAGCGCTGTGGCAGCCTCGCCGAGGTCCCACAGACCTGACCTGACTCAGCAATTTTCACACTTCTGGCTTGATCTTTCCTGAAGCTGTAAAACCAAGGTGCAGGGGGTAAGGGGAAATGCATGGTCTGATCCCTGCCTCCCCCTTTCACTCTTCGTGGATCCTCCACATAAAGGGCTGGCTCAGCCCTTTGAGTCTTCCTGTATTCCTGGCACGAGGAGCCTGGTGTGAGGTCTCTGCCATTGCAGGCATGGCCCCTTTATACTGCAAAGAATAAAGTCTCCACATTCAGGCTGTATTTTACAGGGTGGGTTAGCAGCATGGTCTGTCAGCTTCCCTCACAGAGCCTCAGTGGTGTGGGAATGGCATCAGTGAGCTCTGCAAGTCTCTGCATTGCTAGAATTCTTTAAGAGTTCTTCTAAGTGCTGAGCCTTCAGCCACTTCATGCAAGTAGCTGTGGCTCTGAGATTTATCTAACCTCAAAGTCTGGGAGAGAGAACATGGAGGAACTTGGGTAGCCACCCTGATGCATAAGGGATTTTGAAATTTATCAGTAAGAAACATTCATTTCTTTGGGACAAATAAATTTGAGAGCTTTTCCTCTAAATGACTGACTGACTGCAAACAGACTGTAGCTTCTGAGAGGTCAGGGTGGGTACCACGGCACAGCTTTGCCTTGATCTCAGGTAGCTGCACCAGGATCACGTTTAATTACTTTGAAAGCCTGTCTCTGAGCAGTATATTCTCTTCCCTTAACTGGGATGGACTTCATTATACAGAGGACAAAAGTCTATATTTTCTTCAGTAAGTTCTTATTTTCATGCAAAACTTTGATCTGGGTGATAACAGATTTGAACTTAGATTTATCCTTAACTCTCTGATGTTATGTTATGTTCATATCTCTTCTTCGATTTGAGGTATGAAGTAAAGCTATTTTCTTCCTCAGAAGTTGAAAGACATGGAAAAATCTGTTATGAGCTGTGTTGTTTTATCTCAAAGCACATACGATTTCCAGCAAGGTAGCTGTTACATTCCTATAACATATTGTCCAACTGTTATTTAATCAATAAGACATATATTTCACAGCACAGCAGGTACATAGCTTTAAAGCCAATGGCTTTGCAAAGTTTATAGTATTGGCTACCAAGTACTGTCCTCTAAATGATTTTCTCATGTTCCAATGAGCTTCTGCTTGCCATCTGCCCTTCACACAGTTGTCATATCATGTCTGTTCTTTAAAAGACAATTTAATTAGATCTTCTTTCAGTAGGTTTTAATCAAGTGTTATGGGGTTGCTGGTGAATTATTTACAGCCGTATCACTTGATGGAACACTTGGTCTGCTAAAGGTATCATGTAAGTGACATCTGTAGCAAAGAGTAGAGCTGGCTTTGACTGAGGACCCCACTTACGTTCCTTGGGGTTGTCCAGTTGACATCAGATGATCGTCGGGTTATGTGAGCCCACTTTCCTTTACAGGAGTAGCAATTGAATGTGACTGTACTGAAAACAAAGGAGTTGAAGCAGTTTAAAACTAGGGTAAGAGCTGAATTTAGCTCTAGCCTCTGCTGGCTCCGTTCTTTTGTAAGTGCCTTTCAAGGCTGAATACCTTAAACAGCGTGGCCTTGACCCCCACTTGAAGCTCTAGCTCTTTAAACACAAGTACTGTTGTACTGTCTTCAGACTTGGTCTGATGGTAAAGTGTGTTTTGAATGAGCAAGGGAGTAAAAAACAACACTCATATAGCAAAGGATAACCAACTGAGAAAATGGATATTTTTAGAATACAGAAGGGTTCTTTCTCTGCCTTATTTCACCTGACTCTTGGTAGAAATTCTACAGTTATAAGATAACCTTTCTTTTTTCATCGTGTCGAATGCACGTTTCAGCAACATTGCTCTTTTGCCAATTCAGCTCCCATTCTGCATGAGACAGCCCCAGCATGAGGCTGCCATCCACCCAAGTGCACCTGGAAGTTTACAGCAATAACTGTTCAGCTCTTTTTTAGTATCCAGAACTCACACTTAATTGTTCTTCTCCCTTTTGAGCCATGCATGTGGCAAGAAATGTATTATATGATGATCTCATCCATAACGTGCAAGTGCTGCTACCCACGGCCTAAGTAATATTCACTGTTTGTATGAAGATTTAATTTGCTCACATCCATCTCTGAAATCTCTGCCATTGAAATGATTACAGGAATGCTTTAAAGTCCAATTACTCTTAAGCTCCTTCTCTGAGTTTTTAAGTGCTTGGACCTTTTCCTGGGGCTGATAGTGAACTACTAGTACAGCTGGCATTCAAGAACTATATGTAAGAAAGGACCCCTACCATTGCCCAATCCATGCGTTCTTCAGTGGGTAAGTGCAGTTGTTTGACTTTAGAGAATGTTGTACAGGGAGGTCCTGGAAACCCCCGAGAGACCAATAGAGAATTTAGCAGGTCATTGTATCTCGTTGGAGATCATTGTGTGTCATGAGCCTTTTGTGAAGGACAAGACTAATTTACAATTTAATTGTGTTGAAATCCTGGATGTGTCAGCATGCTTCACAGGCTGCTCAGAAGGGACAATGGGGTGAGAAATCGTGTACTCTGCAGTTCTCTCTGAAATGAGAGGGACGACTGCCTACACTCAACCCATGCTTTGATCCTTCCTCATTCTCTAGAATGACCAAAGACGAGGAGGGAGTTTTTAATGTTGGCAAGTGAAAGCTGAGTACGTTGCAGTCTCACTGAGAGGAACTGAGGTCGGCCTATTCATGAGAGGCTTTACTGACTTCTCTTGGCAAGTAGCAAGGGCAGACGCATTTCAGAGGAAGTGCTTCTAGCCTGATTTTATTTAGTGTTTGGGCCAGGACAATGTGGAAGTTGGGATAAGAAAGGAATTAACTGCACCTTTATTGCCCTGTAATTCTCATATTGCTGCTGCAGATGGCCTGGCTGGAAGACAAAGGGAGCCTTAGCATTGCTTATCTGGGTTGGATATCTGGAGCACACACCTGACAGGTTACCTTCGAGTCTCAAGGGTCACGTTCAAGTGACACTGTATAGTAGTTGGCTTTATAGTGGTCCCTCTCCTTTCAGCTGCTGTGGAAAGCACAGGTGTTTTCCTCTCTCTGTTTGCCATTGCTGTTTGTTGGTTCCATATGGATCATCCCCGGTCCCAAGCCTTGTGCAGCTGTTGGGGGAGCCTTTGCAGCAGAAGGTGTTGCTCCGTGTCACTGAGAGCCTTCCCCTCCCCCAGGTTGGGATATTCCTTGTGCAACGTGATCTAACCCAGAGTGGTTGGGAACTGATGGTCCAGAGTTCATTTCCAGTTATTATTGTAGTAGGGAGTCAGGCTGGATCGAGATACTCATTTCCAGCACAGACCGTATACCCTTTGAAAGCATAAACAACCCCTGGGTCAGTTTTGCTTAGCCTCATACACAAGGGTTTCAGCTAAACAGGAAGAGCAAGCGGGAGCTGAAGCACTGCAAGAAGCTAGTTCAGCACTTCTCCATACTGGACTAAGTAAGGTCCTTTTCAGTAGAAAAAGATACACATGGAGGACTAAGCTCTAAAGCAGCAGTGGGAGCTCCCTGTTTTTGTGTTTTGAGCTGGTCATCATAACTGCAATGCCTTTTTTCTCATTTTCCAGGATCGTACAGAAGCCCTTCGTAGACAGGATCTAGGATAGCTTTGAAGGTAGGCATGTTCAGAAGTTGTTGCCATGGTCTCTTAGAGAGACTGGAGATTAAAGGGGCTGAACTAGGTGGATCATTACCCTCAGAGTATGAAACTGTAGTGTTGGGGAACCATGCCTGGTGTATGTGCAGACCCAGCAACAGCAATCTGTATGTAACTACAGCCAGGATGTAGCAGTAAAGCCTTCCTCAACTGTACTTTGCTGCATGCTAATACAGCCTTCTGTTAAGATTTGAAGCTGAAAAGACACTTTGCACAGCTCAGTATCTATACAAGGAAATGAGACTAACTTGTGGTGATTGGCTATCATTGCCCATTCCAGCTGAATTTATGCTGCCCTGGGAAACGGGGCTCAGGCAGCTCATGGAGCAAACTGGGGTCAGAGGCTGTTAAATTCAGAGTGCAGTAGGGCTGCACAGCCACTGGGAAAGGGGAGCCTCTGGGCTGGACAAACAGGTCACACAGGTTTCCAGGTGCTCTGTCCTACTCCAGCAGAGCTCCAAGGCTGCAGGAGCTGGATGCTTTCAAGTAGGAGCAGCACCAGCACTTCGTGAGATAAAAGTCTGGCAGAATTGAAGTTCCATCAAGTACTAGAGTGTTTAAGCTTAGTTTAGCAAGCATCCATCAGAATAGTCAATAATTTGACTTCTTTGCAGTTAATTATTAAGTTCCTCCTACAAAGCACCACTATATAATTAAAATTAGCTTCTAACTCAAGATTAACAGCTTCACTTGGTCCTTGCTATAGTCTTTCCTTTAGGGAGAGACTAGCTTGGATATGAGGATCTGACCATATGTGCCCTCTTTAGGGAGCGGAGGTCACATCCTGCTCTGTCTCTGTAGAGGTGACTCCTACACTCCTGCTCTTCCTGTTGCCTCGCTCACTCTGCCCGTGGCCCTGCAGAGTAGCAGGGGAGTAGGAAGGAAGAACTAGTCCAGTACAAAACCTCACTGAAACTCAAAGACACCCAGCCACTGACCAGCAGCTTTAGAGCAGTGTAGAACACCCAGCTCATCCCAGTAACTTCAAAACAAAACCAGGGAAAAGGCCATAAATAAAACACTTCTGCAACATCATCTTCTGTCTCACAGCCTTTCCCCACATCCTATGTTTAACCCAAACTTCTTCAAGTAATCCTTCATTCTCACTGCAATTATACTGACGCCATCAGTGGGATGGTCCTGGGTTTTCAGAAAGGATCTGCACAGAGATTTGTCTGAGACTGTGATGTTCCTGATCTTGAGAGAGCAGGAAGGCTAACCTGAGGACGTGGAACTGCAGAGAGAAGGGGCTTTGGACGAGTGCTGGCGAGAGCGTTTGTTTGCTGAGACAAACCGGAAGAGAGACTCGCTGGCAAATGGCATCACCAGTCCTGGAGGGAAGATAAAGCCCATACAGTCCACTGACACCATTTTACTTTTTAACTGTTTTAGGAGTCTCTCCTACCTGAGCTGTGGGGGACTTGGTTAACTTGGCAGCTGAATCTCAGTTACACTCTCAGCTTTTCCAGTCCTGTATTTTGTGTCTCAGTGCCTGTACACAGTACTCTGGGAGCATTCTTGATAATTTGTGAGCAAACTGAAAATCTAATTCCACTGCATGGGAGACCATACTAAAACTTTTCTTTTTCCCTCTTAAAATCTTATGTTATAGGTTCAAAGGATTTTGAACAGAGTAAGGTTTAGTGTATTTTGTTCTTCCTGACAATCCCAAAGTACAATCTCATAGCAACTTGTTAAAATAAAGCTGTTTTGCTGTTTTAAAAGAGAGAATGTGGCAACTTGCCACATTCCAGTTAAGCAATTTCCTATAGTTGACTTTTTTTATGCATGTTTTTTTCAGCTGTGTCCCTACTCTGTTTTCTCTTCAAGAAGCCAAAATACACCAGACAAGACAGAAGCCCCCACCTCTGTATTAATACTTGAAGCAAACTCTCCTTCTTGAGTCTCATAATGAGAACAGAACATGGAGCCTTGGCATGGGGGACTGTAGTGTATGTGGCAAACTGGAATTTTTAAGAACTGTGGCTTTTTTTGGAAACAGCATTTTCCTTCATGGGGGTAGATTTGCCCTTTTTTGTTGCAGCAGCCCTCAGAAGCAGCTCTGGGATGGAGTGGTTGGGAATCCTCCCGTGGAGGCTGCGGGCTGTGCTGAGCAGCGAGCGGGCGGCGGCTCTGCAGTTGCAGGCAGCGAGGCTCGCTCCCAGTGCCAGGCTCCTCCTGGCTGCAGGAGGGGAGCAGGATGTGCCTCGCAGAGTTCAGTGGGTGGATGCGTGTCCTGTGAAATTGGGGTTTGGCAGGTGCATGTAGAAACTGAGTAACTGATTTAAGAACATCTGCTGAGTAATTGAAAAGGAAGAGCAGGCAAGTCCTCAAGGTAGTGAGTAATGCTACAGCTTCCTGTTTCTGGGTGACTGTGCTCAGTCCTCTCCCTTTCTCTTTTCAGCTGAAGAAAATGATTGGCAGTGGCTGTGCTGAAGAGGCAAGACTGGACATGCAGGGGCTTTGCAGGCAGGCCATGGAAATGGGCTCCAGAGCCTGGGCAGCCAGCCTGCTTCTGTTGAGCTCCAAATGCCCGTATTTGTAACCTAACCCAGCACAAGGCTCAGCTGTACTGCTGGGGTAACAGGCAGCACGGGCAGGACCTCGTCCAGCATTCGGGGAAATCAGGGCATCTGGAAGTTTCAGATAATTTCAGTGTTCTTTGAATGAGATCACAGCTGGAAAGCTAATAATAATATGCTGCTGATTATTTGCACTTTCAAGATTATACTGTAAACAATCTAGTTGAATTTATAAATTTCCTTTGCCAAAACACAAAAGAGAAAAAAGACTTATCTGTGAAAGAAGGATGGAGGTAGAAAGGTTTTATTTTCTTTTTGTTCAAGACATTTTTGGATTCATAAGCTGATTCTAAAGCAAGACTGCTGATACTTGCTATTTTGTTTGCTCATCCTATAATGGCTGAGCACTGTAAGTTTTGCATTTGTGGAAATCCTCAGGGCAACTGAGCTGTGGAAGCACAGCTCGTGCTCTATTTTCAAATAAGCCAAGTATTAGGAAAGCTGAGTGTGGGCACTGACTTTGTGCCTGTGAGACAGGTAAGAAGCTGTCTGCAGATCTGCTGGATCCCTTAGCCATTTGTAGGCCTTCACTGTGTTTCTGACTTTGGTATTCTGGAGGAGTGCTTTACAGCAAACCTGGCAGGAAGTGTAGTAGAATAGCAGTGGCATTTAGAGTCTTCCACTGTACAGGTGTGACATTGCAGCTTTCTGCAGCATCCTCAGGATGCAGGATTTTCAGTAATGCCTAACTTATCCATGTTCCTTTTGGAGAGATTGAGGTGAAGTACTGTAAATGAAAGGAGTCGGACAAACCCATGAGTGATCTTTGTATAATGATGCAGAGCTGCTTGGTTGCAGTGAAAAATCTCCACTCCTGTGGTATGAATTTGTATCCAGCACTCAGAGCAGTCCACTGGCAGGCAGAGAAATACAACACAGAATCCCTTTGTGTTTCCCCTGCTCCTTGGGAGGAGAGTATTTCCATGACAGACTAGCACACAGGCTGTTACAATGGCTTTTTCTTTTCTCCTCAGCAGTTTGGGTTTTGTGTGTTTCTGGTTGATGTGGCTCAGCATAGTGAGTCCCTCCTCTGGTCTGAGCAGGGGCAGTTTAAACCCTGAAGCCAGAGCCTGCTCACCTTCTGTCCAGCACATAATCCAAGGAGGCACTTACTTTAAGACAAAAGGGATGTAACTCAGCACAAGGAATGCAAAGGGGTGATGAAAAAGTTTTCTGAAGAGTATTTCCGAAAGAACCTGTAGAGTGTGAAAAGAGAAATGGAATGAAAGCATACAAGTGTATAGATCCCGTTTTAGAAATGTTTCTTGCAGACTGATGCTCTGGAATTTTTTTCTGAATTGTGGAAGTGATGGCAAGTATGAGAACTTTGCTGGTCTAAAGGCCTTTTTCTAACCTCCAATTGGAGCAAAACAGTCAGGCTCAGATTTTTCACAAATTCTGCATAAAATAATTTTTGGACACACAAGCAAAATGCTTATTAAACTCTGATCCTGAACTGACACCTTTTCTTCCATTGTACATTTAATGCAGATTGTTATTAGAAGAATATGTTTTGAGAACTTTAATTTGCTTTCATAGAATGCTTTGAAAATGAGAAACTTTATTTTAGCCAACTGTCACAATACACTTCTCTTAAATGAACAAAACCAAAGGAATCTGGATTCAGGTGTCTGCATTCTAAATCCTGCATTTGTATTAAACTAATGATAGAAACCCCTCATGGTTGCTACAGGCAAATGTGAACCAGTAAGAGAGATCTCCAAGGAGATTTTTTGAAAAACGAAATGTGAGCAGTGAGCCATGGCAGCTTTCTCACTCAGTGTCTGTGAAAAGAGAAATATGACCCCAGTCCTTGCCAAAATAGCTCAATTCTTTCTAGCAGAAACCAAATAATTGGGAGCATTTCATGGAATACAGTTTCTTAGCTGAGATTTCCCAGAGTGCAGAGAAGTAACATCTTCAGCTGCAAGACCTGCAACCTGCTCCTACAGAGATGTAACACTTTTCTGTGTAAACCTCTTCCCCAAAGCCCAGCCCAGCAGCAGTCTGGGGAACTGTGTGTGCTGTGGAGGAGGGGAAGGTGGAACTCTGGAAGTGCTCAAATAATTGAGTCAAACAAGAAGAGGATTTGATTTTGTTGTGTTTTGTTTTCTTCACTTGGTCTGCTAATAAGCCTGAGAACAAACGGCTAATCTGTCTCATTCCCCAGCCAGTACGTGAGGGAATGGTAGAGACTGGAGGTTTGTGCTTGTAATTTATTGAGGCTACAGAAAAATAAATGTGTAAGACAAAAAGAAGATGGTTGGGAAGGCAGGGGAAGAAAAATGGGAAAAAGCCTTTGGGATTAGGGGCAGTGTCCTGGGCAGTAAAATGCTGCATTGAAGGAGCTTGATTCCATCCAAGACCTCTCAGTTCTGTCCTGGGAAGTATTCAGGCCTCATCGAAGGTGTTCCCCTTGGAAGTTCACTGTCTGTGCCAGCTCAGGGTGCTCAGGACCTGCAGAATGAGGCTTGCAGTGAGGAAAGGGAAGTGCAGGAGTATGACGGGGATCTACAATTAGTCATTCTCTTCCTGACCTTGCTGAAGGAAATGTCTGGCTTTATATTGTCTGCTGTAAACTCTGCTTTATTTAGGCTCTAAGTTTACACATGCACAGCTTGTTGGTGTCTTTATTTCCACTTCCTGCACCATCAGTCAAATATACCCGAGAGTTCTTTCAGAGATGTGTGAGAATGATTAGTGCCATCATAAAAACTATGGAGGATATTCTCTTTAAAGGCACTTTAGGTTTTGAATTGTACAGAGAGATCCATGGATTGTAACACAACTCCTATCCCCAGAGCATGGCCTGGTGCTTCCTTTTCAGATTCTGAGCCTTCCATAGTCTTTCTCCCTGTCACTTGCTGCCGTCTGCTGCAGTCACTAGAAAGCCCACAGGAGTGGGGGGTAATTGTTTTCTTGATGGGAGGAGAGATCCAGTGGGTTTGCCAAGGTACTGAATAATTATAGAGAGAGGCAGAGTATTAGTGTTATGTTTGGGCTGCATTTGCCTCTGTAGGACTTTACAGAGTTGGACAGGTACTTGTTTACCTGCAGTACTTTGAGAAGCCTGTGTGGTATTCTTCACAGCAGGTTAAATCCATCAGCCTGCTCAATGGCCATGGACCAACTCTGTGAGTATTGGGAAACCTGAACAGGTCTGTAGGCAGTGTGAAGTAACAATACCCTTGAGGAGAGGCTTGGGGCAGGAGGAGGTTGCTGTGCTCCGTGTGGAAGCACGCCTTCAGCCACCAAATGAAGCATGGCTGAGGTGAAGAAGCTCGCTGGGTGCTGGAGAGCTGTGAGCCAAGAGGAGCAGAGCTGCAGATCCGATGTGGCAGCAGCAGGGCTGTGCTCAGCAAATGGCAACTACAGTTCTTAGTCTTGCAGAATGCTCTCAGTCATTCTGTTACACTTGTGTGTCCTCGGGTTGCAAAGGAAGGGGGAGGGCTTTCATTTTTAGTGTTCAGTGGGTGTGAAATCTCTGATCTTTAAGCAGAGGACTGTTCCTGTAGCTGCGTTAGGCTCGGATGCCTCTCTGAGATGAAATCTTTGAAGAGAATTATGTTATGAGGCTCAGGGAACTACTTGATTGTGCAGTTTCATCATCCCACTCTTAGCTGGGAAGGCCTCAGCTGAGTGTTTACAGCCTCAGTCGCTGAGATTGTGAAAAAGAGAAGAGGGGAGAAGAAAAGGAGTGGTATGTGGCCTCCAAGTGACCCAGAAATGATGCTGTCTGCATCATTTGACAAAGCAGAAATAACATACTGTAGTGTTTGAGCAGTGGCTATTGTGTCAGCCTCAGGCATGACTGAGGGTTCAAAGGAAAATCCATCCGTCTGGTTTTCCATCTCTCCCTACCCCTCTACCTCTCTGTGCTTGTATTTATCAGTTTCTCCTAAGGCTTCTCCCTCCCAGCACACCTTGCCTGCACATTTTCCTGCTGGCTTGTGCTGGGTCCTGTTTTGCAGGGTTTATTTAGCAATGCATTGAGAAACTATTTCCTTTTCTGTTACAAGCAAGCCCAAAGTCCCTCAGCAGCACAGCTGGGTCCTGCAGGAGCAGCAGGGCTGGCACCAGGGCTCCATGGTGGGACTGCCATTCGGGGGCTTGTTCCATCCCTGGCATCCTTCTGACATCCTCTGCTTTTCAGAGTCCCTGCTGCTGGGAGCCACTGGTTAGAGCAGAGCACAGAGAGAGCTTTCATGGAGAGCTACTCCTTCACTTTGTGCAAATTATTTTTATTCCTTCTTCCTCTTTCTTATTTTTAACAAGGTGCTACTGCATGAGGTCCTTAGAGTATATTGATGTTCCTGAGGTGTTTGTGGCATTCATAGCAGTGGCACTGTTCTGCAGCCAGTCTTGTTCAAGGGCATTGTGCCTGTGGCCAGCACAGCAGTCACCTGCAGCCCTGGTGCCTGTGACTGCACCTGTGTGATCAGTGCAGAGGTGGATGGGAAATGCACCCAAGCGAGCAAGAGCTCTGGCTGCCGTTTCAGAACAGCTAAAACAGAAACCAGGCCTTGCATTCTGGACAGGTGTCCTGCTCACTGCCAAGCTTCTTGCTGAATGAGTCAGCTGGGTTCAAGTAGAGAATGTGAATTCCACAGGCTGCAGGTCAGAGGCTGACGTGTAACTAAGTGAGCCCCTTTTTTTTCTTAGATGCCACCTCAAATAAAGCAAATGACTTTGCTGCCAGATATTTCTCTGTAATCTGATACCTATTTTACCATGCATGGCTGGTGAAAATAAAGGTCACAATATCATCCTTTAATAGCTTCAGCTCTGTTGGTTTTGGGGGCAAAGCCACGTGGGTGACAAACTGAGTGACCTAATTTTTTAGGGTACAAATAATTCCTTGAAATGAAGTGGTTTGCTTCTCTTCCTTGTACTTTGGGTCCTGTGCAGATCCTGTGCTTGTCTTGGAAAAAGCTGTTTGAATTTCATGCTGATCTCAAGGTAATTGGAAGTTTGTGAGATTGTGAGACTCTCCAGCTGAATCCTGTGTTATGTGGCTGTTCCTAATGGAAGCACAGATGGGAAGGATGGTTTTCTCTGTGGCTGAACGAAGTGTTCTATGAACAGGTTTGGATCAGATTTCACTGCAAATTGAGCATATGTCATGTGGAAAGGGTACAGACCCACTCTCTCAGTTTGAGCAAGCAGATTTGGTTCTAAACCAGTCAAAACCAGGCAGTGGTTCAATTCTCCCTGTACTAGAAAGCGAACACTTCACACTGTTGTCAGGTATCTTTATACCTACAGGCACAACGAGGAGTTCTCTGAGCAGAAGGGGAAATGAGAATTTCTGAGGCTGCAGTTGGTGCTGGTGATGATCAGATGCTGATAACCATCCAGGTTGCTGGGGGCATTCAGATGAGTCAGCTGCTGAGAGCTCGAGTTCACAGAGGAGCAGCTCAGTGCTCTGTGGGCAGAGCTGCAGGCACGGTCCGGTTGTTGGCAGCTGAAGGGCCCTGCAGACCCTCACACTGGAGCAGAACTGGTTTGGATGGTTGGCTGCACAGCACAGAGGCCTGTCCTGTGCCTGCAGATCCCTGGCAGAGCTGAGCCTAGAGCTGTGTCCTGCGATCCCCCTTCCTGGCTCCTGGGCGCACTGGGAAAACCTCGGCACTCTTTCTGTGCAATGATTCCTCGGGCCTATTCTAGTCCCCTCCTTTGACACTTGTCCTGGTGTATTCCTTGGAGACCCCTCTGGCCCCACACCAGTGTTCAGGCTCAACAGCACTCTGATCACACCTGAGATTGCCTTGATTCCTGCTTTTGGGGGAAGGTTCTGCTCAGGATGTGCTCAGAATTGCTGCATTTCAGTCCCAGCTGGAGAACCAGCCTGCACTTCTACCTCTTCAGTGTTTGCTATTTCCACCAGTTTGGCACTCCCACACGCTTAGTGCAGGATCTGGGAGACTTGTTAGCTCTGTTGTGCTCCTCTCTCCAAAACCACAGGGGCAGGGCTGCTTTTGAGGCAGTTTCTGAGGCAGATCCTGAGGCAGAGCAGGCACAGGCCCATATTTCCAGTGGCTGCAGTGGGTACCTCACATGGGGACAGGTTGGTTCCTTGTATGGGCACCTGCACAGGGGTTTTCTGAGCTCTCCAGAGCCCAGGCTCTGCCCCAGTCTCAGTGTGCTGTATAACAGTGACATCCTAGGTCTTTCCCTTGCATGGATCAACCCCACTGCATCCTTTTTTAACTTTAAACTGGATGACTTTGAGAAAGTGCCTGAAGTATCCTCACATGCTGCTGCTCTCCCAGTAGCTGGTCAGATCTTTATCAGTTTCTCACATGGTTGCCAAGCATGACTTAAGAGACAAATTTAGTAAGTCCAATTCTGACCTTTTTATGTTCTCTTCAGTGCTCAGGTGGCCTAGAAGTTTTTTTCGATCTGACATAGGATTTGTGTGTATAATGGCACTGGGAGATAAGAGTCAGCTAAAGGTGTGAAGTGAATCCACTTTCACTGGATGCCTTCAGATGACTCATCTGACTTTCCCCAGTGCCTCATGCAGATAAACTCCAGTTCAGAAGTTTTGTCTTCTGTTTCAGGAGGCAGAAGTGCAGAACATCCCTCACACTCTGATCCTGATCTGGCCAGTGCAGTGTCCTGCTGCACCAGGAGCTGCTGGGGTGCTTCAGAGAGTGCTCCCTGCCCTCTGGGCTGCTTCTTGGCAGGAGGTTAATAGAGGAGTTCCTTCCTGATTAATTCCTGTCTGAGGCAAGATAGATGATTTGCATTTCTCTTAACCACATGCAAGAGCTGGGCCATACATTGATCTGATCCTTTTAAAGCCTCAGCCAGCAGCTGGGTAAATTGCAGGGCAGGACTTGGTTGTAGCCTTGGAAGTTTCGGTGTAAACTCATATTGTCTCCTCCAGTGCTGCCAGGCTTGCTGAGATTTTATCTCTGGGCACAGGAGCAATAGGATCTGCTTTTGACCATGTGCTTGGTTTGTTGGTTAAATCATGACAGTTGTTTGTTTTGGGTATTGCAAAACTCCTCCTCTAAACATTGCATATGTTTCAAGTCAACAAGAAAAGTTGCAGGCTTCACTGAGCAGATTATAAGTTTTGTGAAAGTGTGAAAACATGGCATTTGGCTGTGAAATGTATGATTGAATCAAACTTGGTCTCCAACTGTTGATATTCTGAAGAAATCTTAGTTGGCACTTTGGTATAGTGCAGTCTCTCTACCTTTCCCCAAGTTGTTTAATTTATAATTTCCATTCTCTGCAATGGTTTCCCTTTTTTTTTGTGAATTGAATTTTTTTTTTTGCTGCATTTATAGAGTATTTCAAGGTATGCAGATTAAAAGCATGAGACTAAGTCACAGAACACTTCAGAAAAATGGGGAGTCTTCTAACCTTTGCTCCTTCTTCCATGTTCATTTGGATCAAGTGCATTTAATTCAGACTGGGTTTTAACTAAGTGCAGAAGCTGCAATAAGTCTTAGTTTAATGCTTTTAGTGACTCTAGAGTAATTGACAAGAAGCTTGGGGAGAGTTGACCCCCAAATGCATGAAACTTGATTTCTCTGGTTAGACACCATAATTATTAACATTCTCTGACCAATGAAGAAGTTAGAATGTGATTTCTGATCAGTTAATCAGAGGTCAGAAATACTTGGGCTGCAGTTTGGCTACAGAATTCTTCCAGCTCTTCCTCGGAGTATCTCCTGAATTCTGCACCCCGATGTCAGTGATCTGTTTTTTCAGATACTTTTCTGTGCCATGTCTGCAGAAGTGCAGCTGAAAAACTTGTGGGCATTTGGTTTTTGTTTATCATCCTCTAAAGTCCCAACCGTTGGCTGGAGGTCATGGATACGGGCAGATTTGCATCTCAAGAGATCTGCTGTTTATTTTGCAGAAATAAATAAAAAAGTACAAGCTTGGCAGTTTTCTCCTAAACTTCTTGGACCTGCTTCTCATCTTTGCTGTGAAGGGATCTTTTAAAGGAGATGAGCATGCATCCAGGAGCACCTGGCAGCACGTGCCCTTCTCAGAGCAAAGAGAACTGGTGTCCTGGCCATCCGCTGCACCAGGCAGAGCAGCAGGGCTCTGCCCTGGAATCAGTGATTTGCTCCAGCTGCTCCATATCCTGTCTCTGTTCTTGTCCTTTCCCATCTCTGTGGGTTCAAGGCAGTTGGAGTATTGCTGCTTCTGGTGTGGGGTTTGCTATTTGTGATGAGTAGGACGTGCCATTTAGCAAGCAGGCAGTGAGTAGCTACTATTGGCTTTATCTCTCAGTCTAGTTTGTGGTTGGAGACCTGTGTGCTGGTTGTGGGTTTTTATGTGCGTCACTGCACCCAGAAATTTTATTATATTCTCAGAAAAGGGTTTTGCAACAGCTCAGCTATTAAAGCCAAACCATGTAGTTTAGTAAAAACTCTGGGAAGGAAACAACAAAATGAAATTCATCCTAGGGAAGAAGCGTGGTGCATGTAGGCTGGGAAGAGAATGCAAATACACTATTTATAGGACTAGGGTAAAACAAATTTGGACTTGAGGAGTAAATGCGAAAGAGTTATCTGGGAAAAACCAGCCTAGGCCCTCTGAGACACTCAGACCTGTGCTGCCAAAGTGCTTATCCATTTTGGAGAATTCGTTACATTCCAACAAAGAAGAAAAGTTCGACATTGAAATCTGTGCTGCTCAGAGTCCCTTCCAGCAGTGTCCTTTAGGAGTTTATGCTATGGATGACACCTGGGAAGGGGAAATACTTGAACCAGTATTTTTTAAAGCAGTACCAAAACAGCTGAGGCCGGTGCCTGCTCCAGGGAGTTCCTGCAGGACCAGCAGGCAGAGCTGTGTGCAGGGAGAATGGGAGGGATGAGTGCATTAGTTCCTGATCAGACAGATCAGGTCAGTGGCAGAGCCAGGAGTCAGAGGAGAGGAGCCAGGTCAGAGGAGAGCCCAGCTCTGTTCTCTTACTCATGTGATGCTTCTGGTGTTGCTCTGAGGTTGGCCAGGAGAGCTTCTGTAGGGAGAGCAAAAGCAGTGGCTGTACCGCAGCAATATCCTGCCTTGAGCAGCATGCTGTCCTCGTGACACTGCACGCTGGAATTGGATAACGTAGGGCACACACTTTCTGTATCATTTCTTTTACGTAATTTGTGATTTTTCATTTATAAATAGATGCTAAGCCCTCCTTTCCTTCCACTGTGGTTTTTGGAACAGATTCTGACACCTCCATTGCCTGCAGTTCCCTGCTTTATTCTGGATCATGTGCTACTTTTAGGGCATTTGCCTGTAATTAGTGTTCTATATAGCTAAGCGTGGAGCTCTGGCTTTACGGTGTATGCTGATAGCTCATCCTTCTTCCAGGAAAAATAAATCTTGTCTGATGGGAGATCCTACACTAAAATAACAGACTACACTCAGACCGCAGAGCCGAGCTGCTGCTTTACACACAGGCCCATCAGGGCTGGCTGTACCAGTTCCAAAATCACTGTGCAATCTTGCCTCTGTCCCTAGGTGCTCTGCAGCCCTGAGGCGTGCCCAGGAATGAGGAGGGGTGAGGTGAGCCAGGGGCAGCAGCAGGAACATCCCGCAGTGCTCTGGGAATTCCATATGCAGGCTCACAAGCACACGCTGAGCTGTTTGCCTGCGGCTGGATGTTGTGGTTGCAGTTTGTATATCAGAACACATATTGTCATTGGCCCTTCCCTCGAGTGGCCTCTGGAAAGAGCAAGGCTTGGGTGATTTCTGTCTTCCTTCTCTTTTCCATGACATAGCTATTGCACAGTTGGGAAGCTGTTTCTCATTTGTGCAAGCTGATTTTTGGCATTCTGGGGGCTGTTGAGTCTACGAACTTCCTGCAGCCTCTTCTTTCTGTCTGTCCTGAGAGGCCCTTGCCTATCTACTCATCCCAGCCTGCCCAGTGTCAGTGTCCATAGAGGGGAAAAGCACACTGAGAAGAAAGAAAATTTAAACCAAGCCCCGAGCAGGAAAATGCTTGGGACAGCACCTGCAAGCTCTTTTCTGCCATGGCAGTGAACAGGAGCACTCTGTGGACAGGCTGTTGTGGGAAAGGACGTGTGGCAGTGAGAAAGCAGAAGGTCAGCACTGAGGCAGCCCGTGACACGTGTGCCCCAGTGTGCATGGGGCTGCCTGGAGGATCTCAGCTGCCTGGAGGATCCCAGCTGCCTGGAGGATCCAAATCCTGGAGGATCCAAATCCTGGAGGATCCCAGCTGCCTGGAGGATCCCAGCTCCACTGCTCCAGAGCCAGAGAAACTCGGGGCAGGGCGCAGCCGAGGGGCCGGTGCGGAGAGAGGGCAGCCAGCAGCACAGCCAGCAGCTGTGCCCGTCACACAGGCCCAGCACATGGCACACATGGCAGGGACACCCTGGCTGGGCTCTGCCTGGCACACAGCAGCAGCACAGCAGCGTGGCAGCCTCTGGGGCCCAGGCACTGCTGAGCCCACAGCCAGTCCCTCCTGAGGCTGCTCCTGCCCTGCTCTGCTCTGGCCAGAGGAAGCAGAGCAGGAGTGGAAAAAAGGAAGTGCTGTCAGCCCCTTTATATAAAAAGAGGTACTGAGAGTGAGTGATTGGGATTTCCAGTTCATTGCAGGGCTGGTGCTCCAAAGCTGTGTTGGGAAGTTGTGGTGAAAAGGCTCCTCTGGTTTCAGTAGGGGTGGTCAGAGCGAGAATACAAAGAGATGGCTGAGTTTCTAGGCCATGGCAGTCCTGGATTGCCTCTCCTGGGAATGGCAGTGCTTTGGATTGCTCTGGGCATTACAGGAATTGGAATCACTTCAGTATTCACACACTTTTTGATAAATCTCAAACTGCATGGCACTGCTGTCAGAATTCGGTGTGTGGGCAGGGATAAACTTGTTATATCTGATAGTTGTAAGGGGTAGATTGCTCATAAAACATAATCTCAACTAACTTCATAGGAAAGCACTTACACTGTAAGAAGAGACACATCATAGTGGTCAAAGTATCCATGTTTGTTTTTTCCTTTACATTTTCAGTCTGATCATGTCCCAAATGTTAAAATTTGTTGACTGAGAACATGTTTTGGTTTATAAATCATGGATAAACTAACTTGCTTTGAGGCATTGTTTTGTTAGGAAGGTTTTGAAGCTTAAGCCTGCCTCATGGGAATGTGTGACACAGTGAGCAATCTTTGGAGAGTATTTTCTTTTTGATAAGCAAACGTAAGGCACAAATAATACTCCTTTTTGCTGTTTTATTATTTTGTGCCTAAAGCGAAGAATTCTGTGTAGTGCGTTTGCCATGAGATGGTCAGGTGATAAAAGCTTTGGAATTAAACTTTAGAATAGAAGATGTGCAACAATCATCTAGTCCAACTGCTTGAATTTTTGTTCATTTAAGTTAGCTGTTTTTAATGTTGATTTTGTGATAGAAATGCCCATCAGATAACAGGCCTCAGAGTCTTTGGGTACTTCGAGTATTACTGCCTCAGAACTGCTGTTGATGGGGGTTTAGAGCTGGTCCTGCCTTCTGCTGAAATGCTGAAGAGCAAAGATGCTCAGTGTGAGGGAAATGCCCTGCATGGAGAGCTCATAGGAGGATGTTACTTCTATGTCATGAAAGAGCCCTGCTCACAAGCCAGCATGCCCTGTGTACAAGCACAGCCTGGGAAGGGTCAGCCCATGCCAAGGAAGCTCACAGTTTGTATTCTGGATCCCCAGGTGAAGCTGATTGACTACATCCACCGGCAGCGGCAGTGCAAGCTGAGCGTGCCCCTGAGCGACCGCACCGCCGAGCTCAACAGCTACCCCCGCTTCAACGACTGGCTGGACATTGTCAACGTCAGGAAGGAGGTGGTGCAGGTAAGGAGGGAGACACAGCCCTCACACAGAACCCTCCTGTCCCTTCAGTACATTCCCAGCTGCCTGCTGGGTCTGACAGCCACAGCAGGACTTAATCATTGACTACCTTTTTGATACTAATAGTATCACTAATTGTGCTGCACTCTGTTCTGTGTCCAGCATTAGCCAAAACAGGACCATTGTTACAATCACACACATACACACACACGTAGAGCTCAGTCCACTGACAGCCAAACAAGGCAGAAAAAGCTTTTTCTATTCTTTTTCCCATTTTTGCCTCTGCAGGCCAGGTCACAATGTTCTCATTCAGTTTCCTTTGATCGCTAAACAACCGAAATTTTTCTTTGACCTCAGCAGGAATCTGCCTGGGTGAAAAATTCCACAGATTTTCATGGAAGTTATTCCAGCTTAGTTCTGATGTAACTAAGTGGTCTCTGGTGAAACAGGATGGGTTCAGGACCAAGTTGTTCCTTTTATTTCCTACTGTTCGTTTTGAATGTGATGCTGGTGTTGCCTTCCAGCCCAGCGAGATTTTGGGTGGCACAGACAAAGGTGCAGCAGTGACAATGAGAGGACAAAAGCAGCCTGTTGCTGTGGCCAAACTGCCAGGCTCCCAGCTAGTGTTGGTTTCTAAGGTTACTGGAATTGCCTGAGTCTAAAAGAATGTCTTTGTAGCTTTTTTATAAATCCTTTGTGATGCCTAATGGAGGTGGTGGGGGAGAGCAGGGAAGAGGTGAAGAAAAGGGTGGAGGGAGGTGGGCAGTTCATATCTGCCACATCCTGCTAATTCAGGGAGCAGAGAGGGTTGAGACTGCCCTTCTGTATGTGTGGTCACTAAGAGGGGTGAACAAATTCGGGTTTGGTCTAAGGCAGACAGAATTTTCAAGATCTGTATTATTTTGATTTGTGCTTTCTTGCTGCTCCCTCCCAAGCAGTTCCAGTTGAATGAACCCTGTTCCTTCTGGGACAGAACTGTAAGAAGTATACAAAGCACTGAAATTCCTCTGGGATTCCAAATGTATGATTATCTTTTAAGGGTTCTGCATCCATTTCATGCAGCTGCAGGCAGCTTCTGTAGCACTTGTATTAGCTGGACAGCAGAACTGCAACACCCTGTGGGTCATTAAAATAATTTCTGAGTAGGCATGCTGGAACAGGCTGTGAGCTGGGGGAAGTGGAAATAGCTGGGCTAATAAACTAAGTGCTCTGTTCTTGCAGTGATTTTTTTTTTGTCCTGTTATTTCACTGCTCAAAAAATAGCCATGCAGCCACTGCTGGTGTTGGACACTGACATCAGCATAGTGCTGAAAGCTGTCTGGGGTGAGTTACCTTTCAGAAATGTCTCAGGTATCATGGGATCCTTCCTGCTGTTGTTTAGGTTTCATACAGCATGTTGAACTGCATTTCAGCTGAAAGCTTTCGTACTGGAAATCACTGACAGAAGGAGCTTTAATAGGTTAGTTATTACAAAATCTAGAGTGGTGTCCTGCTTCGTGCACACTGCCTGTGACAGGATGGGGAAGAGCCTTTGCAGACAGGGTTGAGCAGGTCATGCTGTGAAAATGGGGACCCTCGAGTGGTTCTGGCTCTATGCTACTGGGAGCAGCTTCCCATCTCTCAGATACTGCTAGCTCACTATATAATGGAAATAGGCATGCTGAGTTTCCTTCTTAAGGCTTCCAAAAAATGGTGCCGAGAGGAGGAAAACTGCACAAGTGTCACAGTGTGGTCATGTGGCACACAGCCCTCTCTTCTTGCAGCTTTTAGGCTCTGAAACTAGTTGGAAAGGTTGCCAAGTACCTGTGGAGTCTCAGAAGAGCTGCCTCAGAGCCCTGCCCTGGGCACCTCTGAGAGCTGACCAGAACAGCAGGTCTGGCACAGGAGGAGGTACAGTGGAGGGCTCTCTGCCTGCTGCCTGTCAGGGACAAATCAGGAGAAAGGCCTGGGTTGATGGGAGTTTTGCTTTTTTAAATGGTTCTGATTCCCTTCGCATTTCTAGTGCTACTGGAGGGAGTATTTTCAAGACTGTACTAATCTGTGACATAACACTGTTGAAAAGCAGCCTAATTGCAGGAGTTCTTTAGCTCAGCGGTGAGAGGAACAATGCTCTGTTTCTCTGTCTCCCCTCCCCTCCCCTCGCTCCCCCCAGTCCTCTCCCAAATAAAGCTGCCATGCAGGGAAGCACAGAAGCTCCCAGGCTCTCCTGTCAGAAATAGAGCAGCAGCTCCAATTTAGAATATCTGCTGACTCCTCTGCTCCTGAGTGAAGACTATTTTTGCTCAGTGACTTGTTCTAGACATTGTGAAGCTCGAAAGCTCTGGTGATTATAATTGCTGGGCTCCTTTATTTCTTTGAAAACCTATATTTAAAATGAGAATAATGACTGCCTGTAAAATCCTTTAGTTCTGGAAGGGATTACAGCAGTAACAATGCAGTGTTTATGGCGTTGGGCAACAGCTAAAGCTGCCGAGAGCACCGACAGCAGCGAGCCGGTGACACTGCGCCGGGTGCGAGGGCTGGGCTGTGCCGACCTCGCGGGCCTGCAGGTAGGTGGGCACTGCAGCCCCAGATCCAGTCTGGGACCCCCTTTGCTCTCTGGGAATGCACAGTTCCAAGGGGTAAGGAAACTTGGAATCCTCACCCCAACCTGTGTTATTTCTGTGGCTTTGTTACTGTTCCTCTAATCAGTTGCCAGACAGATTTTTATCATAGAAATGGTAGCAGGCTCTGCTTTGGAGCTGGGCTAATGTGGTGCTGTAACTTGCTTTTTAAGTATTTTTCTATGGACTGCTGGAGTCTTTGTGTTTGCTTAGGAGTTCTAGAAACTGATTAGTTCTAGAGGTTGGTTAATTCTAGAGACCAATTGTATGCATAGTTTAATACCAAAAATTATGTATAAGTGGTTAAATATCATGGATTGAGAGTGAGCAAAGAGGTACTTGAACTGAGACGTAGAAAAGACAGGGCAAGGAGCCTTACTGACAGAAGGTGTGTTTATGCTGTGTAGTCATCTTGAGTGGGTAAAAGTTGCTCTGAAAATGGTCCTAGAAAAATACTTTGATCTGGATTGTCCTGCTTGCCTTGTGAGTTAGAGTCAGGAATTGGGAGAGGAGTGGGAAGGAAGGAGGATGAGAACAGAGTGCTGTCTCCGCTCTTGAGCTGATGGAAGAAGTCTCTTGCAGAGCAATTTACTGGGTTCTGAGCTTGGAGTGTGTCTGCCAAAAAGAAGAGACTAAAAAAATTCTGTTGGCTTTTTTTCTTCAGCACAGAAAGTGATTTTCTCTGCCTTTACCACTGTGCTTCCCAGAAACATAACTATTGTATTTGTTCCCACATGTAACTTGTCACTGTCTTAAAAACTAACTTAAGAACAGAGTCATCTTCTGAAGCATGTCTGGGCCAGCCCTGCTGGCTGTGGAGCAGGGGTGCTAGTCAGTCAAGCTCAGAAAGCTGTTTTTAGAGTGGGTAACTGTCCTGCACAGGGAGGGGCACATCCTGCTCCGGGGTCTGGCCATGAGCAGGGCTGTGTCACCAGGGAGACTGGAAGCAGGTGGAACAGAGTTGTTACACCTGCTGCTTTGTGGCTGTTCCTTTTGGGAACAGATTTGAGTCCCAACTATACCCTTGTATGCTTTTCTGGGATACCTCCTGCCTGCCCGTGAAGCCCGTCCCCAGTCAGCATCGATGTCAAAGACCTGCAGAGCTGAGCAAGGCAGGGGCAGTGCTGGGCACAGCGGGAGCAGAGCAGGGAGGGCTCATGCCTTGAGCAGGAATTGTCTGCCAGGAGCCTTGTGCTGCCCCTGTGAAACTGCCCCTGTCAAGAGTGAGCCCGTGGCAGAGGGTTCTGTTTGCACAGGGCTGCCCAGCTTGTAGCAGATCTGTCATTGGAGGAGTTGTGAGGGGTTTTTGTGAGTGCATCCTTTGGATGGGGGATAGAAGAGGCAGATCTGCCTACGCCTATCAGGTTTCCCCAGCTGTATCCTCTCATCTTTTTCTGTCAGCATATCTGCATGAACAGGCCATGAGGCTGTGGCTGTTTGTTGGGGATTTCCATAGGTCTGGCAGCAAGAGCTCTGGCTGGCCCGCCAGATAGCAGAGATCCTGGATGTACTAATTGTGTGTATGCAAATTAATTCTGTCCTGCAGGCTTCCTTGACCTATAAAATTCCTTCAGGGCTCCAGCTGAAGGCCTTTCCCCAGTGTAAACAGCTCTTGGAAGATAGTCTCTACCACTACCAGGGTTCCCCTTCCCTGCCAAGGGCTCCGGATGCCCCTTGCAGCCTTGGGCACTGTGAACCCTTCATGGCTTGAGGTCAGCCCGAGGAATCTGCAACTGCTACACCTATGTGCCACAGAAGAGTAGTGACAGTGGCTCTCCTGTCCCCAAAGAGCCAGCTGGACAGAGTGCCCTGAGCCTGTCAGCGCCTCTCCAGCCTCTGCTGCTGGGTGGAACAGTGTTGAGGGTGATGTTAGGTGAAACCATGGCCTGTTTATGCCCACAGCTTAATGCAAGCTGGAAATTTCAAGTGAGAGGCTTTCCAGAATGCCCATAAAATCTACAGGAATTTAATAATACAGTAATTTTTCAGTACCTTCATTGCTGGGCACCAGAAAAACACTGCAAAATAACAACTAGCAGGCACAAGATGTTCTTAAGAGCATCTTTACATGCTTTGCTTAGAGCTATCAGTGGGAATTTAAGCACCTTATGTAATGGGCTTTCTCTTTTAGCATCTGCTGCTTCATGGGAGGATGATTGGAGAGGGAATGTATTGATTTAAGAGGAGGCATTTGGGGCCTTGACAACTGTCCAGCTTTACAGGAAGAGCTGTGGCTACTGGGTCGAGGAGCAGGTCAGGCTGATTTTGCAGAATGCCTGCAGCAGCATTAGCTACGTAGGCTTATCTGCAGGGTGGAATCTTTACCAAAAATAACCCCTCCACTGTGTTAGATACCAGCATTTTTGCCATGTTTCAGGGATTTAAGTTGGACACCAGACAAGATTAAAGACTGTTGTGAACTCTTCACCCTGACTAATTGAGACTGACCCTTGGATGGCTCCTTGGATGCATTGGTACTCACTTTTCTCTCTTTAGACATGTGCACCATGAAGTGCAGACTGTGTCTGATAAGCAGGAGGGCTTTAGGGAAAAGTCCTCTTACCTGTTGTAGAGAGGAATAATTTCCTGCTTTGGCCTTTTTAGCATCCCTTCTGCTGAGCAGTGCATGGTTAGGCTTTAGATTTTGCTGACAGTTATGAGGTGCTGGAGATGGAAAGCAGATTCTGTCTTCTGCTTTTTCTCTCAGTTTTTAAATCTGACCTTATTAGTAAAGTACTGTCTGAGTATCTTGCAGCTCTCCCTTTCAAGACAAGGTGTGCCCAGTGAGGTGGTGTTGAGCTTGGTTCTAATGCAAGCCTTTAATCTGCATTTTTAAAGCTGTTTTTTAAAAAAGCCTCAGCACCCACTGAAGAAGCAGGTAAAGAGAGGTCAGATGGACCCACATTTCTCACCCTCAGTGGTGAAGAGTGGGAGTAACCCCTGTGCAAGGGCCCAGAGCTGCACTGAGGGGCCAGAGCCCCCCACGTGCCCCTGAGCAGGGGCCCTTCTCCCCCCACAGCAGCTGAGCCAGGGCAGCAGCAGGACCTGTTTGAGAGCCACCCTGAACCAGTGACCCTCCTCACTGTCACACTGCCTGGGGGGTGACACACAGCCGAGGCAGAGCAGGCCAATCTTACAGGGATCAGGTTGACCAGTTTTATATTAAGCCACCACATATGTGCAGCACATGAGTGGCCGTTTAAAGAAAGCCTCTTACTTCCCCTCCCTCCCCCTCTCTGAAGGCTTATTTCTTTTGTCGCGTGTCATGGGGGCTGGCAGCAGGTTCAGAAAGTCTGAGCTCTCCCAGCTCAAGGTCATTTGGATTGTTTAAATATGATCTCCTTTTCTGTACTTTCTACTTTCCTACAACTTGCTATTCTGTCTGTCTAAAATTAAACTATTGAGCAGAAGAGGAGCTTGGGCTTTGTGTGTGGGTGCAGCCCCCTCGGGCAGGGTCTGTGTGAGAGCTGAGCTGGGGGTGCAGAGCTGGGCCTTGTGGGGACCATCACAGACCAGTCAGCTCTGGGCAGAGAGAGACTGTGTCCTCCAGAGGGATGAGGCAAAGGAACAATGCCCTGACACTTCTAAAGAGCTCAATAGCTTGGCATCTTAAAAAAAATGTTTTCTCTGTAACCAGGAAGGCTTGAATCCTTGATGCAGCTTGAAGGTTGGTTCCTGCCACAGAGCAGGCATTGGAGAGACCAGATCCCCAGCAGTGTTGCCACCAGTCCCACCCCAGCTGGGCCTGCATTCCAGCTACCACTGGCTGTGGTGGGAAAGCTCTGCTCTCCCGAGGAAACCTTGGTGTGATCGGGAGTGATGCTCCTGCCTGTAGCAAGGGCTACATAGTCTGTGTTGTTTTCTTAGGGGGGAATGGTGACAGTGAGGAAATGTTTCAAGATAATTCAAAAATGGCATCACTGTAATGCCACTTACTCTAAGACTGTGTAACAGTATGAAATAGGATAAATGTTTTTGTTAGACATTGGCTTTTCCTTGTGCTTAGCGGGACACCATTGGCTTCCTGGCTCCAGGAGCACCCGGGCTGGGGTAAAAAGCTGTCTGCACTAAGCCTTGATCCCTGTTTGCCCTTGTCCCCTTTAGAGTGCTGGTGTCCCCTGAGGCCGAGGGCCTGGTCCTGCATGGCAGAACAAAGCTGCTTCTGTGAGCTGCCAGGGAGAGGAATTCAGGGGGTGCTGAGGAAAGGACTGACTGTGGGAGAAACTTGGTGCAATTCTGGTGTTACCAGCCCAGCTCAGCTGGGGCTCTGTGTGAGCAAACTGTGCTGCCTTCATGTTGGCTTGTTGGAATTGTGGAATCACATTGCAGGTTCAGCTCTGAGCATCTGGAGCCCGGGAGTTTTCTTTTTTGGAGTGTGATAGCAGAGCAGGAATCCAAGGAGATAGATTTTGCACTGTCTCTGTTCCGTCTGAATTTTATCCAAGTCATTCAGGAACAAGCTTTTGGGGGCAGTCTTATTCCTGCATCATGGTGGTGCAGATGTGCAGAAAAATGAATAATGCCTAGCATCAGTTGTGATGTCTATGCTTGTGTTATTCTGCAAAGATTAGTTACAGAAAAAAAAAAGAAAATTACCCAAACTTCATTGAACTCTGGCTCTGCTCTGGTCCTGCTTCGTGCTTACTGCTCATTTAAATTCCTGGCCTCCCTTTGAGTCAGCTGTGTTTTGTGTTTCATCCAGTTCAGGGCATGTGACAGAAGATGCAGGATGTGTTTCTTAGACTTCTGCCCTTTCTTAATTTATTCTTTTTGTTTGCTCCATGCCACAGTTACTAAAATCGGAATCTCTTTGTGTTGCCACCTACAAAGCTCCAAGGGCTGGGGCTGTTGAGCACTGTCACAGCTGAAAGTCCTGTGTCAGCTCTCAAAGCAAGAGTCTGGGTTAAGAAAGATGCAATTGTTAAAGGACATTCAACACATTCACGTTTGCTTTTGAGTCGGAAGTGGGGTTTAAGGACTAGAGGATTTCAAGCTTTTTGTTTCACCAAGCAGTGAGACACACTTTTGAGTTTCCCCTTGAAATAAAGTTCAAAGCCTTTTATATAGCTTGATTCCAGGAGTTGAAACTTTAGGATAAAGGCCAAATATTGTGAAATTTGTGATCTCATTGTGAGAATAGGCAAGAGGGAGGTTTGTTTAGGCAGAACTTTACAGGGAAATTCCTGGGTATCTGGGCTAAGTATCCTGGTTTTGTTTATTAACCACAATTGCTGCAGAGTTACACTGGAAACATTTGAATGGGGGAGGAGAGAGAGACACAGCTCAGTTCTGTGTCAGGAAATACCAGATCATTTTGTGTTTTCCAGGCTCTTGTATCTTTTGTGTCTGCCTGATGTGAGCCTTATCACTGTGGGGCTTTGGTGTATTAAGATGTAGAAGGAGTTCTGTAAAGATATCTCTCCAGGCAGGATATGGGTAAGGCTGGTTCTCTGATGAAGGAAAAACTGCTTGAGGAGGAGGCTGCTATCTTTGTCAAAACATTTCTTTTTTATTCAAATAAAGAAGTAATTTTCCTCACTGTTTCTGCTGTTCAGTTCAGTACTAAAAAGCCAAACATCCTTATCGGAGTATTTTTCAGGTTTTAGACCTGTTTTATTTCTGACTGTATTTTTAATTAAAAAGTTAAATTTCATTAGTGGCTTTGCAAAAATTTTCCACAAGGGGAAGAGTATTTTGATCCCCTGTAATCCTAGATGGAATAGCAGAAGATGATCAATGCTGGAGGTGCAGAGCACACTCACACCCCAGGAGGGAAGGGAGCAGCTGTGGGCACTGCCAAGAGGAGTGAACGGTGAGCCAGCCCAGGCAGTGAGACAGTGCCCAACAGGTGACACTCCTATTTGTACACAGACGGTGACAGAAAGGGTCTCTCTTGTTGTCCTGCAGAGAATACCAGAGGAGCTGACCCTGGATGCCTTACTAGAAATGAATGAGTCAAAGGTGAAAGAAACAATGAAGAGATGTGGAGCCAGAGATGAGGAGTGCTCCAGGCTCAACGGGGCCCTGAGCTGCCTGCGGAAGGTGACAGAGTCAGGTACAGACTGCCTTGTTCTCCTGTGGCATTGGTGTCCCAGCAGGCCAGCCCCACCTGCTGCCTTCCAGACACTGTTTGGGGATGTTCTGTAACCAGCATAGGGCTCGGGGATGTGCACTGATCAAACCTATCTAGCGCTGTCAGCTGGGTTTGGTTTGGACATCAAGTCAGATAAATAAATGGAAATAAATGTATGTAGAATCCTCTCCTACTCAGTAGACAATATCCTTATTAACCCTTTCTATTCAGAGTTGTATCTAATGCTCCAGTTCATTTTCCATGGGTCAGTACACATCCTTGACATACTTAAATACAACCAGATTCCTTGTAGGTGATGCCTTCCCCAAATATTGCCAGCTCAGAGAGAAACCTTTCCCAAGCACTTCTACAGGCACTGGAAAAATCTGTTTGTACAAGAGCCTCTCCCAGCAGACTGGTACTCACATGAACCACATCTTTCTTTGTAGCAGTTATCAATCTGTCACTGGAAGGTGATGTTTCCTGTTAGTATTATGACAGTTCATCCATTTGTAAATGGTAAAGATTAGTTAATGGAAAAAATCACCAAACAGCTCAGTCTCATGTTTCCTTTTTTCTAATCTTTCTTGTCCCAGGCTGTCAAATATTTCCCATCCACAATGTATAAGCCAGCCATTGCTCAGGAGTTATGGCATTCACCTCTTAGAAAGAAATGGCATTTTAAAAACCCCGGGTATACGTTTCTCAAAAGCTCAAATCAGGCCCTGTACTGAGTTTTCCCAGCCTGGGGCCCTCTGAGGCTCAGGGGAGATCATTGCCAGGTGAAATGGGCACCCACAGCCCTGCCCAGGAACACCCCCGGGCCCCGTGTAGGCAGTGCCCTCCCTGCGGGCCGTCGCTAACGCTGCTCCGTTGGGCAGGAGGGGAGCTGAGGGACGATGTGCCGATGGCCCTCCCCGAGCGCCGGGACAGCTCCTGCTCGCAGCCGGACCCCGCCTGGTCCCCGTGTGCCCCGGCCAAGGGCAGCCAGCAGCAGCCGCGCTCCGCGGCCCCGCCCTGCGAGCCGCCGGCCCCGAGCCACGGGCCCTGTCCCTCGGCAGAGACGCTGCTGGAGCCGCTGGTGCTGCCCGCGGCCGGGGGCAGGCCCAGGACTCCGCACAGCATCACCGTCACCCCCCCGGCCACGCCGCAGCCCAAGCGCCGGCACCGCCTGAAGCCTCCGCGGACGCCGCCGCCCCCGTGCCGCAAGGTGTTCCAGCTGCTGCCCAACTTCCCCACCCTCACCAGGAGCAAGTCCCACGAGTCTCAGCTGGGCAACAGGATAGACGAAGTTCCTCCAATAAAGTAAGTTTCCTCCCAGGCTGGAGCTGGGGCTCTCCCCGGCAAAGGCTGGCCTATGCAGGCAGAAAAATGCTGGCAATGCAGGTGTCTGTAAACCTGACAGCACATGCTGCAGGCAGCAGTTCCTGCTCTAGCAAAGTGTGTACCTGCCACAGGAGTATCAGTGCCTAAAAAAAATATATCTTTTCTTCTTTCTAGGTTCGGTAAGAGATTCTCCCGGGGGTGTCTGCAGTGCCTTGCTGAGAGAGAAGAACCTGTGCTTGTCAGCTGCCTGGGCCATCCCTGGGCAGCCTCTGGAGGTTCTCCACAGGCCCTCCTATCCCAGAGCCTCTGCTAACTCAGCAGGAGCTTGGCCTGCCACAGAACTGCAGGGTTTTACTTGGTTGCACCTGGTGTTCTCTAAGATGACACAAGCAAGGCAAAGGAATACTGATGTTTCAAGGGTTAAAGCCGGGGGGTGCTTGTCTGTGACCTCAGATAGCTGGCACAGGTGCCTCTTGGTACAGGAATTTCACATCTAACCATTTAGTGGCTTTGGATATGCATTGCCCAGTGTCTCTGCAATGAAGTTAAGACACTTGTGTGCAGCTTTCTGAGGAAGCAGCAGCATCTGCTGGAATGTGTTCCCTCTGTGCTGAGGATTCTGTTCATGTGGGTGATGGCTGGCAGGAGCACGGCTGGGTTTCTCCGGGGCCCTGGAAGTTCTAGCCATCCTGAGGTGTGTCACAGACACAACCTGTAGCCTTGGAAGCTACTGAGAGGGATTGGAGCAGCTTGGAAAGTGTCCAAGTATTAAAAACCAGTATGAAAGTCCAAATAAGGATATTGTAGCATTGCACGTATAGCTAATGCCCTTTAAAACAAAAATCTCAGGAATTACTTTCAGAAATAGAAAGATTGTAAAATTAAAATGCCAGCAGAAATCTGAGCATTTCACTGGGGAGAGTGGGATAATTAGTGCAATAAATGAAAAAGGCATTAGAATAAACTCAAACAGAAATGAAGGATTTTGGTGCTCCTGTTCATACAGACCTATTGTCTGGGGTGAAGTCTCTGCTGTGGGCTCTGGTGAGTGCCAGACAATCCCAGACTGGTTGATATTCATTCGAACCCTTCAGTGAGGATTTACCCATCTGACCCGATGTTAACAGCCTCTTTACTGCTGTGCTGGGGTTGTTTGGATGGCCACACTAGACCAGCAGCATTCCTTGGAAAAGCAGCTAGCCATTCCAGCCTTTTCCAAGAGGCTGAGGATCACAGATGCCTTTAGAAGCTCCCGGACTAATGATAAAAAATGCTGTGGTGCCATCTATGGTCAAGTGAGGAGACTGGCTCTGAGCCAGCCCTGCTGCTGTGCTGACACTTGCACATTGGGATTTGCCTCAGATGTGCAATGTTTCTTTAGATTTCATTCAGGAAATATGCCAGAATTTTGAGTATTGGAGAGTTTTCAGGAATTTATGTGCTCTAGCCACTGGCACACTGGATTGGCATTTGGAAGTCTAGATCTCCCTTTCTGCACTTAGCAGCTAGTTAAGTGAGCTCACATATATGTTTTTATTCTTCCGGGTCATGCTGGCCCTGTCTAGAAAATTGAGATAATTTTCAGTGAAATAGAATATTCTGAAATCTAGTTACACTGCAGGAAAACTTGGTGATGGGATTTGTGGTAAACCAATTGGGAGTAAACCAGTTAAGAGTAAAGTCTGACTTTCCACTTTAAGAATGGCTTAGACCTGATCAGATGGACTTCTCTGATCCCTAAATATAAAACATCATGATTTATCCAATCATATGGAAACAAATACAAGAACAACTTCACAGGGGGCAATTCAGTCTGAGCTGTGCTGCTGTGACACCTCATGGCTGGAGCTGCTGACCTGGGGCAGTGACTGCACAGTGACAGCAAGGACTTCTGTGTCACATGTGGTGAGCACATGTGAGCAATGCTTCCCTAAACCCTGCTCTTGTTCTCCATCAGAGCTCTCCCAGGGATCCCCCCAGACGGTACGAAGAGACTTTGGCCTGTCTGTGACTCACAGGTGAGTGGCCCAGGGACAGAGCCCACAGCCCAGGCAGGCCGTGGTGGCACAGGGCTCTGAGATGGGTGTCTCAGCTGTCAGGTTCAGCTACCTACAAATGTTCATTTTCCCTCAGACACCAGCTAAGGTCAGTTTTCACTCTCTTGTCTGTTAGGTTCTCTACAAAGTCCTGGTTATCTCAGATTTGCCAAGTGTGCCAGAAAAGCATGATGTTCGGGGTGAAGTGTAAGTACTGCAGGTGAGCACACGGGGATGGTCTCCTTCAGAACAGCCTGGATCTGGACTCACCACAGCCTGCACTAACTCATGTCTCTTGGTATGTGGTGCACTTTTAGCAGTGGCATCATTTTTTCAGTCTTTCTGACCTGGCAAAGGGATGCTCTGGCACAATCACACTTGAAGTTGGCAACATGACACATGAATGAACCCAATTTGTTTTCCTGCCACAGGCTTCCTACCTCATCCTGGGCAAATCTTGTAGTGGGAGCTGGATCTCTGAATAACAGCCAGGATATTAATTTTTGCTTTTCTCTCAGGCTTGTTAGTCCAGAGCACTGAGATTTTACTACTTCACTGTTGCTGGCTGAGAGTCAGTGAAAGTAACTCTATTAAAAATAAATCAGATGCTAAGATATGTGTGTGGTTTCATTAGCCTAAATAATAGAATTCTCCATACGAATGCCTGCTGCTCTGGGGCTGAGCATTCCAGAACTCCTTCTGAGATTAGCATAAGAATTACAAATTAAGGGTAGGCTTCCTCTTTTTGGGAAAGAATAAGTTGCTATTTAACATATAATGGTTATCTTTCAGATTAAAATGTCACAACAAATGTACTAAAGAGGCACCTGCTTGTAGAATATCCTTCCTTCCCAGTAAGTAATTTTCTACAAATTCTTGGCATTTCAATGTAATTGATGGTATGGAAAGAATAAAAAGTCTCATTAAAGCTGTTTTTCTCCCTGCTCCACCCTGTTTTTCAGTAACAAAAATAAGAAGAACAGAGTCTGTCCCGTCTGATATCAATAATCCAGTAGACAGACCCACAGAACCCCAGTTTGGAACTCTACCCAAAGCACTAACTAAAAAGGTACGAGGTGGCTGAGGCACATCCAGAGTTCCTGCAATAGAGCAAGGTTGGATCTCACTGGCTGGAGCCAAAACAGCACCTTGAGCTTTCACTTTGCAAGACTTGTATATGAGACATTTCTCTCTGTAAAACAGGGGTTGTGCAGAGCTCCAGGTGCTCATTCAGAAAAGCAATGCCACGATCAAGCTTGGGAACAGTGTCCCTCTGTCTGTTGTTCAGCAGACACTGAGGGGAACTCCTCCTTTCTCTTACTGTTTTCTCACCAATGACTTTCCCTGCTTTGCAGGAGCATCCATCAGCAATAAACCACCTGGACTCCAGCAGTAATCCTTCTTCCACAACCTCATCCACTCCATCTTCTCCAGCACCTTTCCAGTCTTCCAACCCTCCCAGTGCAACGCCGCCCCCAAACCCGTCCCCCATGGGCCAGAGGGACGGGCGGTTTAACTTCCCAGGTAAACTCCTCTCTGCCAGGAGACTCTGCCAGAAGAGGCTGACCAAGAATTTTTAGGGAGTTGTAGGTTTCTGAATACATGGTTGTGCCTTAAACAAGGTGTAAAAGTTTATCTTATTATCTGATAAAATGGAAATGTCTTTCTTAACGAATATTTAAAGGGTATCAGCAAGATATCTTTGCAGGAAACAGATTATTGAGAAATGTTTCTCCTTTTCCTTTTTGGAAAAGGACTGAAGAAAAAGCTATTTTTTCTCCTCCTTTCCCCTTTGTGTTGTACAGTGCATGCTGCCTGCAATGTGTGCTCACCAGGGGCTTTCAGTCAGGAGGGAGGTGCTTGCTGGAGCACTGGAATGCTTACCAGTCCCTTACAAAATATCACCCACAATCAACACCAGTATTTAAACCACTGCCAAGCATGGCTGGTGGAGAGAAATTTACCTTTCATGCCATTGAGAGCCCCAGTGTGAAGCTTTAACCAGAGCTGAGAGGGGCAAGTATCTCTGACAAGGGCAAAGATCTGAACAGTGAGAATAAATGTAATTCCTTTGACCTGAAGTCATGTGATGCTCAGTAGCTGCTACATCTGGCCTTCAACACTGCTGAATTTTGCATCAGCTTCTGACCTGTGAACTCAAGTTGCTGTTTGAGCCTGCTAAGAAGGACCAGAGGCAGTTCAGTGTAAGGATTCCACTGCAGTTACTTTGCATTGCGACAAACTGCTCAGATTCACTGAAAAAATAAAAAAGGCAGGTGGTTCATGAGCTTCAGCTTCTGTGGGGACACCTCTTCAAAGCTGAGACATGAGAGCACATGACAGCTGATTGGGCCTGCCTTGCACATTCCTGGGCTCTCCCTTTGCTCCTGCCACTGGAGAGTCAAGTGTGGTGCTTGCCCACCAGGCAGTTTGAAAGAGGTAGCACAGCTTGTGTTTGATCCCTGTCATCTGTCAGGGCCCTCCCAAATTGCATGTGCTGAAATTCCCCCAGCAGGCTGATAATCCACTAATCTGTTCCCAGCAGTGACCTGGGACTAATTCATTGAATGCACATGAGGCACTCACTGGTGATCCTCTAACTTGTTTGTGTTGTTTTTTGTTTTCTTTTTTTCTCCTGGTATTTTTTTGCTGTTCCTTTTTTGCAAAACCCCAATTAATTAAAAAGCTGCCTACTACCTTCAGCATAGACAACAGTTTATCTTCCCAGGTGAGTTGATTGTTTTAATTCTACTAACCAACTTCTACTGCCAAAACATAACTTGTTTGTAAACCTCTGCATGCTGCCCAAGAACAATCAATCATTCTGCTTTAAAAACTTGTCTAAAACAATCCAGACTTTCTCTTATCTCAGTGCGTACTCAGGCCTCTCTCCCCTAATCTGAGTAGTGACGTGATTTATGTATTGAGATGGAACTGAATATTTAGCTGTAGAACATTCATTTCCTGCTGTGGGATTCTATCCACACCCATGTTCCTGCTTTCTAAAGATTCACTTTTATGGCTCTGTGCCTGGCCAAAAGGACTTTACAGATAGGTAGGGGAAATGGAGGAGGACTGGGCTTAGCCAACATGCAGGCATAGGAGAGATGAGCATAGTTTTAAATCAGTAACAGTATAAAATCACTTTGTCTGTGGTTGAATTTGTAATTCCTAAATAAGAAGCAAATAGTTGCTATTGCAGTGTTAAAACTTGCAGTGTATAGGAGATTGAAGTGTAGAAGATGTATCATAACTGTTTGTACTTTCCCAGAAATTCCCAGTCCTGCACAAACAGCACAGCTTCCAGAAACTGCTGCAGACACTAAGTAAGTAGAGTTTTAAATCCTTCCATTTGCACAGCATTTACCTGGTAATCCCCAGGTCAGCCCAGAAGTACTGTGTTATGGCCAAAACCAGATTTAACACCTGAGAATTCCCAGTGTAACTTTAGTCAGTGAGAGTGATGCTGGTATTGCCAGTTTTATAAAGCTGAATATGAAACTTAACTCTAAATGCCACACTAAAGAGTCCAAGCTTTTAGTATCTAGTCCTGGTTGTGTGAAGGGTCAGATGAAACAGAAGTTGGAGTTTTGTAACTTGAAGGGCACAGTGCACTGAGCTGCAAGCTCTTTCAGGATCCCAATTGCAGGGCATGGAAAAGCTTCCAGCCTGCATTGCCAGCTGCCCACTGCAGGTGTTTCAGGGGCAGGAATGGGAGCATCTATTCCTGGAAAACGGTGTAATGACAGAGCCATGCCACTGCCAAATCAATTCCTGCCACTTAATTATCAAGAATCACTTCCAAGTCTTTGTCTCTTATTTGCCAAAGTGAGCTTAGAGTCCTTCTCTTTTACATGGAGCAGGAATTGTATTTTCTCTGACCTTCTGTAGCTGTCAGGATCTGTTCTGTATTGGCTTCTTCTGCTCCCTAATGGCAGCACAGGCCCCCATTCCCCAGCGATGTCAAGCGTTGTTTTCACTGTTTCTGTTGCAGTGCTGCCCAGCAGCCGGGCACGGGCAGAGGTGCACAGGAAGCACAGGTGGGTTTGCTGGTTCGCCCCGGGGTCTCTGGAACAGCCTGTGCTGCTGGGCTGCTCTGCCCTCCATGAGGGATTCCGAGCACACCTTTCCCTTCCCTTGTTGTGGACAGGTGGAGGAACCAGAGGCGAGTAAGTCGGAGCCTGAGGACGATGAGGATGAGGTGGAAGATCTGCCCAACCGGCGGCCGCACCTGCAGGGGATGATCTACCGCAAACCCAGCCAGACCAGCGTGTACCTGCAGGAGTGGGACATCCCCTTCGAGCAGATCCAGCTGGGGGACCCCATCGGCCAGGGCCGCTGGGGCAAGGTCTACAAGGGCAAGTGGCACGGGGAGGTGGCCATCAGGCTGCTGGAGATCGACGGCAACAACCAGGATCATCTCAAGCTCTTCAAGAAGGAGGTGATGAACTACAGGCAGACCCGGCACGAGAACGTGGTGCTGTTCATGGGAGCCTGCATGAACCCCCCTCACTTAGCAATCATTACCAGGTAAGGAGAGAGATCTTTCTATTAGTTCTACTAGATACGTATTGTAGAGCTAGCTAATACTCTTCTCATATATAAACATGTCCTGTAGCTTCTGCAAAGGAAGGACGCTGCACTCCTTTGTGAGGGACCCCAAGATCTCCCTGGACATCAACAAAACCAGGCAGATAGCACAGGAGATCATTAAGGTAAGGGCTCATGATGCCAAGGGAGCCACTGGGTAGGGCCCCAGCCAGAGCTCAGAGCTGCACACAGGACTGGGAGCTGCTCCCTCAGCCTCTCCCCACACCTTCCTGCACAAGTCCCACAGGGGCCCTGCCCCCAGTTACAACTAATCCTTGACACTGGCATTGAGAAGGGGAAATGTGTGAGAAAGCAGAGTGTGCTTGGAAATAATAAAATCCCAAAATCATTTCCATCTCTGCTGTGTTTCCCAGGGCATGGGGTATCTCCACGCAAAGGGGATTGTACATAAGGATCTGAAATCCAAAAATGTCTTCTATGACAATGGGAAAGTTGTGATCACCGACTTTGGATTATTTGGAATTTCGGGTGTGGTTCAGGAAGGAAGGTAAGTGGAGGTTTCAGTGCTTGCTTCCACCTCTAGAATGACAAATGGGGAAACATTTCCTGCAGTGCACGAGAAGTGTCCATTGGTTTAGTACACACTCGGTTTGCATTGTGCATGTTTGCTTTGTTTTCCTTTTGAGCAGAGTTCTTCCTACAGTTGCAGTAGCACAGCTAGAGTGTTTGGATTAAGACTCAGAGCACAGAACAAACAAGACCTTAAGCCCAGGAAGGAGCTGTGAGAGTCAGGCTGACACGTGCCTATTTGTTAACATGGCAAGAAAATTAGAAACAAAACATCAGCAAAAACATTGTAGTAAATAAAGCCAAAGCATCAGGTGCAGCACAAGATATGGCCTCCACACCAATGTTTTAATCCTGCTTCTTTCTTTTTGGACTCAGGAGGGAGAATGAACTGAAGCTGCCTCATGACTGGTTGTGCTACCTGGCCCCTGAGATTGTCCGTGAGATGGCCCCAGGAAAAGATGAAGACAAGCTGCCTTTCTCCAAAGCTGCAGATATCTATGCCTTTGGGTAAGAAAGAAACATCCAGGAGTACCATGACAGCTTGCTAAGTGAGACTGGCTACTGGCCTAAGCCTTACAGTCAGTGCTGCCCTTCTCTCAGACTCAGGATTCCAGCTGGGACACATTTTCCTCACCTGTTCCAAAAGTCATGGGTGGAAGGGGCTTCCTGCACAGCCTTAGGCACCTCCCAGAGCTCAGCTGAAGCGGCTGGAACAGTGCCACCATTGGGTGTGTTCTCTCTCAGGAGCAGGCAGAGGCCTGACAGGTCTGTTGGCTTTGCAGGACCGTGTGGTACGAGCTCCAGGCACGGGAATGGCCGTTCAAGACCCAGCCTGCAGAGGCTCTCATCTGGCAGATCGGCAGCGGCGAGGGAGTGAGACAAGTCCTTGCCACTGTCAGCCTGGGCAAAGAGGTCAATGTAAGTACCTCAGCTGCAGGAGTCCCTCATACAGCTATTTGTCAGGGAGAGAGGGGGCTGCTTCAAGAGATTTATTACACTCGTAACGCAAAAGAGAAAGGGCAGGAAAGAGAACAGATGAGAATGGGAGACCAGGTGAAGCCTGTGCCCATAACTGTGGTGCAGAAGTGAACATCCCCAGCACAGGACTCTCCTGGATTCTGACCGTGTCCAGGTGCTCTGTGAGCAGTATCTGCCTGGGCTCACACACATCCCAGTGCTCAGACAGTTTTATGGTCTGCACAGTTGACCCGTGAACTGAGATAATGAGCCACCACTGTCCTCTGCAGGAGATCCTCTCTGCCTGCTGGGCCTTCGACCTCAGCGAGAGGCCCAGCTTCACTGTCCTCATGGAAATGCTTGAAAAACTGCCAAAACTGAACCGCCGGCTCTCCCACCCAGGGCACTTCTGGAAGTCTGCTGAGTGAGTACCTGCTGCTGGTCACAACACTGATGCCATGTAACTTGGTAACTGATCCATTCTGAGCTTTATTTGCTTTCCTGCAGCTGTCAGACCTGACAGGGTGGGAGCACTGCTCCTCTGCTTCTCTAGTTCTTGGGAAATGATATGACTAAGCCACGAGCCTCAGACAGTTCATTTCCTACTTCACCACATTCACCTCCCTCCAGCAGCTGATCCCCCTGTTTGGTGTCAGAGAGTATCCACGACAGCATTGGGAAGGGCATTGACCCCAAAGTGCTCAGAACTTCCCTTAGATGGTGATGGCAGGTACTGCCTGAGAAAGGGAAGGACCCAAGAACAGGCCACTGTTTCCTTCTGAAGTGCTTCAGACTGGATGGGTTTGAGGCCACAGACACATCTGTGCCCAGTGCCCATTCACCATGTCCTTGGCTAGGTGTTTCTTTTCATCTCCTGAAATGCTAATATTTACTTTCTCTTTGTTCTGATGTTTAACCCACACCTTCCCTTCCTATAATCCTTCACCCTCTTCCTGCAACACCTGATGAGAACCACCCAAACTCTTGACACAGGAACTGTTGTGGCAGTTTGGTCTCTGCTGGGTGTGGGGGCTTTGGAGTTTTGGTTGAGAATTCTGCCACTTCTCCTGTGCAATTTCCCTCCCATTTGTACTGGATCCCTGACACACATGTCCAACAACTTTAAACTTCCCTCAGACTCGCCCTCACACAAAGAACATGCACTGAGCAGTGGAGCCCCCCACCTCACCCAGATCCTTTCACACACTGCACTAACCCCTGCTGCAGCCTGGTCAAAGCTGTACAGTGTGTAGTTCTTAAGGGCTTGCTTTCAATAACTGAGAACTAACTCTCATGGTGTCTTTTTCCCTTCCCTCCCATATTTCTTTGTAGGTTGTAGCTACTGGTGCAATAACGGGCTCCACCTTGCATGCTTCCATGTGTCGTATCCTAACCGGCAACTTGGACAATCACCTTCCATTAAAAAAGCAAAAACAAACCACAAAATTAACCCACGGATATAATCAACACTTTATCCAAGTTCTTCTCTCTGCCTTTTGCTTGGTGTGGGCTGTAGCTTCAATAACCACTCCTGTCTGCGAGACCTTCCTGGCTAACACCGGGCTGCTCTGCCTCGGATGCTCCAGCAGCTGTGACTCGTCCTGGGCAGGGCGCAGGGACGCGCTCTGACTGACCAGGTGCACACCGCAGGCAGGGCTGGCTGTCCTGCCTGCAGCTCAGGGCTGTCCCCAAACTGCTGTGCCTGTGCTGTCCTGCGAGGCCCCGAGCCCCTCTGGGGTGTGTCCTTAGTGCTGGAGCTCTGTGACTGCAGGTGACAGGGACATTGTCACGGCACTTCCACTGCAAACCAGCAGGAGCTGAGGCCAGGCCGGTTCTCCCTCAGGCCCAGAGCCAGGGTCAGGTTTGTCAGGGCCAATTCTTGAGTGGAAAGAAGGATGGTCCTTGCTCCACTTGGAGCAGCTGAGGGTCCTTTGCCCCACCGAGAACCAGGCCGGGGCAGTGTCCAGAGCAGGCCCATATGGGGCAGCTGCGATCAGCTACAAAGCCATGTAGAAGAGGAAAGGAAGAGCACCCTCAGCTCCTCCCCTTGCAGATCTGGTGCTTGGAACATTACAGTTTGCTTCTGTTTACATCCCTGGTCAGCAGAATGACTCAATGTAGCGCCTTGGCAGAGTCACAGCTACCACAGCAAACATGTGCCTTCTAGAAAAGGTCTTCTTTCACTGGCTTGGAGGGGAGAGGACAGGGCAGAGGAGAGCACACACCAACGGGGTTTCTGCTGTCTGAGGACAAGCTCCCACATCATTCCCTGAGCCTCCTCAGGAAGGTCTGAGCTGAAAGTGCTTCTGGCTCTGCCAGCAGTGTGAGAGCAAGGGGAGAGATCTCTTTATGTGTTTGTAGAGCCTGGGGAGGAGCAAATGGGTTTGGCTTTGTTCTGTTGGGGTTTCTTACTCTATTCATGTACCTTGTCAAAACTCCCCTTTCTCTTACACAGAAAATTCTGTCAGTTTTTCCTTCCCTTCTACTTCAAGGGAAGCAAGTGCCCACTGAAAACCAGTGTCAGGCTTCTACCCACAGTAGAGACCTGGGAAAACTTCCTGCTCTTCCCCCTCGGGCAAATCAGATTGTGCTGTTTCTTCCCACTGATGAGGTTTGCATTAATCACTTCATGTGTTTGCTGCTGAACTACTTGAGCATCTCTTGGGTGATCTGAAGTGATGCGAGAGCAGAACCAAACTCACTTCAGCTCCTTTGATAGGGCGGTAGCTTTGTAAGATGAATCATCAGTAACTGTTTCCCCCTCCCTTCTCCTCTCCCTCCCCACTCTCTGCAGCATTAACAGTAGCAAAGTTGTCCTGCGTTTTGAAAGATTTGGCTTGGGAATCCTGGAACCGAGTAACCCAAAGCTCTAGCCCGGTGTCATTGTGACCATGCTGGCTGCCTGCTCCCACACAGCACCAGAAACCCTCCCTGGCTCCTCCACGCCAAGGCTGGTGCAGCCCCCTGAAGACCATCAGCCCAGCCCCGTGTCCTGCCTGAGCACCAGCAGTTATTTAAACAATGTTTACATGATTCTTTTGTGTGAACTATATTTTTTTAAACATAATAAACAGTGAACTACAGCCATTCTCAAATAGCACTGAAAAGGAGAAGAGCTGTTCCTGGTTCCTCCTGGTGTCTGTGGTCAGTAGGAGCCACTCTCTCCCTTCAGGGCAGGTCCCCCAGCAGTGGAGCAGTGGCGTGGCTCACACGAGGTGCTGGCCTTCCACAGGCCAGCTCTCTCCTGGAGGCAGAGCCCAGCCTGCTGCACTGGGACTTGCCCAAACCACCCATTGTTTCAGCAGGGCTGCTCCAGCTCTGGGTCACCTGCTGCAGGTGGAGTGTCTGTCCATGGGGGCTGGCTCTCAGTTAGTGACTCAAGTGCTCTTCTCCACACAACTCACGCTAAAACCTGCTCATTCTCAGAGAGTCCCAGAGGAATTAAGAATTTGCTGGCCTTAAAAAATAAACTCATGACTTGTCACAGCTCTGCACAGGGACCAAATTCTTCTTTGGAAGTTCAGACACAAGTCTGAGTGCAGGGAAGGGCAACAGAAACGGGACAAGGGAGAAGCTGTTCCTAAATAATGCATTAACTAAGGCCTTGATGCACAGAGCTTCAGAGCCCTTGCACACCCACACAGAGTGTTGCCACTGCCTACAGTTGGCCACATTTAAGCTTGCGAGTTCTTTGTTTGAAAAGCATAGCACTAAAGCAGTTGCTTTGAGGAAAAAATCTTTTAAGAATGACGGAAATCTTGTAACCAAGAAGTCAATATCTGGGCCTGGAGGTTCTGTCTGACCCCAACAGCTCAAACTTGTTTCAGAGGTTAGTTTTAAAACCAAAACCCACCCTCTCCTCCAATGCACAGTGTGGAGGTTATGGAGGTGACACCCAGTGACCACACTGAGGTGACAGATGCATCACGCCCCTGGAATTCAATTGCAGGCCCTGTTACCAGAGGCTCCCCTTTCCCCACCATCATTCCTGAGGCTCAGGGGGGAGCTCCCTGATCTCTGTGAGCAGGCAAAGCACCAGCCCTCAGTCTGGCTGCCTTGTGTGAGGAGCTAAGTGGCACAAAACCCGAGTTCTGTTCAGCAGAGAGCCTCAGTCCTGTGTGCAAGTCAGTTGTAGCCTCTTACAAGTGTTGACAAAGACTTTTTAAATGTGTCTCAGATCTAAAAGAGAAATGGGTTTGGCACAGCCAGGCACTGCAGTGCTGTCCTAATCCCCTGTCCCCCTCGGGCTCTGCTGTTGTCACTAATGGTGTGGCAGCAGCCTGAAGCAGAAGTTTTCCCCCACGTGCTGCCTAATTAGAGCAGCACAACACAAACCCAAAGCAGAGAAAAAAGGTGCTGCCCCTCGGCTGGAACCCTGCGTGGGCTTCCTGCCTTAGGGAGGGAAGGGCAGGAGCTGCTGCTGCATGCAGACTGGCCCTTGGCTCGGTCTGTGTTGAGGGCAGCAGCAGCCTCGGGGTGCTCCTCGCTCAGTTTTTGGGTGCATAAAGCAGCCCCCGAGGGCTGGCATACCCAGAACGTCCTGTGTGGGATCAGTGGGCTGGCTGTGCAGGGCCCTGGCTCCTTGCAGTCACAGACTGTGACCCTTGGTCCCTCCCCTGCAGGTCAGACCCTGTCTGTGGAGCCCTCTGTGTCCTGCCGTGCCCCAGGTCAGGCTGTCGGACACTGGGATGTGCCCCAGTCTGGCACAGGGGCTCGTTCATAGCCTGACCTGGGTGGTGTGTGGGACACCCATGAATTGCCCGTGAACACAAAGCTCATCCTGTGCCCCAGTGCAGCCGGAGGAGACTGACAGCGTCTGTGGGGTGGTTTTTGTTTGGTCAGCCGGGGGCACTCTGGGCACGGAGCTGTCCCAGCCCCGCACACCAAGCACTGTCCCTGCGTTGTTTGTGTCACACCCCGCCCCAGCCCGTCCCGGTGGAGCTGTCAATGTGACAATGCTGTGCAATGCTGCTACAGGAGCCACACGTCAGTAGTGAATGTAAATGGTCGTAACATGGTGAACATGGACACGTTTTCTTTTCAAATGTGATGTAAACTTTGTACAGTACAAATTTTTTTTTTATATTTTCTATGAACTGAGTGTCTTCCAGAATTGCTATTAAATTAATTACAAATTGTTAGAATTAACAACAGTTTCTGTATTAGTTTATGCAACCAGGAAAAAAAAAAAAAGAAAAAAAAAGAAAAGGAGAAAAAAAGAGTGCACTCTATGCTACTGGAATTCTGGATATGTAGGAGTCTTTTCAGTGAATAAAACTTTGGTCTGGATAAAGCAAGTGTTACTGAGTCCTGGTTTGACCTTTCCCTCCCACTGACTTGCAGCCAAACCAGAAGAGAGCAGACTCCCAGAGAGACGCCCCAGCACAGCAGCTCCTCCACCCGCTCTGCTCCCTGCCCTTCCCCTGAGGGACACCAGGTGATCTCTCCCTGCACTAATCTTATGCAATTCCCAAAGTTTTCCCCCCGATATGATGACTGTCTTTATTATTAGTAAAGCCACCACGGAGTTTTCTCGAAGCACTGAGCTGTTTAAGAAGCTGCTTCCCTCCCAAAAGCAGCACTTGAGGCCATTCTGGGACCCCCAGCACCTTCTCTGTGCTTTGCACAAGGTCCTGCCCCCACCTCCCACCTGCAGAGTGGGGCAGACAGACCCGGCTCTCCACACTGGAGGTGCCATTACCAGGTGTTAATTAATCCCAGGAAGATTCTGCTGCTGCCAGCAGCTTTGTGCCACCCTGCCAGGAATGGGCCAGGGCATCATAAAAGCAGTTTTACATCTCATCCATCTTACCTACATTTCACATGCAAACAATTAAAAGCTTAAGATAAGTTGAGCTTCGTTGTCATTTATAAAGAATAAGAAATAACAAATCTGATTCTCAATTATTCTTGAGGGGCAGAGGTGTTTCATTTAACAAACCAAACCACACAAACTCCACCCCCAAGCACCAAGGCTCTGCCCTAGCTGTGACTGGAGCAGTTTGATGTTTCCCTGCTCAGAGCTGTACCCTGGAACTGCCGCAGGATGTCCAAGGCACCAACATCGGGGTCTCTCTGCCCGGGGAGAGCTGCAGCAAACCGGAACAGGAGCAGCCAGCACACACACCCCGAGGGAGACAAACCCGGACAAAGGGAGCATTCCCAGCCGCAGCCAGCTGCACTGCAACACTCAACGGCATTCAAAACCCCCACACCGACGGGAACCCAGCCCAGCTGGGTGCTCAACAGCAAAACATCCCAGAGCAGCCACAGAAATGGAGATTCACTCCAACACCAAATATCAGCTCACAAAACACAGCTCAGGCTACAAATGAACTGACTTGAGCAGAATCTAGGAAAGTTGGACACTCCACATCTGACTTCATCCTCAGAGGTCAGCCTGCTCCTCCCAGACAAGGCAGCAGCTCCAGCCCTGGCTACCAGCAGGGTTACTGGGGTAGGCCGAACCCCTCTGCACATGGACAATATAACATAGTACTACCAAAACACCAAGGAGAAGAAAAAGCCTTTCACCTACCTGGCCTCGCTGTCTCTAGGGCCCAGAGCTCAGCAGCCTTGCACATCACCCCAACACAAGCAGCATCTACCGCGCTGCCCCACAGCCCTTTGCTTTCCCTTGTGTTCCTCAGGTATCCCTAACGAGCCTCAGGTGCCCCTAACGAGCCTCAGGTGTCCCTCATCAGCCTTAATCATCCCTCATCCCCCTGCCCCTGCCTGGCCCCACCTTTCCTGCATTTCCCTGATGCAGGGCCTGCTTGTTACCTCTGCCTTTGCAGGCTGGAGCCAAGAGCAAGAAGGGGTTCACTGATCCACACACTTTGTCTCAGTATAAAGGCAGATTTTATTACAAACAAATAAAGTAAACCAGAGCATAGAATTCAACTGTACAAAGTGCTTTGGAATTTTTGGAACCTCCCTGCTATAGGCTCTGTAGCAACAACAGCTGAGGTTCATGTACATGAGTCCCACCACTGCGACCTGCTGAGCACATACATCTGAGGTGCATGCAGCAGGTGTTGCCACTTGGGGACCAGCACATTATTATTTCATTTGCAAACATTGCTCCAGATCCAGGCACGTGGCCAGACAACTCCCAGCAACACAACCATGCATTCACTTCCTTTCAAGTGACGATAATTTGCAAGTAAACCAATCTGATATAAATAAGGTCACAAAGATAAACAGTACATTTTAAAAAAAGATGTCGGCTCTAGTTAACTTAGTACAAAACTCTAGATTTTCCTTGCATGTACAAAAACCAACAGATTTATACTAGCATAGATGGTATTAAAAAAATAATTTGCACTTTTACTATTAAGATAATGTATTAAAATGTTAAAATAAATAGCAACAAAAGCTAATTTTAGTATTTTACTAATTAAGGCTGAGGTTTAAGAGTCAAATCCTACAATCCTATATGCACGCATGATTGAACAAATATAAGAAGGAGGATTTGACTCTTTGTTTTTTTGAAAATAACAACAAATGTGCAAGTATTGTCTAAAACACAAGTGGATTTGTTCTTCAGCTGGTGGGTTGCAAACCTCTTTTGACTTCATGAGGGAACACAGCCCCAAATATATCTTCATGGTATCGTTTTTGGCTCTGCAAAAAGAAAGGACACCCAAGAGAGGAATGAAATGCTGCCAGCTACTCCCTATCCATCAGTTCAGTAACTAAAAGGCCTTTTGCATTTGTAGCACTGGTTCTGTGATTGTAGACTTTTGTTACTGCCAGTGGAAGGGAGCTCTCTAATCCCAGGCACAAATGCACCAGGACGAGTTCCGATAACAAGGGGGTCTTAAAAAGCAGCAGCCCCAGGCACTGGGTTCTTAGTGACGGGCCCACGAAATTCACTTTTCTTCTGTTGGTACAATAAAGCCTCAAGCTCCCGATGTTCCCAACACCGTGCAAAGCTGATCCCCAGGACTCCCCGTGTAAGAGCAGAGCAGCAGAGTCTCTCTCCCACCCTGACCGAACAGAGGCTGTGCTGGCAGTGCCGGCGGCACCAAACCCTCGGAGGGTTTGTCCCTTGTGCGTGCACACACCGGAGCTCAGGGCAGCCACAGCACCGGAGCCTGGCTGTGCCCCACCCGCCGGAGGGAATGGCCTGTGCTGGGAGCTACCTTGAGCTGCTGGAAGTACTCGTTTGCCTGCTGCTGGCTGAGGCACAGGGCCCGGGCGAGCAGCGCCTGCAGCGCCCGGGCCACGTCCCGCGCCATGCGCACGTCCCCGCACACGTACACGTGGCCCTGCTGCCCGTGCACCGCCTCGCACACGCGGGCCTCCAGCTGCCCCTGCAGGATGTCCTGGACATAGACCTGGGAAACACAAAAACCATCAGCACACCATTTCTGAAATGCTGCTTTGGCTGTTGGCTCTTCTGAGTCCATCGTGGGTCTGTGCACTAAGGCTCTGCGTGCCCCATCTGTTCCAGCTCTGTCCTGCACCACAGCAAAGGTGAAAAATGTCTTCAGGCTGCCCTTTGCAAGCCCCAGATTTGGAAGCTGGGCCTGTCTGTTGATCAAACTTGAGCAAAAAACTCTTCTATATGCCAAAGTCTCCTAACTGCCAGGAGAACTAAAAAGAGGATAAGTTTTGTGCTGTTGGCTTTTTTCCAGTTAAGATTCTTCTACACAAAATTAATTTCCATGGTCACTGAGTCATTGAAATGGGAACAAATGGCCAGTGCCAACTCATTTCTAACTCTTGAGTGAATCAAACCCTGCAAAATACAAGGTTTCTGAAAATGTTCCAGTTCTAGTTTCAAAGGCTGTTTGCACAGGACGTGCCTCTCTATGGCAGTGAGGGGTTATATTTATAGCAATCTATAGCACAGCTCGCTTGTGCTGGAGGGCACAGGGAGATTTTCCTTCATTTGAAGCAGCTCAAACCTGCTCACAATACACTGAAGCAAAGTGCTAACATTTTTTTAAGAACAAACAGAGTTCAGATCTTAACTTGAGGGATGATTCTGGAGGAGTTAACCCTTAAAGAACAAAGGAACCAGCCTTACTTTTTCTTGGCCAGGCAGTCTGGAGTAAGCTGTGTAGACATCTCTGAGGACTCCCTTCCTCTTCATTTCCTCAGTTTCCTCCCTGTAGATGTGGTCCAGGTCTGGCTGCCGGCAGCCGAACAGTAACGTCATGTCCCCTCCTCTGAGCCCTGAAAGCCATGGGACAGTGACTGTCTGAGGGGCTGGGGCAGACACTGGCACGCAGGACTGGCACACAGGCAGTGCCCTCTGAGCCCCAGACATGCCCCACCCACGGGAATGGTCTCTGGGGGATGGACTGGCTGTGCCAGTGCAGCGCCCCATTAGCCTGGGGGTGCCAGTCCCGGCAGGGGCTCTTGGCTGACATTTGTGGGTGTCTCTGGCTGCAGAGCCCTTGTCTGGAGGACTGGGGTGTCCCCGAGCCAGCCTGCCCCAGGTCCCTGCAGGTACCTCTGTGCTCCAGGTCATAGAGGCGCTGCAGCCAGAAGCTCCTGAAGGGAGCAATCCCCGTGCCCGAGCCGATCAGAATGCAGGGCTTGGCCGGCTCCTCCGGGAGGTGGAACTCTTTAGCCCTAAAATGCAAGAATATGTTAATTAGGTAACTGGTTTCTGACTGAAACTCATGTTCAGTTGCTTGAATGACTTGAATGGCTGAACCGGGTGCTCCTTGTTTCCTCCCCTTTCCTTGCTCTGTAGTGGAGAAGCCCACAGTGGGGATGGGGCCATAGGAATAGAATTATTTCAGAATTTTCTAATGATTTGTAATTTTATTAAATGTAAGGCATGATAAAAGATCTAATCTCTGGAAGACAGGGAATTCCCTCTCTTCTCAGACCCAGCTGTTCCAGTCACTTGAAAATATCCAGACAAAGGAAAACCCACTGAAGAAGCTGAGCTACAAGCTGCTCTCCTTTGGGTTGTTTAATTTTCTTTACCTGCGGATGAAGCAGGGAACGGTTTCATTGAGCTCTATTGTGTTCAGCCACGTGCTGCAGACTCCATGGTGCAAAGGCCCTTCTCCATCTAAAAGCAGAGCAAGGCAGAACACCTCTGATAGCACCTAAAAGCCCTCTGTTTTTAAAAAAGCACACTTTATACTTAAAATTATAGCTTTAAAATAAATGTATGCCTAGCAATGATTTATAAAGCACGGATACACTGATGATGGTGCAGGATTTTAGCAAATCTTGACCCAGTAGGAACACCAGCCCTGCAGGTACTATTTTGCAGGTATGACAACACAATATTTTTATTATAGATATGCTTCATGCTGTATGGCAGACAGTTTTTTTTTCTGAACCACAAGGTAGCCTAATACCACTTAATTAAGCGAGATATGAAAACAACAGTTCATTACCTCTTGTCCTGTAGTTTACAACTGCAACTGTCAGATGAATCTCTCTGGCTGTCATGTCACAGGAGGAGCTGACAGAATAGTACCTGGGCTTCAGAAGTGGCAGCTGAGTCAGCAGGAAAGCTGTGGAGACCTCAGCAGAGGGGAACTCCTCCAGGACCTCCAGGATGTTCGGGCTGTTGTAAAACTTCCATTTATTGTATTCTTCTGTGTTCTAAAAGCCAAAGGGCATCACCACAACATTACCAGGTCATGCTGAGTTCAGGAGAGCAGATTTATTTGAAATGTCACTTATAAATAAGATTCCTGCTTTACATTCAATTAAATATGCAGGTAAATCAACAAAGAGTTCTCAAAACCTTACCAGGACCAATACTGGAGTTTCCTAAGAAATAATTTAATTTTGAACACAGAAGTTCAGAACCCCCACTACAATGTTCTCAGACACCTGCACTCTCAGTGAGGATGCAGAAACTGAAGCAGAATCCATTTCTCAGCTTCCTGTCATGGCACGTCCATGAAATTGTGTAGTCCCAGGTCCTGACCCCTCCTGAGCCTCCCTGAACCTGGTAGGAGGAGCCAGCACTTACCACACCTGCGAGTCATTAATTAAAGCCACATCCCTCTGACTCTCAGGGTAGCAAATTCTCTGACAAAAACATCTACCAGCTCCCCTGCAGCTCCTCCACATGCAAAGTGTAAGGCCTTTAAGGGTGTCTCATCAGAAACCACCATGAGGCAAGAGAACCAGGCAGGCAAGTGACCCACCCAGAACCACAGAGGAAACACCAGACCTTGGTTCCCACACCCAAGCTGAGCCTCAGACCCCTCCTTCTCTCACTGTGGTTGGCTTTCCAAGACCACAGAATATGTAAAGAGGCATAAAAATCCATTGCTACAAAAAATTCTTAAGCTTCTGCTACAGAGTCAAAGGGCATCAGAGGGCCCACTGGACAGTATGCAAACAAAACTCCAGCCCTAAGGCTCACCTGACACAACACCTCTAGCCTCTGCTTGTCTCCTTCCGCTGTCACCAGCTGGGAAAGTTTTTTTAGCAGCTGTTGGGAGGGTGGAGTAGTGATATCAAGAAAGTATGTCAAAGCCTCGGGTAGTGTGCAGGCTGGAATCTTTTTGTGACTTGTCCAGTATCCACCTGGAAATGAGGGAAAGAAAAGGACACTTAGCAACACCTGTAGTATTTGACAGCTGTAGAGCATTGCAAAACTCAGTGTCCTTCAAAATACCCCTTCAGGTGAGGGTGCAGCAGGTCTAGACCACAGGACCCTTCTGAAAAAGGTTATTGGGAGGTTTCGAACATTTTGTAAGGGGACGATCTGACACAGAAAACTTCATGACAACGAAACACCAGTTGGAAAGTCAGTGTCTTTCATTTGGGGAAACCATCTTTCCGTTTTCCAGAATCCTATGATTGTTCCTACTAATATGGGAAAGATGGGCAAGACATACATGTCTATTTTAGGACTCTTACATGTAGCAATAAGCAAACTGTTCATTAATGTAATTGCAGTCAATGGCCAATTCAGCAACTGAATTACAGTGTCACCTCAGGTACCTCTGCAAACCCTGGTAAAGTAATGGTTTTCCAGAAAGGGCAAAATCAGAACCAAGAATTATAAGAATAACTAAAAAGCAGCAACAAAATCCTATTGAAACTTAAGAAAACATCATAGAATCAAATTCAGTCAACAAAAATTCTTAGGAATTTTAAAGGAATCTGTCCAACATTCTCTGTTGTTTTGTCTAAAGAGACAAACTTACCATCAATGCAGGTTTCAAGCCTGATAGTCTGATCAGCTGGAGGGGCATCCTTGACACGTGCAATAATGCCATGGACTAATTCAGCCTGGTTGCCTGGGAAAATCCCGACGTGCTCCCCGGGAAGGTAGTGCACTTCCTGATTAGTCTCACAGTGAAGTTTAACCAGAATGGTGACACGACTGGATAGCAAAGAAAGAGAAATGAGACAGATCTTGGTTACACTGACAGGATTTCCCTTGGGTTGCACAGGAAAGGAATAAATCTGCAGTGGCACTTGGCAAGGGTTGCCTTGTGTTCATTGCCGAATACCAGACCAGCTTAGGGCTTCGAGAGACTTAAACAAATCAGAGTCCAGGCATGTGAAGTACTTGTATCCAAACAAACTGGGTGCTGAAGTTCTGCCTGCTCTGTCCAGTACAGAATAAACATGCCTGGAATCAGCCAGTGGAAGTGCTGCCCCATGGCAGACTGCACAGCTCACATGCTTCTACTAAGGACAGTACAAAAATCCTGTATATTTTGTAATAACTGCAGGGAGAAGATGTTTATAACCAGGCACTTCAGATGTTTAAAATTTTAGTAAAATTTAGTATTGGAATATTCAAAAGAATGAGGTAGCATACCTGGACTTCAAACTTTGAAGATTCTGCCTGAATTTCAGCTTCATGGGAATTACATCCTTGGCATGAATGCTTGAAAGAGCTGGTGAGAAAAGAGGATATGACTCTTGGTAACTCTGTGATTAGGTTTGTTTAAAATGTCTTCAAATAATATGCAAAGGAGAACTGAACCACGCTTGCCCTAGGAGATAACCAATCATCAGCCAGTTGTGTGTGCCCCATTCCCAGACTAAAAGCAGTTCATCTCAGCTTTTGTTCCTCTGGGCCTGTCTAAATGTGTGATAGTCCCAGTGTTATTGTGCTGGAAAAGGTAATTTAGGCAATGTAAACCAGTGTCTTTTTAAATCTGACTGTGTACTTCCTTATATGCATTCTACCATCCAGCAGGGCCAAGAGCACTTCTGAGAAACCTTCACAGTTCAGCCCCTCTGAAGCAGCAAAGACAGAAGGAGGGGAAGGTGGGAGCAATACCTTTAGCCAGGTCAATGGGCTGGGAGTCATACACTAGCCTGTAATTGGTAGGGTCCCAGCTTTCCTCAGAGGTGTAGATCTCAGGCAACTGAATACTGTGTCTCCCACGGATGTTAAAAATGTCACAGGCAGCCTAGATAAAAAACCACGAAATAAAGGCTATTCACAGTAAAAAAAAAAAAAAATTATTAGCATCCTAATAATCCTAATAAGGAGCTATCAGTTTCACAGATTGCTGGTTTTTGGTGCCTCTGATGTCTGGGTTCAGTGAGTTCAGTAAGGTTTCACTTCTAAAATAGTATAGCTAAAAAAGATCTACTGCAAAAAATTCAGATGTTTGATGCTACACTTGTTCATACTGAGCATTCCATTATCTAAAAGGGTTCACACAATTTTGTGTGGATATTAAAAAATAATAGAAAAGGGACCCACTTCCCTCTCCAAGTTAGGCAAGCAGTAGAGAAGAGGGGAGTTCCAAATTCAGATATAAATTCAGATGTTTGGTTTCCTTCATTTTCCCTCATTTTTATGGGAACTGAACTAAAATGAATGGATGAATGACTAGATTATGAGATGTATTTCTGTATTCACCTTGAAGGCACTGACTGCCCAGCTGCGGAAAGCTTCTTCTTGCCCGTTGAGTTCATCCCCTTCACCCACTGGAGTGAGCTGGGAAGCCCCGAGCTGGGCCAGTTTTTGGTCAATGGCATGAGCAAAGGCACAGAACTCTGGGTACATGCTGGACCCCAGACCAAACACAGCATACCTGCAGAAGATTAAAAGATGATTGCTGTGTTATGCTATATGGAGTGTTAAAGGACTCAATCACACGCAAAACAAACAACAACGTATTTTTACCTAATCTTATTTCTCAGCAGTCTCAGTCTGAGCAAGGAGTCCTTCCAGGTCTGCATAAAAATACACAAAATACTTAAGGTTAGAAAAATAGTCTGATTTAAGACAGAATACTCTGATTTGAAACCTGATGTATATCTTACTGAAGGACATGAGATAAATGAAAGGTTTGTCTTTGGTCTTTGAGCTGAGTCTCATACACACTTCTGAGGCGAACATTACCTTTCCGTTACCTGGAGAATCTCCATTTCCAAAAGTGCTAGTAACCACTAAAAGAAGTGTTTCTTTTTCCAGGTCACAAATATTGTACTCATCCATGCACAGGATCTGGAAAGAATAAAACTCATGAGACATTGCTAGCAGACATAAGAACTAGCCTTAAATATCTGAGATGACCGCTGACCAAATTTACACGGCATCATGCTAAATGAATACAAAATCAAAGTTCTAGTCCAACTTGTATTTACAGAAATTCAAAACACAAGTTTGGAGAATGGAAAACCCTGCAGAAGCCAAACTCCTGTCTCCAGGAGGTGTGGCTGATTTGTATTGCTCACCTTGGTGCTGAAGGCACAGCTGAACAGGCTGCACAGGTTGTTGGCGAGCGTCTCCGACTTGCCCGTCTCTGTCGCGTAGATCACGGTGACCTTGGCCCTGGTGGCCACTGCTCCTCGCATGAGTGAGGATGCAAAGAGCACAGCCCTGGGGGAAGAACAATCATACATAACTTTTAATAGAGTTGCACTAATTCAGGTTGATTCACAAACAAGCTAGGAAAGACTGAGCTTGAGCAAGGCTTTTCTCTGGGAGATGGTTCAGAAGTAACACACTCTAGATAGCCCTGAGCAAGAACTTTAGATAAGAATGTTACCTCAGGGTAGACAGGTAAGGCTATGATTCAAACCACTCAAGTGGTCCCTACTGTAATAATTTTTTTTGAAGAAGTAGAGCAGAAACATTACAAGAATACAATAGTTGGACAAAGCATGAAGAATCTTATTTGAACAACTTACTTTACCAAGATGCTAAACTTTATTTCTTTTTTCCTTGGCCTCCGGGTCTCATCATGCCACACATGTGTTTTCCATGCATCCACCTTTAAAAAAAAGTTATGCCTTAGGTAAGGAATGCAAAATAGTAAATAAACAATTTGTGTATCTTTAAGGGGCCAGATCAAATAGAATCTGTATAATACAATCCACTGAGTAAAAATATGGGATCAGTCTCTGTTGCATTACAATCCACTGAGTAAAAATATAGGATCAGTCTCTGTTGCATTAAACTGCATTTTACTTAAAGCCAGAGAATTCAATGGAACTAACAGCACCTCCCACATAAAATAGCTTGTCTGCTACTTCTGAGTCTGTCTAGTGAACTTTCCTGAACCAGGGCTTGGCAGCCAGACTCCCTCAGGTCCCATATCACGTCTGCACTGCTGAGGTTGTCTCCTAGAGTCGGTTTTTGCTTTTGATGATGTGTACCTGGTAGTAATAGAAGGGAGTGAGGACATAGTTCAACATCTCTTGGTGGAACACGGGGGTTATGCTGCCTGACATGGGAGGCACAATCCACACCCAGTCTGCCGGGCAGCCGCCCCGCGCGCGGTACTCGCTCTGCATGTACTTCAGGAAGGACTCAGAGGCCGAGTGGTGATCCATGATGGTTACATTCTGCTTCTACAAAAATGGCAAAAAGAAAAACATGCATTAAAAACCCTATTCTGCCCTTCTACCTGGTGTAGCTAAAGTAATCATCTTGCTTTGATCAATATCTCAAGGACTTTACTCAGAGTAAAGGGAGTATTTATGGGAAATAAACACTGTCAGCAGTTACTGTAAAGATACAGATTGAGGCGTGGGCCTTTGATGAAGAACTCTTAGATCTTTCCTTCAACATCAGTATTCCACCTCTGCAGCAATGGAAGTGCACGCTGTAAAGCCTCTGACTCGCTTTTAACCACTTTTCATATTGTCATGATATGTTAAACTGGAATTGAAAATAAAATATACTAATTCAATGGCTTTAAATAGGTTTTGAAACATAGATAAATGTGTTAAAAGGATGGAAAATTTTGCCCTTAACTTCCTCTGTTTTCTTCTCTTCCTTCTGCCTTTATCTGTGAGGAAATATGGATTCTTCTACTTTCTCAGGTGAAAATCAACAATAACTCTATTGGAATCATAATGCCATCTCCATTGAGTGAGAGAAAAAAGAGGCAGTGAGTGTTCAGTGTCTCTCCAGATCCCACACTCCGTGACTTACCTGGAAGCTGTGAAGCACAGCCACATTGATCTCTACAACAGCTCGGTCCTTCCATAATGATGACAGTTTGTTTGTTTCCAGTCCCATTCTCCTCCCTACCTCCTACATGTGAAAAAGAGAGAGAAAAGGGAAAAGCAAATTCACTGTATGGAACTTAGACCCCATCATTTCTCAACCTCATCAACTTTGTGTCAGGAAAAAGTAGTGCAGAAGGGGAAAGAGTCAGTCTCATGCTGGGTAAAGTGATGGCAGCAGAAACACCTGAGATCAAAGGTAAACTGGAATTTTGGAGTTCTGGTTCTTGAGGATGTTGCAGCTTCATAAAGCAGGGAGTGGTTCTCTCTCATCTCAGTGAACATGGATAGTGTCTCTTTTCCAAAGTGTTCCTGCACCGAGTTCCCTTTGCAGCCCAGCCCAGCTCCCCTGCAGCAGTTACCTTCAGGATGTTGTAGCGCTGAGCGTCACAGAAGTCCCGCACTCCAATCTCTGTCCCCATGTACCAGCCATTGAAAGGGCACGCGGTGAACTCCAGCCCTCCCACCTCCAGCAGCATGCTGGCCACGGCAGGCAGCGCGTACCACTTCAGGTCCAGCTCCTTAAACCACTCGTACCTGCCAAACAAGCAGTTTGTTATTATTTGTGTGTCTTTTTCTCAAAAACCAGAAAAGCCCAGGAAGACAAAGAGTACTAGTTCTAGGAGGAACCCCTGGACCAGGATCTGCAGAAACTCACAGCAGTTTTCAGTACAGTATTTGGGAATCACCAGCTACAGGAACTGCAGAACCATATTACAGAGTTCTGCAATCTGCAGGTCAGTCCCAAAGCAAACAAGAAGAAAAAAGCAATGAGAGAAAGGCAATAAACCCTGTTATGAGTGCAGTGTTACATGTGTATTACACTAGCATAAGAAATTAGGAATTTTAAAAATCTGAATATAATTGAAATGTAGATCGGGTAAAAAGTTTTCCAACAAAACAGTAATTTGCTTTCTTAATTTAAATCTCATTTCATTGTTCTAACAGGCATTTTATCTTTCAGGATGATTTACCATCATTTCGTCCTGACAAAGAACTCATAAAACAACTGCCACAGGCGCAGCCCAATAACCTGCCAAGGTGAGGCAGAGGCAAAAATGCAATTATCTAAATCTTGTGTGCTTACTTTGGATGCTCCATTGGCACTTGGAGGACAATTTCTGGAGGTAATTCAAATATTTCTGGGTCTTGGCCATTTGCTTGGAGAACAAGTGGAAGTACATCAAAGCGGCCATATTTCGGCTTCCACCCAAGGTCGATGCACAACTGCAAATACAGAAAGCACATTTTGTGTTCTTTTCAGGTTTCCCCTCCAGATCTGAAGACAAGAGAATTTTAACCCTCTGAAACATGCTGAGGTAAATTCTAAGTGAAAAAGGTTCTCTTTGCCATTCAAACAATGTTGAGCCATGCTGATGAAGTACTGGTTGTGTCCCCTGACAGTATTAGCTCACCCTGTTTTGAGATGGAGGGCAGGACTTTTATATCAGAAGTGTAGGAAATTACTGTCCCAGCCTGCACCTAGAACTTGTGGGGCAGAACATCCCATGCAGTCCTCACCTCCCTACTGCTCTGCATAAACACGAGAGGCAGGAGCCCCAGGGAGGTGGGCTAGCCAAGATGGGAAGCAGCTGTGGCGGAGAGTTTGGAGCTGTACCTGAGTGAACTCCACGGTGGCAGGGTCTCCAAGGACAGAGCCATCTGGCATTTGGTAGCCAGCGTAGCGGATCAGCTGGCTGTTCCACACGCGGAAGTCGTGCTGCCCGTCCGTCCTCTGCGGGAACACCGTGATGGCTGACCTGCCCGGGACAGAGAACACACCCTCACTCTCACTATGCACACAGAAACTGGCACCAGCAGGGAATGTTTTACATTTCTAAAATGAACATCAGTAGAAATAAAATCATTCATCCTCTTTACCCGCCTCCCCAAATCTTCAAATCATCTCTTTTCCCAAGGAATTGCAAAAGGTTTTGTAACATCACCCATGAAAGTTATAAATTTTCAAGATGGTTGACGGAACACATGAGAGGAAAATGTAAGTACCAGGAAAATTAAGAGCAGAGACAAGTTGTTGAAATGTTTAGATAGATCATTTCATCTGTTTTTGATTCCAGATCTGGATGTGATTTTTGTTGTTTAAAAATAAAATTAGAGGCCTACCTTATATTACCATTGTTTGTGGCATACTGAATATGATGACAGATATGCTCAAACATTTCCTTGGCTGTTTTACAGTCACGGGCATCAAGCACCTGTTTCCAATAGAAATGTAAAGAAGAAGACTAATTTTGAAACAGTAATGCAAAGTTGTTATTTTTCCTATGCACTTAAGAAATGGAAAGATTGTGGCTCCACTAGGAAATATTCATTTTTATAAACCTTATATGCATCATTTTCACCCATAACAATCCACCAAGGACCCAAACATGTACCTGGTTCCATGACACACCTGGTTCCTACACTCATACTGCTACACATTTTCCTTCAGCCATGAAGCAGAGAACTACAAAGAAACCAATCTCCTGATATGGACAGGAGGGAGTTCTCCTCAATGGAAACAGTGACATGTTCTAGCAGAGGAAAGGACACTCCTCTGAGTCACAGCAGAGGACTATTTGGCTACAGCTCAGGTGCAGATCCACAGCTCACCTGCAGGTTGGACCACTGGATTCTCCCGATGCACCTGGGCGCGTTCCTCCAGGCCTGCTTGGCACCAAAGGTCAGCTCATCCTTTGTCAGCTGGTAGGTTCCTGTTGTTTCTATCTCCTTGGTCACTGCTTCCAGCCGTCCCAGCTGTTCTTTGATTTTTGGCCTTTTGAACAGGAAACAGCCATGAAAAGAAACAATGAGAATTTAATTCAAAGTCCAGACGTTCTCTTTATATTTTGGCTTCAGAATTTAAGACTTGTCCTTATGGAGTGCAAGGACAGAGCTTATTGCCCCATGAAGAAACTAACACACTAGAAATTTCAGTAGTGACACCATCCTTTCACCACCTAACACATGCATGGATTGGCCACAAACTGTTATGTGTAAGTTTTTGGTTTAAATTTGGATTTTCTAGATTAATTTGAAAAAAAAAACCACAAGGAAATAAAAACCAGAGAACAGGTGAGTTTCAGGGCACAAGTAGGCTGAGAGTGACTGTCCTCTCAAAGATCCATTGTGTTTACAAGGCCACAGCTCTTCTGAGTAAATTAAGTAAGATTTTCATTCCTAAAGGGAAGTGCTGAGCAATTCCTTTGTCAGGGAAACCAACTCTAAAATTCTTGAGTTTGATAACAGAGAGTGAAGTGAAAACATTAGAAAATATTTATCACAGCAGAGACAAAAATTGTTTTGTTGTCTTACAGACAGAATGAAAATAGCCTGCACTGTCTGAGAGTTTTCACATTTTCAGCAAGATGAAAGATCAAGGGCAAGCATGTGAGATAGTGTAAATCAATGTGATCAAACAGCCATAAGCAGAGACACAGGGATGTGCAAATGCAATAGGCTGGTGAGGACAGCCTGTGTGTATGACAGGGACTTTCAGAAAGATTCAGAGGGAAGAAAGATCTGAAAGGAGTTCAAAGTGTCTAAAGAAGTGGCCATTATGTGGCTGAGTCCCTTTGAAAGTTTGATAATGTTTTCTAATGGGATGAGCAAACACTGAACTGTTGCTTGAAAGCTCATCATGTGGAATGTCACTGCAAGCCCTTGGACATCAACCAGCTGTTCCAGCATTTCCTGAAACAAGATGCCTCTGCACCACGGCCGTTTTTGTGAAAACACAAACCCCTCTCGGAATGCTCAGTGAGCTTATGCTGATAGCACAGAGCAAGGGTGAGAAGCAACACTGGCCTTCCAATCTTTGGCTAAAGCCTTGAGAGGAACATAGAGAAAAGATACTTGGAACAGCACAAACAAAAGGCATTATCCACATTGAGACTGATCTAAGTGCAGCTAACCCCAAGAAAACAGAAGGTAACGCTCTGACAGAGTCCTCAATGTACTGGAATGTAGCACACTCCAAAGGGATGGAGCTAAGGGGTGCATGGTCCAGGGTCCTTCCTGTGTTCCCAAGATCTTGGATTGGCAGATGGAGCACATGAAGTGCAATGACAGTTTTATCTGACATTTTTAGCAGTCCTTACGTATTTTTGAATGCATGCTATGTAACAGGATGGTTACCAAGAGCTGTGAAGAAACCAAACCCTCCTGGAGGCTCACAGACAGGTAGGTAGAGGATTTTATACCAAAAATCAAGTTGACTTACTCTTTAAATGAACCGTAGTACTGGTTCAGGAAGTCTATTGCCTGAGGTAAAAGATCTTCCCGTGGAACTGGCCCATCTCTGGTACCTCTCACCATGCCCCTTGGGGCCATGAGTGACCCTTGGCAGGCTTTGGTCTGGCAATTGAGAACCTGAAAAACAATAAAATGTCAAAAAACAATGTTGCACTCTGTATCTTCTAAAATTTCTGAAAACTCCCTGTTCATATTTCCATATTTTACCTCTTTTGCAGTCAGATGTAATGTGTCAAGAAAGCTTGATCCATTTTCCAAGTTTCTTACTCTTACATGTCTTGGACATTTTGATATTTGGTTTGAAACTTTGATGCCATTTGGAGGGAGATTCTGGGAAGAAAGCAGATAAAAATACATACCGTCTTCAGACCTATTGAGTATTTTTCAGATTTAATGTTAATATCAAAATATTTCAGATTAAATTCAAGAAACTAGATATGAATGTGATCTGCTTCAACATGATTATCTGACTACAAAACTACTGAGCTAATTTACAGTTTGATATGAAATGGGGGGAAAAAGTATTTTTGTACAAATCAAACAGTGTCTGCCACTGCAAATACCTTTACAATTTCATTAAGTCCTCTGAGTATCTCTGAGCATTACAGTCACAGTCTCAGGAAAACAGTGAACCAATTTTAGAGACAGGACAGGTCTGTTACTAAAGGTTTGCAAAGGTATACAAAGGAATCAGGCATCCCAGTCCCCACGGGGTCAGCTCTTCACTAAGTCTTATCAATGCCTCATTTTCATCAGAAAAGAACTTTCACCCAAAGATGTCCCAGCAGTCCTAACCTCCTGCAACCACAGTCAGACCTCATAGGAGAACGTGGAGCAGTTGTGAGCAGCAAGAACCACTCATGTGAACTGTTACAATCAAACAAGGATGCTGGGAACAGACCTCTCCTCCCTCACTGGGCTTTGCTGAAGTTATGATAGACAGCCTCTCCATCTGCTTCTCGCTTGGCTTGTGCAGTTTGGCATCATCCTTTTCTGAGCTTCAACAGAGAGAAACAAAAGTCATTACAAGGCAATGTGCTTTATGTTAGGCTTTGCTTTCAGCATCAGCAGGAGATGCTCAGTGCTGTCTCTGAAATAAGCCAGCAATGGCAGTGGGCAGGATTCAGTAGTAAAGCTGCAGTACCCCCCTTCCCAGAGCACTGTGTGGAAGGAAAGAAAGGAAGGCAGGATATGAAACCTGAAATAAGTAACACCCTGAAGACTGAGAAATTTAAGATGCATGTGCAACTTATTTTATACAGTGTTGCACATGAACTGCATCACAGAACTACTTCACCAACTTAAGCACAGTATAAATAATCACTTTGCTATTTTTATAGCATACACACCTCCTGAGACCTAGAATACATGACACCATGACAACACACCAAATAAATTTAAGACTATGAAAGAGAAAGCAAGATGATTTATGCCCTCAATGACTGTTTAACTTCAACACAAGTATTTAATGTTCATTACCAAGTTACACCACCCAGAGACCCACAGTTCTTTGGTTAATATCAGTATTTTGGAAACACATTATGGGTTTCTCCAGGACCCAAACCACTTAATATTTTCCCTTTTCAAATCAAAGATAAACTATGAAACCATTAAAAAACAGGATTTTACCCATGGATCTTCCTGCTTTTCTCCACGTTGTTGTTGATATCCTTCTCTCTGGGGTACTGGCTCCTGGCTGCACGAGATTTGAACACAAACTGCCACGGGCACAGCATTTTGTATGGTTTTTTTTGGTGGTTTTACTTCACTGCGCTGAAACCTTGTTTTGTGTGATGTGGGAACACTTCTAAGGACATAAAAAACCCAACAAGGTCAGTTTTTACCCAAGAGGGCAACTCCCTTTAACATCTTTCAGAAACTCACCAGCGTAACTGATCTGATCTAGCTAACATCCTGTGTTTAAAACGAAAATTACTTTATTCTTAGGATAGTGATACTAAAACTAACACTTTGTCAGTGTAATGTGCAGCCATGTACTAATCTGAAATACTGGCAAGAGAATTTCAGATGACCCCTGGTCGTGTAAAGCAGCAAATATTGGTGTCTGAGCAGACCACAAGCTTAGAAAAGGGATGTGAAATGTTGCTATGTAATTCACACAGTAGTGAAAAAATCTTGTTCATAAATGAACCTAAACATTTTGCAGTGTATCCACCTGCCAAAGACTCTCAGATTCTGAGAGGCTGAAGTCTGTAGTTTCTAAGATCTGTAGCACTTATTTCAATGTAACACATAGCATTTACACAAGAGTGCATAAAGTTTAAGCTATTCATTTTAACATACATTTTCTGCTCATTTCTGAACATAAAATGGATTTTGTGCTAGGGAAGGTGTGACAGAAGAGAATGATCAAGCCAGTAAATTGCAGGGTTAGAGAGAATTAGCCCCAGCATTTGAATATGGCTCATAACAGAAATCAAAACCTGATGTTTCCAAGGAGTTAGAGACAAAGGAACAAAATAGACATTGTCACATACTCTTGATGTAAATTATGTCTTATTTTGATATTTATATTACTTTTACAGTAAAAGTTAAGTTTATGCTGGGCTCTGAAGATACTGTCTGCTGTAAAGTCACACAAGAAGAGAACTCCATCCAACTGTCTGTGCAGAAACTGCAAGGTGTTAGGATTGTTTGCTACTCCAGGTGAGAGAAATAATGTGTAATAAGCATTTCTCTGCAGTTACAAAATAAGAAAAGAATCCAAATTATTATTCTGCAATTAAAAATGCTGCGATGTACCTATATAATTTTGTAAAATACAGGGGGAAAAGAGAGAAGAAATAGAGAGGGGGAAAAAAAGAAAGAAAGACGGAAACAAACAAACAAAGAAGGAAAGAAAGACAAAGAGGAAAAAAGGGGGAAAGCCCCACACAAACATAAAAAAATAGGGAAAAAAAGGAGGAAAAGGAAGAAAATGAGGATAAGGAGGAAAAAGATGAAAAATAATAACAGGAAAAAAAGAAAGATAATAATAAAAATAAAAATAAGAAGGAAAAGCAAAAAGAAAGAGAGCAGACTCACATTTCCCTTCACTGGCACTCAGAGCAAGAAGCTGCTTTGTGTCCTGTCCTGCAGGGTTCTGTGGGTAGCACTGACAGTGTTACCTGTTACATGCACAAACCTCTCAATCAGCAGAAAGGAGGGTCAAAGATTTCAGAGCAGCTGCACAGCTTGGAACTAGAGCAGGAGACCGAGTCTGACACTTTGCTCCTAATACAGAAAAAAAGATACAGTTTGCCATATAATTACTTTGCCTGTGAGCTGCAGTAAATGAATGACAGAATGAACACCTGGACATGGTCCTTACCGTGCTTTGTGAGAGGTGTCCCAGCCCTGCCAGGAGAGACGCCTCTCTCTCAAAGTTTCTTCCCTTTCACCTCTCAGGCTCTGTACCCCTCCTGGGAGGCAAAAGCATTTTATAGTGCAGACCACGTATGCAAAATAGCTCTGAGCAAGGCTGGACATGGATAATGAAACTGGGGATTCCCCTGACTCTTGCCCTGTCCACTTGGAGAAGTGGAGGGTGAGTGGCTGCTGCGTGAGCAGCATTACATAACCTGTGTGAGGGAGGGAGGCAGCTGTCAGCATCCCTTCATTCCCTCAGCGAGTTGCAGCCTTGACTCCTGCTCCTGGAAAGGGCAGGGTATGACACTGAACACTGTTTGCAGCCTTGCACACAGTGTTAAAATTAAAAGAAATAAACGCTGAAAGGCTTCTTACAGCTTTTATCCCTGTGTGGCCAGTCTCCAGGCACCCTCCTGTACACCACCTATGGCTGTAGGAAGAGAGGGAGCAAGAGAAATGTTACAGAGCTGCAGAGTTTTACAATACTGGCCAGGAAAGCATTTAACCACGTGCTTAAAACTAAGGACAGGTATTTTAAGTTTCACATACATATAGTTCCTTACTTTCGATCAAGTTTTAAAGGATCTTTCTCAATAGAGTATTTGTAGAATTTCTTGCTATCCAGAGCTCCCTGTTGCTGCCTGTGAGATTTGTCCCTTGGTGCTTTTCCAAAATATTGGGAACACTGGAAGGAAACTGCAACTTCCTAAAGTACAAACCATTCCCACCATGCTGTATGTGGGAATACCAGGGGGACAGCTGGATGAGGAAGATGGGATTGCTGAGCTGATTTTCAATGTCAGACAGCATGTGGACATGTACCTTTTACAAAACCAGGCTTCTCCCTGCAGTCTGGAAGGCAGAACCCCCTCAGGACAGGGCTGGCAGCAGTGCCCAGTGCTGTCAGGCACCTGCAGCCCACGAGTCTGGTGCCAGATAGCACCCCAACAAGGATTTTGACCTGCCTTGTTTGTTTCTTGATATTATGTATGGCTATTACAGGGAAACTGTTTACAAATTAAAGATGACTAATTAATCTGCTGAATAATATGAGTCAAATGAGGTACACTGATAACTAGGGAAAGATTTACAGTTGCTGAACAAAGATCTACAGAAGTGAGGCATAAGGCAGCCAGAGAAATGAGGAAATGCATGTTCTTTTCTCATTTGTCACTCTTTTACTGGGCAAGCTTGGGCAAGGTGTTTTCTTCTTTCTCTGTCTAGCTTTTCTATTTGAAAATGAATATTAGGTGATTATGTAAAGCATTTCTAGAGGCAAAGCAAGTGCTGTGCACACGTGTTCATGCACGAGATCCCCTGTGTGCATCCCGGACTGCTAGAGATGAATCTCTTGATAAAGAGTCCTGAGTTTTCTGATTCATCTGCTTGGCTTTATCAAGCCCATGCTCCTTAGCATCCACTGCTCATGAATTTTCACAGTTGGATTTTTCTTTAATGTGGTGCCTTTCTTCTCACCAGAATTAGCAGGTGAATCCCTTTGTTTAAAATATTCCAGTCATCAGGGAGATGTAATCAGCAGGCAGAAACTATGTGTAAGAGCTGTGCCACTCAATGCCATGCCAGAAAATTCTGCCTTTACATTCTTTGCATTTGCTACTTTGTAACAGGGATTTAAAAATTCTCTTTGCATCCTTCCCTTTCCTATTAACCTTTTTCTTTTATAGAACATGGCAAATCTTAATGTCTAGTACTATAAGAAAGAACATACCTTACTAGAAGCTTATTTGAATTCAGTGGGTTCTAAGCTTTTAGTATTCACCCTCCTTATTTCCGTGTGTTTGGGACTGCTGAAATCTAGGAAAAGTCATGTAGGGATTGGATACGAAAAATCAGATTTGGGATAACCAGAGGAGAAACATCTTTCCTTAGAAGAATTGTTAAAAGGATTGGCTGAGGTACAGCCATTCAGGGAACTGCTTAATCACTCCAGTTGCTCAAACAGGACCTGATTTTTTACTCACTTGAAATCAACAATAAAACTCCCTCTGTACAGCAAGAACAAGAGAGAGCCATTCATTCCTCAGGTGGACCAGAGATTAACTAAACAAGCTCACTGGGCACTCCTCCTACAAATATTCTACAGGGCTTGGAAGGTTTTTCCTTCAGAAAACTGATTCTCCCCATTTGAACAGAACTTCCTCTGCCATATCAGAGTGCAAAAACTGGTTGCTTTCCTTGCATTAACTTTGATGAAAGACGTGCCCTTTCAGAGCAGACTTTGACCTATTCAGTGCCATCATCTTGACTTAAATTTTGTTTTGTTTCTGAGTGTCTGATGGTTTGTAGCTTCAACAATCAGCTCTCTGCAATTTCCTTCCAAGTGAGTCACATTCTGTGTCTGATATTATAATATCCATCATATCTGCAAGACTCTGCATGAACTCAAGAAGTTATATTCCTGAAAACTTTTACAAAGCAAGCTCTGGTTGTAAGGTTGTTCCTCTGAGATCAGGGCATTTTGAGTCTTCAAAGAACTACTACACTGAGGCAAAGTTGATGACAAGGAGGGCTGATCTTCCCAACTTCATGGAACCCAAAGAGATGTTTAACTGTCCCAACATTTCATAGGTTATTAGTGAACTCTTTCTAACTCCCTTTTCCTAACTAATGTAACTATTGTCTGAGATGTCTCTTGCAGCAGTGCTGCATGTGACAGCACAATAAATACAGTTCTGCAGCCCCTGCAAACACTCAGCATCTCAGATTTGTTAGGACTTCCCTCACAGCTGGTGGTTTCTGACAAAGATACAATTAATAACCATAATAGCTATTGCTGTTTCCAAATATCTCCCCTTATTGACTACTGTCAGTCATCTTCTTTTACACTTGGTTTAGTTTTTCATTTCCCAAAGAAAATTTGTTTGGTTTGCATCTTCCCCCAAACTTTGCAACGGCAACGCTGGTTTTTTGTTTGCTTGTGCTCTGATTGCTGACTATTCCTTTAAGGGCTTTAAGATATTCACCATTAACAGTAGCCCCTTCTTCATTGGCTTCTTTGTTATTTCAAAATGTTCCTGATAAAGTAGGGATAGCAACTCTACCAAAAGCAAAATAAAATGTCCAGGCCTTGGCACTTGAAAACATGCAAATAAAAGTAGGATCTCAGCCCAGTCTGGATTGTTTTTCCGTTTCTACAGATTTAAGGTATGTTTAAAGCAGCACTTTAGTGTGGAAAGTGGAATGTTTTGTTTGCCATGTCCTGCTCTCCAGTGGAAGACTGACTGTCAAATGATGGCAGGGCAGGGTGGAAAATTTCCCAGTCTGACCATCTGAGGGCGAAAGAGAAAGTTAAGGAGAGTGCTAAATTTGCAGAGACGTGCCAGTAAACCCATTCCTTCCTGTCTGCTCACTCAAACTCAGACGTGCAGAAAGAATAGAATTCCCTCACCAGTCACCTCTCCAAAATTCCCAGGGATGAGGAAGTGAGGGAGGACCAAAGCCTTCTGACAGTCAATAGCCAGACTTTGTTGTGCCTGGCTGCACGTTGGCTCAGGCAGAAGCGCTTGCTGACACCTCCTGACTCACCCCTGAGATCTTCAGCCACAGCTGCAGCAGCAAAGACAAAATTACAGCAAAAAAAAGAGCAAAACAGCAATTAGCAGTTGACTGGGCCTAAACCCTGCTGTCCTGCATGTGGCCATCACAAGCTGGGCTCTGTGTCCTGCACTCCTGGACATCATTTCACTACACTGAAGATGTCCCTGTGTGGAGCATAAGGAAAAGCTAGCATGTGGATCTGGGAAAGGTATAGAACAGTGTTTGGTACTTCTGCTCCTGCTATCCATGCTCGTCACAGCAGAACAGGAAAAAAAAATATGACTACGAGATTATTGTATGCAAAAAGAGTTTTATGCTTGAAAAATAAGTGAACTACAGAGCTGCAAATGTCTTCTTTAGTAAAATCATGGTCTGAAGAAGAAATTCCAATTTTAGTAACAGAGCACTGGCTGGGGCCAGTAGAATCTCTAACCAAGGACAGGTAACAGAAGATATTTGAATACTGGTTTTGAAAAAACAACCCATACATTTCTGGGCCAAAATGAAGAACAGAATATTGAAGTACAGAAGTAACTTGAGTTCTGAATCTAGAAACTTCAGTGTTTTTACTCCAAAACACACAGCACTGTTGGAACAACTTCAGTAAAACTTACGTGCTTCTCTTTATTGGTGACCTCTGAGTCTCTTTTCCTTACACCTGCCTTTATCTACTCAGTGGTTTCCTGCACATTCAGGTGTCACACTTTGGACAGTGTACCTCAGTCTACACAAAACCAAAGCATGCTGACCTGCTTTCCATGCTTCCTGCATGGAGACAGGGGTTTTCTCACGTAATTTTATGGCTCTGCTTTATCTATACACACTGTTTTACTACCTCAATTGTTTTTAAGGACTCCTTGCTAAACACTACAGTTAGGCCAGTCTTGTCTGTATCTGCACAACTTTCAGTGTCTGCATGAACTACATCACACTTTCAAAACTTTCCATGAGAGTGAAATTGCCTCTCCTCTGCCCTTCCCGACAGGGAAGTGGTGCCAGAGTGTGGGGTGTGAGTTTACAGCTCCTTCTCTAGCAACTATCTACCTTCCCTAACTAAAAAAGACAATTTCCATGGCACATTCTTCAGAGTATTTTTAGTCAGTTTTCACTGATTTGGAGCTGCAAGTCCAGCTCAATTGGTTCTCATCTTCTCATCCCTGGGAAGAGCCTGGCTCCATGTCGTCAGTGACCTGAAAGCCACTGGAAGGCTGCTCCTCTTCTCTTGGCTGAACAAGCCCTGTTCCTCCAGCCTCTCCTCATGAGGCAGCACTGTGACCCAGCCCCAATCACCTCACTGAACTCACTTTTTGTGTACTAGAGGTCCAAACTGGACTCAGTAGCTCAGCAGTGAAGGATGCAGATACTCTAGTGGTTCTGCTTTTCCTTCACTCTCCTTCTACAGGAATTCCAGGCTGGGGACATACTATTTAGCTTGGTTTTCATTCAGTGAACAAACACACTGCTGATTGAGGCAACTGTTGGCCACAGTGACAGAGAGGATGGTCTTTGAAGCTACATTTGGAATGAGGAACACCTCTTGGGAGTTTGAAAAGTCACTTACTGAAAATACAAAAAAGAGATGTGGAGGAATGTGTGTTGACAAGGCCAGGGTCTAGAAAGTGATGGGTGGTTTTATGGAGTGGGTTAAGTCACAGGGGTTAATCTATAATAAACAGTCCTAGTACACACATCAAAGGATTGTTACAGATTAATTAGCAGGTGCTATTATTAGCCATAACAAATTTTGTCTCAATTTCTGAAAGGATAAGATGCTAAACGATTACTTCATTCAGTCTAAATGCTTCACCCAACTCTTGGAGCGAGGGGTATTTGGACCACAGCCTCCAAAGCAAGAGAAGCTGATGCAGACTGTGTATGTAATTTAAGGGACAGAAATAGCTATTTTTTTGGTCAAAAACACGTTATTGCCTCACTTTATTTTTACAACGATTACTTTTGATTTAATAATCTGAAACCTGGCAGAAGGGAAAATAAAGGGGAATTTTCTGTGACTTACAACACTGTCCATTAGGACTGGGCAGCTCAAGAGACCTCTCTGACCAGTACAAGCTGAAAACCACTATGACATTTCCTTCTTTCTTCTCATGTACCAGCTTTGAAGACTTAATTGCCATCTGAGAATTCTCCAAAAGAACATACCACTCCTCTTCCTAGTGGTGTTTTTGGGGACCAACAGTTTCTGTACTTCCATGAAGTGTCAAAGTCCTCATTCAATGTAACATCTCTGATCCCAATTTTCTCCCATGATTTTCCTTTTGAAGTCCCATTTCTTTTTAATGTAAGAGCAAAGCTGCATGTGTGAAAGACAGATGACCGGCACCCTGCAACGACTTCACATTCATAAGAGAGAAATCCTTGCAGTTAATGTCTTGATTTGGTAGAATGACCACTGCAGAAAACGTGACTTCTCAAGTTTCTGTCACCTTTGGAAAAGGATCTGACAAAAAGAAATAACTGCTTGTGCATGGTTCCGTAATGTAATAAGTTCCTACCCAGCTAGATGATAATTCTGCAGAAAACACACCACCCCATCACTGACTAACCAGGAAACTGAGTGCACTGTGGAGCAGGAAGGACCAGGCCAGTGGTGAGACAAACAAACAAGCACAGTATAAACCACTGCTCAGCAAACCATCAGCTCATTTTTAAACAGACTGTTGGGTTTAACACTGATGAAGTTGAAAACAAGAAAAAAAGAAGACAGTTTTTCAGCACTAAAGGCAGCAGCAGGACTTTTAATATTTATTTTTCCAAAACAGCATATGAGCATGGGAAAAGAAAGCAACTAATTACTGGACAAAGAAACTACAGAATTCTTTGTGCCTCCTCTCACATAAAGTGATGCCTTTGGGCCCAGATCTCAAGCTGATTTATGGACGATATACTTGCCTTCAGCATCACACCCACCTCTTGAATTTGTCCACCCGGGCTGCTGAAGACACTATGTTTTGTAAAACTGCAAAACCAAAATTGTTTCACTTTTAATTCTGGTAACCATGATTGAGCACAGGCCAGTCCTCTGAGTATTCCAGGTAGTGAAAAATAGTTTAAGATGGTGAACACTATTGAAGTATATGGGAGTCTTTGCCTTTCATTCCAGTGGCTTTGTCTCAGAACCCAAGAACAGCATGGGAAGTAAACATCCTGATAAGCAATTATCCAGATTGCCTTTGTTAGTATAGACCAAGACAGAATTTCATAGAGCACAAAGGCAAGATGTTGGTGTCTCCCACTTAACAGACAGTCCCTATGAATTCCAGAGGTTCTTATGAGTGTTACAGAGTTCTGTGGGGCAAAGCTACATAATGATGAGCTGTGATTTCTTTCAGATACTTATAAAAAACACTTCCTATGTAGTAAATAAATAAGGCCCTCCCCATATAGTGCAATAAAGTGAGCAGATTACAGGTTCAGTACTGTACCCAATCTATTATTTCCAAAGCCTCATTGTTGCATTGGGTTTATCTCTCAACCAGACATGGATTGCATTCAAGTTACTTTTTATGCTAAATATCACTCATATTGTGTACATTCTTTGTATAATTATGCCAGCTATAAAATCTGCACCTTTGCTTACGGGGATAATGAAGTTAGAGTGCAGGGATTGGCTCTCCATCTCAAATTTCATAATAAACCCTGGATACCTTTTCATTGCATTTAATCAATTAGAAATAACCAGACCTGGCATAGTGTCACTGTGACATCCTACAGGCTCTATTCTATCAGTTGGGAGCAGGATTTGGAGAGCTCCATAATTTTAAACCGTGTTTCTGAAATAGTTGTAAAATGATCATTATCATGTCAATACCCCCAACTCAGAGCCATGCTAGTGGAGAGTAAGCAATTTCCTGCTGTTTGTCCCAAGTCCCAACCTGTCTGAGAGCTGCTGTGTGCCCTTCAAAGGTCTCTCCAGTTAAGCACCTCAAAAGCAATCTGGGAATTACTTTTGAAACCTTGGCCAGAAAGCTGCAATGTACTCTGTGAGACACTTCCAGCTAGGAAAAGGACAAACTCAACAGTGCTCTTGGGAGAGAGAAAGTTCCAAGACTCAAGAGGTGTCTGCATTCTGTACTGTAAACTGTGGTTAAACACACCATTTTTGTGACCTCTAAAAATGGGAGGGAAAAACAGAAAATAAAAGAGAAAGCAGCCCTTGCAGTTGCACAACTGTGGAAACCAAAACACTCTATTTTTAAGCATGAAAATCAGTTCCCAGATTGGATCAGTTTAGGGAAGGTGGCTCCAAAATATACAACCTTTGCCTGTGCCCACTATCATGACACAATATTTTCCAGACGAACTTCTGTTTAACATTTGTTTTCAAATAGTTTTCCTTGTTCCTTGTTTCACACTAGCTGAGACACAGCCCACTTTCTGTAGATGAAATGACTGCTAAGAAATTGAAGCAAGACTGAGAAAATCCCAGATCCTGTGTGATTTTATTTAATGCAGAATATGAGTCAACCTCATCAGCTACAAGAATTTATTGTCAATTTTGCATCTTTTAAAATCCATTCTGTAGAAGGGGAGAATATTAATCAAAACACCAGCAGTTTTAAACTCCTCTCAATAAGAATGAATACCAGTGCAAAAAATAAGGTGTAACAATAAAAAGATACTAAGTGCAGTGTTTTTTACACAGATAATGCTGAACCCTGGCAGAAGGAAGCCCACAGGTAATGAAGCTATTCAGTCTGAAGTTGTGCAGCTGCAGCTGAAAGAAAATATTTTATATGGAGTAGTGATACAGCCTCAAGCTGTGCCAGGGGAGGTTCAGGCTGGACATCAGAAGGAATTTCTTCACAGAAAGGGTTGTCAAGCATTGGCAGGGGCTGCCCAGGGAGGTTTGGAGTCCCCATGCCTGGAGGTGTCCAAGGAAGGGCTGGAGGTGGCACTCAGAGCTCTGGGCTGGGGACAAGGTGGGGATTGGGCACAGCTGGGACTCAGTGGGCTGTGAAGTCTTTTGCCTGGATGATTCTGTGAAGCAACCAAACCAACCTGGCTCAGAAGATGCTGATTAAAAAAAACAAAAATCAAGTTAATCCTTTTCAAAATGGATGCGTGCAGAACATGAAGGCAGATTCTTCTAGGGGAAAAGTCACCCAGGTTGATAGCTACAGAAGGGATAAGTTCAGTGTCCACAGGCGAGGACGGCAAACAGCAGTCCCAGACTTTCCCTCTTCAGACTCTACAAGTGAAGTGAGCAATGCCAGGGAGCTCTCCCCCAGTGACAAACACAAATACTGTTAAGCTCTTAGGTGCAAGCAACAGATGCCTCCCTCTGCTTCTAAACTTTAAAAAAAACTATTTTAAATATCAAACACAATTATGAGGAAAACAGAAAATAGTCTTCAAAGAACAGGTTTTTTTAAAGTTAATGTGTCTGCCCTGCTTAATCACAGGCTGAAAGGAGTACTTGATGACTAGTGTATACTTCAGTTAACACTATTTCATAAGACTTGGCTTGACAGAAGTATAAGATGAATTCATCAAATAATACAAAAGTTGAAAGATGCACCAGCTGGCTCGTGCTCCAGCAGAGGTACATCAGCTCTGAGCAGCAGGCAAGGATGCAGGAAAGGGACAGACCAAGTGGGCAGTGCAGGTCCATGTCCAACAGTGCTGTGTGTCAGGGACTTGCTTTAGATTGCTCTGACCAAGACACAGCTCACCTCAAATCACTCCTGCTCTTTGGGGTGACACTGAGGGACATGACATTGTGGAGCATAAAGCTCTAACAACTCGTTCTTACAGTTTAAGGTCAGGGACTCTCACAATGAATAGCTATTATATTGAATATTTAAGACTCACAGATGTGCTGCCTGTTCAGTTTGCAGCTTATCAAAGCTTTATATAAAGGCACAATTTATAATGCCATGTTAAAAGTTACTACAAATAAGAAACGGTTTCCTCTAAAAAAGATGTGAGAGAATATTGTTTTTCCCAGAAATAGCATGTATTCCTCTTCCTTACAGCATCCCAGTAAAGATTACTTCCTTTTGACATTTGAAAATGAGCCAAACACCATGGAGGAGAGGTTTTTGTTTAGCATCAAGTCCTCATGCTCAAATGTCCCTAAACAAAAACCAATGCCTGTGACATAACTCACCGCGTGAGGAAGTTTACAAAGTGTTAAAGAATGATTTAAAGAATATTCCATTAGTGACAAATGGTGCTAAGCAAGGCCTGGTCTGGGTTGGAAATATTCTATTCAGTACCCACAGAGCTCAAATTACTTTGGTGGCAAGTGTGAATGGAAATCAGTAACACTTCTGACACAAGAATGTGATCAGAAGTGTATTTGTCTCTGGCCACGTGAAGGGCAGAATGCTATCCTGGATATTACATAAAACATGAATTTACAATCTTGTCCATACCAAAACCTGAAATGAATAAATGAATTACAAAAATAAATAAAAGGGAAAGATTTTCACTACACAGGAAGCTTCTGCATGAGGCTCCAAGGCTGGTAATAACCAAATTTCTCTGTGGACTTAAGAGCAGGAACATAAACACTAAAAATACATTGACCAACCCACTGTTACTGCTCCATCTTTTGACATATTACTTCCATATTCGTAATGTACAGATTATTCACACACAATTTCAGCTTTAGGTTTCCAAGGCCATGTATACACAAAACAGGAAGTACAGCACCAGTGTTGGTTCTGGCCTTAGAATGGATGTTGGTAAGTCTGTAAAGTGATTTAAATGATTAATTTCTTCATATTTAAAGCATGTAAAGCATGATATCACTTTATTAATCAGAAGTCTCCCAACTGTCTTTCCTTGTTCTAATGTTTGTCTTGCTCCTGCATAACAAGCCTCCAGTGAAACCTTTACTACCTTAATCAAGAGTTGCCTGCACACAACCTTTGAACTGTTAACTTCACTCAACTCCTAATTGTGGAGTACCTAGGAAAAGTTATTGACTCAAGATCTTACTGGAAGCAGCTGCAGAAGTGTTTTTGGCAGAATGTAGTTATTACATTTGTGTCAACACAATGAAAACCCCAGGCTAGTCAATGGCACAGGATACTCTTCCCCACTGAAACTGCTGGCGATGACTGAATGCTTCTGCAGCGAGGCCAGAAACCCAGAGCTCTGACACCACCTCCTCACTGGCCCTTGATCACTGGGTTACTGCAATCACCAATCAACAGCCCATCACTTACCAGAACTGGCACAGAAATGGGTTCCTCATTGCAGTAAAAGAAACTGAAGCCTATGTTCCTTTTACTGACATCATCCCTTCCTCTGTCAGCAGCCTCATAAGCATCATGAGTTTTTTAAACTCTTCAAAAATAATTACAGAACACAACACAGCCTCATTTACCCACCATCTTTATGGTCAGAGATTCTGGAGGACTGAAAATGGGAACACAGGTGCACCAGTCTATTTGGGGTTAATATTTTCTACCCACTTGCCACAGCAGAACCTGGGAGGACGCTGCCCACGACCGTGTCTTTGTCACCGTGGGCAGCAATTGCCAGGACAGCAGCACCAAGGGAATGGGGAACAGATCTTCAGGCTCAGCAGGGCTGGGTGGCAGAGAGGCAGAGAGCTGCTCAAACACAGTGAAGAGAAGGCACTGTGTAACTCTCAGGTCAGACAGGTCAGTGAGTGATAAATTTGGATAACTCCAAATTGGGAGGGTTAAATGACTTCTGAGCAGGAGTTTTTGGAATAATAATTTTGGTCAAAAGTACTGAAGCTCTGCCCAAAACCCTTTTCAGAGTTCAGGTTCTCATCTACATCTGGGTTACTAGAACATCTTTGGTCTTAAATGATGCTGCTGGAGAATGAAACTTGTATAATGTCTTGATATAAAAGCCTCAGCTCTGCAGCTGAAGGACTCTTCAGTTCAGTCATTACAGAAGCATGTCTGAGGTACTGGGGTTACTATTACAAGGAAGTAAATAGTTGCTAGCATCATATCTCCTCACCAGCAGGAAAATTACTTGTATATTGAGTAAATAAAGCTATCTTTGACTCTATTAAAAGTTTTTTTTACTTTGAAGACCAGATTATGTTTGTACAAAAGTCCCTCAGACATCTCCTCATGCCTTCAGTTGAATCACTACTATCAAAATATTTAGTCAGGATGCCTCCTGCCTCACCAACCACGTTCCCCATCTGCACTCTACTGAGAATTGAATGCTCTATTACTTTCCAGACCCTAAAATTCACAGATCCTGGTCCTCCATATCAATTACATCTACCATACCTTTGGTCTGATGCTCCCATATCCCAGCTGGCACCTCAGACAGCTGAAGCTGCAGACAAGCCATGGCTGTACCTTCCAGCTCCATGGTCTTTTCTTTCTTGAACTAGCCATAAATTAAATAACAGGCATGTAAGAATGATTTAAACACATGGAATCTTATAACTGAACAAAATATTACATCTCACACTACCAAAAGTCAATTAAAGCCACAGAGGAGTGTGATCACTTTACATTTAAAGTTCAGGAAACTGCCATGCTTCCATACACTATTGATCCCACCAAGTCTTAGAGTTTTTATTCATTACTGCAGTGACACAAAATTCAGTGCATCTCCATGCTACAGACCACACACACAAAACGGACCTGGAGAACAGCAGAGGTCACCTGTTTGCTGGTCTTGATCAGAACCAGCACATTGAGAGAGCTTCTATCAAAATGCTTGAGCTTTTTTATTAGTGTTCAGGATCATACTGGATATTCCTTGTCAACTGACAAGGTTGAAACTTTCTGTGCTCTACCTTGCACCAAATTATTTTGAAAGTTTAAACCAGAATGGCTGCAATTTAAAAAAAAAAATGTACCTAGGTAGAAATACAAGTGGCTTTCCTCACATGGAGAAACACCTACTCTGCTGAGAAAAGTCTACTGTCTTTCCGCTTTATCTGAAGTTAAGCAGAAGGCTGGCTCCAACATAATACTGAGTATCATCTGGTACAGAAAAGGACTTGAGGAGGAGAAATAAGTGGGGTAGAGAGACAAGATTAGAACAGCATTAAGGTATAGGTAAAACAAACACAACAGAAGTTAAGGGTGCATAAGTGTGATGTGAAAGACATGGGAGCAGAGTGAGGAACACCAGTGGCGATGGCAGAGGGAAGCATAACAAAGAGCAGGAATTCCAGGAGAGGAGGGTTAGCAGAGAAAAGGAAGTCTTTTGATACAATACTTTCTGAACTTCAGTGGCAGCCCCGTTTCTGTTGCAGTCTCCTCGCCTATGGCGAGCCCGGAGTTCATTTCTGGCCCGCCCGGGCCTCGGGACCGCCAGGCGGCACCGCCACCTGCAGGCGGCCCGCCGCAACTGCGCGCGGGCGGGCACTGCGGGCACACCTCGTGCCTGTGCCAGCTGTCCTTCCTCGGGAAACCCAGCCCGGCACCGGCAGGGCGGGCTGCTTCAGAAGGACACGGACTCCCCCGTCTAAAGGACATTTATTACGTGCTGCAAGGCGTTGTGAAGCCTCTGAGCTGCAGAGCACCGCACAGGCAGCGACTGCACCATCTGGGGCACAGACCCCGCTCAGTGGGCACTCTGACAACACCGACCGTCCAGCAGAGGCTGATGTGACCCAGCAGAGTGCCAGCCGTAACCAGTGTCACACACAGAGAGGATGAAACGCTCAGTCCCCAAATCCACCGTGACTGATGCAGGGGAACCTTGTCCCCAAAGAACCTGTGCAACAAGCGTTATCACACACTGCTAGGGTTGATCCAGGCCTAACAGTATAATGGAATAAGTTACTTAAATGTTAGGCAAGCTTGGGCTTTAACTTAGAAGTTCGTGATCATACAAAGCAATTTACGAAATTAAATTTCTTCAGAAATATTCATTTAGCTTCATGACATCCCAGTGAAATATAAATTACTGTATTTATATTATCCAAGAGAAAACTTCAGGCAATAATTCTACTGGGCTTGACTGCAAGTCCTCTAAGGATGTTTACCAATGTCTTCCTTGGCTTCATCCTTCCTCTTCTACTTCTGGTTTTTATACTGGAAAAAAATAAAAAGAATTTTTTTTTGGTGAGAAAGAGCACGTAACTAAGTAAAAGTTCATACCAACAAGGATTTACAACTCTTCTTCATTATCTGCATAAATTTATGTCCATTTTCTTTAAGTTAGATTGAAATTTGGTAGGCTTTCCCTTTGCAGTATAAAACAATAAATGAGGCAGAGTTATTGACTAGATCGTACCTGCTGGGATTCGGTTACTGCTAAAATACCATAATCTGTGACTAATCTGTGCTTGCTTCTGTAACAATTCTCATTTGGATTTCATGGACTGGCAGAGAGAAGGACTTAACAATCACTTAGTAAATTAAATCACAGATATTTAGAGAGCAAGTTGAACTTTTGACTTGTTTCATTATACACCATGTTAAGGTATCACACTCCCCAGCCGGACTGAAATCCCAGGAAGCACAGGTGACTCTCAGCTGTCTAATGGAAACCATCCTCATTCTTTCATCTGAGAAACCAGTCTGGCAGCACAGGGGCAGATCCACTGGGTGACAAGTGTGCACAGGGGAGCCCAGCAGCACAGCTTTGCCCCTGTGTGGTCTATCCCTGATCTCTGCAGCCATGGGCAAGGTCTGAGGAAAAGCAACAGTAGTTCTGGAAGTTCATGTAAATTGTCTGGATAGATGCTGTTAGGAAAGCAGATGATACATAGCAAGATGTGGTTTGCAAAATGCTGTATTTTAATTTTTTTCTCCTATAATAGAGTGATACTAGCCACTACTGCTGATATTTTATAGAATTCCTTGTGGAAACAAAGACTTACACAGAGACCAACCTAAATTGTTACTGCTTCTGAAAAAACCCCACCATTAGTTTATACTGACTAAGAGAATTTTTAAACAAAAAATGACAATCACAGATCCCTCCTGGCTGGGTATTTCCTTTCACCCAGACACTTCAACATCCAGGACAACAATTCGCTATTCAGAACTTGCTTTCCAATGTTTTCTTCTCTGTTCTGAACTGAAACCAAAATGCAGACAATCTGAAGCACTTACTTTATTCATCACCCAGTCAGCATCTTCAATGGCTCTCTTAATGATCTGCTGGATTCGCTCAGGATCATCTTCATCAGCATGGACTTTGAAACTCTGCAACATTCCAAGTGTCACTGACTTGTCACCACAACAGTTATCAAAATAAAGACAGCATTTAAATATCAGAAAAATATTTGTTGCAAACAAAATGTTCGTCTAAAAAGGTAAAACTACACATTGTAACACCTGGCCATCCTCTTTCCATAACAAATCTGGTCATATGGAATTTCAAGTTAAGTATTCTACTCCTTTCATACATCACAACAAAAAACGCAGAGAACTTCAATTCAGAACAATTGAAATTGTCTGGTATGCTAAGAGTAGAAACAGGACAACAGGTATGATCAAATACATAAAATTACTTCCATATGAAGTATGGAATACAAACAGTCAGATGAGATTTACCCAGATGGAGGGATATATAAATGACTGACAAGGAACCAGTAGGTTTCACCACAAAAGATATATTTATGGACTAAGTAATGACTGTTCACTCTCTTGACTAACATGAGAATTAGAGATGAAAGCCAAGAAAAATAGGTTTCATATTCAAAGCCAACAAAAAGAAATGGTCCTTCACACACCCCCAGAATAACCCTGCCAAGGTCTCAAGCTGGCAGGAGAGCAGTTTGGCTGTCGGGCAGTGTCAGAGCCCGCAGAGCCCCGCGGCGCTGCAGCGCACCTGCCTGATGGCGTGTCTGTAGTGCTGCTGGATGGGGCCCTGCGGCAGGCGGCGGCAGCAGCGCAGCAGGTACCGGTACAGCTGCACCGAGCTGCGCACCAGCTCCGCCTCCGGCAGCGGGGACATGGCCGGGCCCGCCCGCGGCTCTGCAACACACAACAACAGCAACAACCGTGACTTTTACTGACAGCGCGGAAACAAAAGCGCAAAGCAATAGTACACAACGAGAACAGGGCAGGCAGACTGAGCTTCGGCAGCAGAACCCGCAGAAACTTTAGAATAATCCCCAACACAGAATGAATGAGGACTTGCTGAGTTTATGGACAGACGGGGGTTGGCTGTCATTGCTCAAGGGAGTAAAGCACAAAGTGCGGAGCTCACTCCAGAGGATCATTTTGGGATGGGAACAGCCAGGTGTGCCACAGCCTTTTCCAGACGGACTGCCAGCGTAACTTTCGGTAAGTGCCCAAACCTGCATCACAGCCCACAGCGAGGTTCCCACTTGCTAAGCCAGGATCCTTAAAGTCCTTCAAACTTCCAGTGCTTTCCTTAAGCATCCCTAGGAGTTCATCCACATGGTGTCTTTCTAGAATGAGGACGTTCATAATGGCTACAAATGGTGCTGGGATTTAACAATATTTCCTATTTTGTCATTCTGTCAAGAATTTCAAGACTTTAGCTGGAAACAACACGGATAAATATAGGAGAAGACAGGAAGAAACATCGTTAGGTTTGAAATTTTACATGTATTGGTAACAGCAACAGGAAAAGAACAAATCTACCAAGTTTCACTTCCATAACTATATTTACAGATCGTAACAGTAAGTCCATCCAAGTCCTATAAAGTGCTAATCAAAGACTGTAAATGCCTTGTCATTTAACAGATGGTTGCCATCTGCAGAGAACTAAATTAACATTTGGAAAAAGGCACTTTTTACATCACTACCCTTAAGAATAAAGATAATAAATAAGCAACTGAATAATGAAGTAGGTGCATGCCATTGTTTTAGCACCCATTATGATACCTACTCATTATTTGAAATAATTTTTTCCTTTTTCTTAAGTAAATTAAGTCCTTTAGCCAAATGTATTTCAGAGTACACTACAACAGCTATTACATGCCTGGGCTGTATATTTGCACAGACTAGATCCTGTTGTAGCGGGGAAGATCTCCTCTCTATGCACATATAAATGCCCATCAAAATGGGATCCAAATACCGCCAGGCTTCAACACGTTCATCTCTTGTTTTCTTCCAACTTTTTTTCTGTAAAATACCCTTTTCTCTTTGTAGTGAAACCTAAGCTGGGCATCAGCTTCATGCATTTTTGGTTTGGATTAATTTCACTTTGGCATTCAAGTATGGGAGGTGATTACACGCCCAACAGTCAGCTGAGAGATTCCTGCATTCCCCTCCAAGCAGCAGAAAGGCACGCAACTCTAAAATGTGACTCCTAACATATAGACTGAATTATTGAGAGAGGGAAGTTTTCATCATCCGATACAGAAAACTGAAATACATCATTGGATTCAAATTGATCTGAACCCAAATTTAACTTTACACACAAGTTTTTTGGGCTATATCCTTGGCTGATAAGAACTTGTATAATTCCACTGACCCTAAGAACCCGACCCTGCATTTCACATATTCCCACTAAGTACAGTGAAACATCCCAAAATTCAATACAGATCCCAAAATACACTTTGGGACCAGAGCCAATTTGTGAAGTTGTTTCTAGGCTTTGATGTGTAAACTCATCATATGTCACTGTGCTCTAATTAAACCTAAGTGGTGCAATAGATTTCCTGTCACAAAAGCAAAGATCCCTCATGTGCTGGGACTGCCCAGGACAGCTTGCTCCAGCACACAGAAAAGCAGCTCTGGGAAAGAGGAAGGAACCAGTCATGGAAACATATGGATATGGAAAGATGAAGCTGATCAATGGAATTGAAAATGTTTCACTATAGATAATTAGGAATTTTCCACTGCAGCAATTTTTCATAGGAAAACGATGAGCTGTTGAATGCAAATTGTGTGACAAATACATTTAGACAGATGATTTTTTTTTTGAAAAAAAATCCTTCGCCTTTCCATAAATACTGGACTTTCTAAAAGATTTGAAGATGGAAATTTTCATCCTATTATCAAACCTAAACTCCTATGAGGCTCTCATATTCAAATTAAAAAACCAAACCACTTGAGTTCTGACAGATTCACAGTTCCAAAAATGCTACAAATGCTGTGATATGGGCAAGCTTCATAGGGAAGTTTATCACCAAAGATCTGTTTTTCTTAGGATGTCACTTCATCCAGTGAAAACTTCACTGGAAATCTACCACAGCACATGGAAAACTTGATGGCTATTTTGGTAAAGTGGCTGTTTAACAAGAAATAATCTCATGACCTGCCCATTGTTAAGTTCTAAGATACTGGTGCCCTGTACAAGCACACCTCAGCAGGGACTAGATGCTGACAACAGGTAATGCTACACTCTGCACTTGTGCACCCTGGTGCACTGGAAAATCTGCACAGCCTCTACTGGGATTTGCCCCTTCCTCGGCACAAAAAGGACAATGAACCACAGTAAGAATTTGCACTGTTGCCTTTTGTTCTAAAAACATCTCCCCTCAAATCCCACAAATGTTACCAGTTTTATCTGCCACACAAAAACCCTCGACCTCACAGAATCTGGCTATAATCTTGACTAATAATGTAATCTCCCTCTGATAACTTAAATATCACGCACGGCACAACAAAAACTATCTACACCAAGAACTGTTGAGTCAGAAATAAAATAATCCACTAATTGTGCTTTTCTGGAATGGATGACTGTATAATGTCCTGATCAGAAGGCTGAAATCACATTTGCATTTAGATAAAGCCCCATTCACTAAGAGACAAGCATAAAAAAAGACACTGAGACTATTGTGGCATTTCTCTGCATTGCATAATCACTTACATTCCTGATAATGATATTCAGATAGTGAAGCAAAGGCTGACCAAAGCCAATTAATCTTCACTCTGCATTACCAGGTTTGGCAATTGATCCTGTGCACAGCAGAACCCTGATGAAGCTAAGATGACACTATGCCACTGCTCTCAGTTTACTTTTTTTCTGCTATTGTGAGTGTTTTTCAAGCAAATCCCCACAGTTCAACACTCATGATCCCAGTCCCTCCGAACTAGTTAAACAGCCACCAAAGCTGGGCTCCAGAGGCTAGAAGTGTTAATTAAAGGACTGCAAGAATTACCTTAGCTGTTGCTGTTTACAGGTTGGCTCCTCCTTTCCACTCACCCCTCTCTTTCTCCACTATACAGGCTAGAGATGTGTTTTACTACATCAGAAATCTTAACACATGAATTTATGATTCCCCATTCTCGTCAAAGCTCATGATCTCAGGAAAAATAAGAATGCCAAAACAGGAAAGAAATTGGAAGCTTTTTGAAATCTCTTTAACCACAAAACATCTTAGCTCCTGTTGTGACATCAGTCCAGGAAGGCACCCAAGTGAACTGCTGCTACCCAGAAGGTTCTCCCTCTTGGTCGCATCTGTCCTCCCTTCCAGGTTTCGCAGGTTCGCACTGCGAGCCCAGCCCCGAGTGCCTGCAGCAGGGGCAGAACTCCTCACTCTGGGACACAGCTGCCCTCGCTGCTCATAACACTGCCACACCTCCCCTCTGTCCCCAGTGGGTCACGGGAGCGTCCGGCGCATCCAGGGCAGTGTGAGGGGCTCTGCTGCCCCAGGCAAACCAGCCAGCGTCTGTCTGTCCATCCGTCCCCGCCTGCTGGCGGGCACTGAGAGGCTCGGAACGCTCGGCAGCCCCGGGCACGGCTGCCCTGCAGCCCCAGCCCTGCTGTGTGGGTGAGCACGGACAATGCTGCAGTCACTTCCAGCAGCCACATCTCGCTGGCTCTTATTGAGATCTGCGGCTTTGATGTGATCGCTTCTGACGAGCCGGGGCCGGGCATTGTTGGGGTTTTGTCCTTTCTAAACACGAGCTGCAAAGTCCCCTTGCATGAGTGATGGTAGCCAGGCCTGTTCTCTTCACTTCTATTTCTGCTCCTCTCCCCTTTATGCTTTGATTGATGCATGAGGCAGAAGCAGTGTCAGGTGACTGTGCAGAACAATTTGGGGGCACAGTGTAAAGTTTGCAGCCTGCAGTGTAAAGTTGGCTTTACACAATATTTGTAGAGCACGTGAAGGATTAAGAACTGGAAAATGACAGATCCTGAAGATCTCTTTGTTGACAAGGAATCACCACTGCTCGGACACCCTTCATGCAGTTCTACAGCATCAGCATCAGGCCTAATGCTATTCAACAATGTCACAGCTTGCAAATATAAAACATAATAAATTATAAATATAATATAAATACAAAATATAGAATTTGCAACTGATAAAACTTGAGCATGACAAGGAGTGCTAGAGCTGGGCATAATGACTACTTGTATAAATTAACCAAAGCCACAGGGCAGATGTCTTACCTTACACCCTGGTTTGGTATCACACAGCACAGACATGCAATACTGCAAATAAAACACTCAGGCTTTTGCAATCCTACACCAGTGAGGAAACATGCTGCCCATGCTGAGACCAGATTACCTTGTTCTGTATAATTAATAAGCATGATCAGACTAATTAGAGTAACATTCTTTGGTGCATGCTTACTAGTGAGGACAGGAACCTCCCTGGTTTAGGTGCAATTCAAACGGCTCCACTTTTTTTCTCCTGAAAATTATTCTCTCGGCTTAAAGGAAATTCTGAAAGGCACAGTCTCAAAAGAACTTTTTCTTCCCAGCTCTGAATTGCTCAGTTCAACTGCTGTTAAAATTAATTTTGTTCTCAGTGGCCAAATCTCTAAGTATTTACCTTTGGGATCATGCCTGAATAGGAATTGAGTTATCCACTTTAACCAAAACTGGCTGTTCATTCCCTCCTTTCTTGTAAATATTGTATTTTGAAATGTTCCAGTGCTTAGTTCCAGTTCAGCAACTGTGATTCTCCCAGCTACTTCATGCCAGTTACTGCAACAACTTTCTAGCTGAGGTTGTATCACCTTCCGAAACATCCAACTGGGCACCAAATAAGCTGCCACAACTGCTGTTGATGGACACATACCTCGTTGGCAGCATAAGGCATGGAAGTGCCTCTGAAGGGCAAAACCATGCTGCCTGATTAATGACCACATTAACTCTATGGACTATGGCTCAGACAAGCATGGGAAGAATAGTAAGTCTTATATAAGGTTTCATAGTGGCTTCTCACTGTTCAGGAAGGACTGAATTTGGTTAGTTTATTTTACCATTGTTCATTAACACATGCTCACTTTGCTCAAGCAATCCAACTTTATAATTCTTTTTAAAAAAAGTCAAGAGGGTAAAACAAGGAGCTGTCAGTGCAGAAAGGCCTCTGCTTAGGAAAGTACAAGAGTTGACAAATTTGTAAAGCTGGAGAGTCAGAATTTAAAACAGCAAAAGAAGTCACTGTGATCCTCACCACTGACTAAAGTTTAATTTAAAAATATTCAGTTTTTTAAACCAGAAATACCTAACATACTCCTCCTAAGTGCAAACATTACATCCAGCCTACAAGGGAATAAACCCTGTGCAGTGTGACCTCTCCTTTTCCTGCTCCCCCCAGCACATCCCTTCCAGCCCTGGCTGTGCACATAATCCCTGGATGGTGACGATGGGGCTTGTCCCCTGCCCTGGCATCTACACCTCATCCTGGAGCTGTCCTTCCCAACTCACATTATCCTTCACAGCAGTGTGAAGGAACAACTCAATGTCTGTTATTCCAAATCCACACCTGCTGAAATTTAGCATCTGCCAATCCTTCACTCTCAATCCCAGTAATAATCTGAGCCAACCCCTTTCCTGGCATAAACCCTGTCTGTGGTGGAATTAAACCATGGATGAATTTGACCCACCACATCCTGAGCAAAATCCATGCTCCTGGGAGCAATGTTTATAAGCAGCAGCATTACAGGACACCTAAGCCTGGGTGCCTTTAGCCTCTTAGGGGGATTGGCCCAGCTCACTAATCAGGGATTGTTTCCATACCAACAGCTAATCAGGGGCAGATCCCACCATGTCTTTGGGACACTTCTGAGCTCTTAAAGCCACAGCTCAAGTTTTCCCCAAAACTTCACGGTCACTCTCCAAGGCCTAGTCTAGCTCAAAGGCAATCTAAGAAAAGGGAAGGTGTGGGCAGCAAGAAGCTCTTGCAAATACAGACATCCCCCAGAACCCCACAGGACATTTGTTCTCAGCGGTACAGGGCTCGCTCTTAACTGATTACACACAACACAGCAACTCTATTGAGTAACCACACTAATTCAGAGCTCTGGCAGAGATGAAGGGGGGTGAGAGAGAACTCTTTTCCCTCTGCATTTATCAATATTCATCTGAGTGAATGAGCATGGCAGGACAATTACGAGCAGCAAAAGCATTTGATGGAAATGGAGCTGCCTTAGGTTTCACTCACGAATCTGATTTGTTTACATTTGGTGAAACCTCAAGAAAAGGGGGATAAAAGCTTTGGTTCAATTGAAGTCCTGGTGGTAACCTCCAGTGCTAATAATTAACTCAATTATGCTGAATTAATTTGATATAATTATCGGTGATGAAGCAAAGACAGCGACCCAGAGAAACTTTGAGAGACAGGAAGAACAGAAGTCTTAACAATACAAAATACCCTAAAAATAGCATTTTTCCCCCCAAACTGAGTCAAAAACCAAAAGTGAGTTCATTACAGTCATCTGGCTTCACTCAACCCTCCAAATTACCCCCGTACCCAGACTAATAGCTGTGAAATCCAGCAAGTGCACTAGAATTACAGTGGACCCTGACGAATTTGACATAGCACTCAGCACAAGTGTCTGTCCCCATCCAATTACCTAAACAATGAAGATTTAATAATACATTCAAGAGATCCACAATGCTTCTCCTTTAACTGAAGATGTTAATTAAGAACACTTTTCTGTTGTACTGTTGTCAGTTGGGTGGTTTTCTTGAGGAACAATCTGGAGGATGCTGCTTATGGAGTCATTTCATTTGATCTGCAGTTTTTATCTAGTATTTTCAGACTTATTCAGTTCAAAACAAACAAACCCCAACTACAAAAACTAAACATCTGTCTTTTGCCTCCCCCATTTAATATTTCTGTAATTTGCTTTGAAAGAGTATTATAGAAATGCCTTCCTTGCTATGAAAATACACACATTTTACTGAGGGTTTTTAATGCTTATGTGTTTAAAAATAATAGGTCAATGGAGGCAAAAATCAGATGTGGGTGAATGACAATGAAATCCAAGGAATTCTATGCAAATTAATGCTGGAAGTAGCACCAGCATGTCTCAGGATGGTGCCCTGCTGCCTCAGCCTGGAGGAAGCACCCCTGGCCTGTTTCAGGGTCAGCCGAAGCCTTCAGCACCCCGAGCCCAGCGAGGGCAGGACACAGCCCCAAGGCTGCCCCTGGCCCCGTGCAGCCCGGCACAGACCCCACATGCTGCAGGTGGGGCTGGAAAGCCCAGGTAAACCTTTCCTTGCCTTCTTCCCCTCCAGCAGCACTGTGGGCACGGATTTAGCACTATGGTTATTACTTGCCTCTTGTAAGGAATTTAACAACTGGCAGCATCTCTATATTTAATATTTTATAGTCCTGCAGAACCAGTGACATCCAGCCACGGAGACCTGGGTGCCTTTTCTCTCTGGCTTCAGCCTGAAACGCTGCTTGACTTACTCCTGTGACAATGCTGTAGACGCACAAGTTTCTAAGCTTCTACTGCATTTTTATTATCCTTGGTGACAAGAATAAAAATATTACCTCTATGATCACCAATTGCTTCTGAGGAGATATTCCAAGTTCGTAGATGTAAGAAATGAATAATATTTTTCCAATTTCCTAAGTAGGTGCTGCTCACACGCCCCCAGATCACTTCCTCCCTGAGTTCTGCTGGTTCTCAAACACAGCTGATCTTTCAGAACTCAGTTTAATTGCCACCAGGCTCTGATCAGACTCATCAGTTCAAAGGAAGCTCTATCACATCCATAATTTATACATTTGATTTCAACACATCATTTTGTGCCCAATACTGAGGGGGCAAAAAGCGTTTTCCATGGGGAAGCTGCTAATATTTTCTAAAGAACAAGTTTTAAAAAATATTATTTCTGTAGAGACACTACATTCTGAAGTGGTGTGAGGGATTGTTCAAAGTCTCCAGCACTTATCTGGACAGCCACTCAAATTTTGTCTACGTCTGTTTCCCACAATCTCTTTCGTTTACAGAGCTGAGCTATTGCTGCATGGGGAGACATCCTCGGGGAAAGGGCAGGCACAGGCTGGAGGGAAGCACAGCTCCCCCTTCCTTCAGCCAGCACACAGGAATGAGATGCGGGCTTACATGGCCCAAATGCACCTCGTGCCCATCTGACACACGAGGGTGTCTGCGCAAGTGAGGAGTTCAGCAGCCCCTCCCTGCCAGCACCCCGCCTCCCCCAGAACTCCCTCTGCCCACCCTCAGCCCTGCTCTGCCGTCACAGCCTTCATTTTCCCTTTCATGGATTTCTGCTTGAAAAAGCATCACTGCCTCGATTGTCTATTTTCAGCCTATATTTCAGAAAACCCTTTGGTTCCATTTGTAGCCACATCCTGTCTCAGCCTCCCCCTCTTTTTGTTCCTAAATATAAGGCTGATGCAATTTGATGTGACATGACAAAATAGCACATTTGCATTGGCAGAAACTTTCTCTCAGCAGCAGTAATTAAAGGGAGTAGATGAGACATTGCTGAAATTGGTGTTTATTTAGCCTGGGAATAAAAGGCTTCAAGATGTCTTGAGAGGGATGTTCAAGTGTGTCATGACCATGAAACTCATCAATGAGTGCCGCCTTCTTACAGGCTTCCTTTCTGACAAAGAAATGGTCACTCAAACAATGTCATTGATTTAAAGAGAGTAAAAAAAGAAACCAGAGTTCTGTACACCATATCCTAACCAGTGACAATTATTTAATGTATTTCTTGGGATTATAAATAGTACCAGGAAGCTTGTGGTTCTATGTAAGACAAGGGCAGCCAATCACTAACTTTAGAGCACAGGCTCTCTCAACATGAGAAGAAAACCAAGATGTCATTGACCACAGTGAGAATTAGGCGCTTAAATATCTGAATTTTTGATCTGAGATGCAATAGCAGAAGACAGGTACTCACCTTCACCTACAACACAGACTTCTATTAATTGTCAAAGACAGAAATCCAGAAACAGCAGCCTGAATCCTTTAAATTCAACAGGATTCACACTACAAATAAAGCTCATCTACAAAACTTATGAAATAATTTACTGTGCCTAGTTTTGCTGAAGAGATGCACAGCAAATACCTGACAGAGTCAGGTGATGTCAGCTTTCTGTACTCTGTTCTATTATTGATGACAGCAGTAGAACACAGTGGTGGAAGAAGAGCAATATTTAGAAGTTGGGAGGAGGGGGGTTTCTTGATATTTAGAAGGTAAATTTAGTTTACTTAATCCATATGAAGAATTCAGGGAAGGGTCTGGTAGCTGTTCCACAGGCCACAGGATTTAGCAGACATAATATGGTTTCAAGTGAAACTTCCTGCTCAGGAGCATCTTCCCTCTCCTTGTGCACACAAGGCTATTCTTTCAAACCCATCTGTGATCAGCTCAAAACCAGCAGCCCACGTTTTGAGCAGGCTCGTTTCCATCCTAACACAGATGGCACCAAGAACAGGGCAGGCCAGAATAAAATCAGTTTGCATATTATGCTTCAGTTTTTATGGGTCAGATTACCATTCAAAGCCATCAAAATGGCAACCCATATGTGATGTGTCTGCCATGAGAACTGAAGTGATACACCATCAAAATCCTAACGGGGTTGGTTAGACAGCATTTGATTAACCATTAACTAAACTCTGATATTTAAAAGTAAAGACATTTTCCTTCCCAAGAATTTTTTTACTCTGACAGATCAATAAAATTGCTTTGGTGAGTCAATAAGGAAAAGACATTTTGCCATCTTCATCCCTGAACAACTGCATCAGCACAGCTCTCTTGGCAGAAGGGAGCTCAGCTTCTATGCCAAATATTTGCTTCCTCAGTGAGCCAGGTGCAGATGTTGGCTATGTCATCTGTTCCAACTTCTTTGTTCTACAAGCCAGAAAATTGTTCCCACAGCTTTGGGGAGAAAATGAGGATCTGAAGAGCTCTTTGCATGCTTTCATTGGTGGAAGAACATTAGATGTTTTAAAGACACTCTCGCAGAAATAAGAAATGTGTCATCCCCCTCACTTGTGACAATTAACCAGCAGAGAGCCGTGTCCTGTGGATCCTGAAGGGATGCCGCAACAAGGTCAAAGCCATGGCATTCTGTTCCCAGCCTCCTACACATCCTCAGCCTTCCTGCAGTGCCAGCTACAGCCCATCCTCTGCACTAGGGAGGGCATTATCCCAGATGCTCCAAGGCTCTGCTGCCACAGGGACAGGTTTTAAAGTGGGCAGGCCTCTTCTGGGAGAAGTCTATCGAATAGTAAAAGGAATTTGAAATGTCCTGCTATGTTATCATGGCACCTGGAATTCAAACAACTGCCATGCTGACTGACAGCCAGGGCCACCACCCTGTGTCATTGCCAATGGGAACATTCTTCCTCCACAAGGTTTTTTCAGCCCTCTAGCCTCTCTACATGATATTTTGGTCAATGCTGATACTTCAGGTGCATATTCCCAACCAGATACAATACACACAACAAAAAATTCACTTACAGCATCCAGAGTAGAGAAACCTTAATTATCTTCACAGATTAGGCCTGTCCAAGTCCAAAAGTAAGCAAGAGACCTGCAGAGAAGAATCAATTTTCATTATCTGTTTCTCCTCAACTCGCTACTTGAAGTGCCATTAATAAAGAAGTGCTGAGAAGCCTATCCATAGCTCAATTTACCCCTATGGGAGCTTTCACTTTTGTCTGATCAGTTACATCAGACATGGATATATGGCTTTAACATGAACAGGCTCTTGATTTCAGTCATCTACTCAGAATAGCTTTAAAAATATACCCTACAAAAAGATTTAAGTAGAGAGAAATTCTGACTGAGAAGAAGTGACCCTTCAATATTTCCTGATAAGAGTTGCTGGAGGTAAGAAAGCATTTACCTCCGTTAAAGAGCCACAGTTTCTCACACTCAGAAGTCTGTACAATGACATAATAATCACTTTACAGTATTCTGCATACAAAAAACTGCTTTGGACCCAGGCAACAACAGACTGTACACAAGAAACTGCTTTTTCTTGAATACACGATTGTAGAGTGAGTAAAGCAAAGCAACTCATTCTCTAAAGCCAACATTAATTTGTTTATTTAGAACCTCTCCTAAGTTTGCTGAAGTCAAGCAAACAGATTTCTCTGGCTATCCAAAGACATCTGGATCAGGTTTTATCTCAGATCCTGTCACAGAGATTTTCAAAAACTACTTAAAACAAAAGTCCTGGAAGATAACAATGACAGAGACTCTGAACTCATCTGTTTTGCCTCCCTTTGAAAGACACAAGTCTTTGAAAAATATAAGGCAAGCACATTTATAAACACATGGGTCAAAGATAGCTGTTGCCACGGATGAAATTTTTCCCCCAAGTATTTAACAGTAGCACAACTTGGTGACATATGATGATTGACAACGGCTTGGGATGTTCAAGATTGGGTATCTATGTCAGCACTTATATTTGCCCTCTGAAGGCCATATCAAGATGCACACAGGCAGACTTGCTGTAACAGGCGATGTGAAACAAGAACCCAGAAGAACAGATTCAACTTCAAAAGCTCATCCTGAGTCCACTGACATTTTCTAGCTGTGGTACACGAACTAAACACTAAAATCTACCTTATTTCCATCCATCACCTAAATTTTCCTTTCTGAGAGCAGAGGACCTCTGATAAATACCTTGGCTGAGTGCTGCAGAAAACACCTCTCATTAGCATTGTTAATTAGCACTTAGCAGATACACCTGCAGTTAGCTATCCCACCAGGACTTTCACCACGCCCTTTCAGAAGTGCAGTCCTCCTCTGTTAACTCATAGCCAATGTAATACCCAGAGAGCAGCACAATTAACTTCTCCTTAGGCTGATAGTCAAACCAGCAGTTACTTCCATAATTCACTTAGCAGAGCATCAGGCATCTGGGTTCAGAAAGCTTTCTAAACCTACTCCAAATACACCTAGCTGAGCTTTGGGAACACAATAAAACAGTATCAGTTGCTCTGTTTCATTGTTCAGTGATAAACAGTGCTTAAGGTCTAACTTGAATTTCCACTTTGGAAGCGGAAGTGTCTTTTAAAGAAAAGTTCATGTCAAACTTGTGGTTCCTTTGTGCTGCCAAAGTGTCTAAAGAGCACTGATGTAAATGTGAGTTACACTCCTGACACAGTTACTAACTGGTGTAAATTAGTTGAAGCCAATAATCTCTAACTTGCTGCCCTATTTTTATCTACTAAAAGCCCAGTGCCTTCTTGTGATCCTCCAGTGCAAAGCTGACCTGCACTCAATCCCTTCTGTGCATCAGATTGGTGACAAGATTTCTGCATGTTCGTATGCCACCTCCAAACAGCTGCAGCTTGGAACAATGACTGCCTGGTACTGTTGATATTACTATATAACCTTTAAAAACAGATAATAAAATTCTAGCATGGCCCTAAAACATGTTTGAGAAAAACATGCTTACTTTCCATGCACAGATAGAATTCCAAGCCAAACTTGGGAGCCCATGTTCATTCTTGTCTATGATGGAGCAACAATACTGCTGTTCAATTTCTTATTTATCCTGTATCACACATACTCGCCATATCCAAAAGGAATACAGGAATGCTATCTGTAAGGTCTTTACACTTTAATAAAGTGATTGGTAATAATTTAATGAAGGTAAACAGGTATAAATCTGCTGTTGCTAGCATGCTAAAAATTATTTATCCATTTGTCTTTATGGAAATTTGTTTCAGTGGGCAAAGATCAAAGCCACACACACATTATTTTTCAGAGGGCTGCCAGTGTTTGTTCATGGAAGGATGAATCCCATTTATTGCATTATATCCCTGTCTCTGTATGCCACAACTCTGCTTCTCACCGGTGTGAGAACAGGACCAGGAACAGAATCAACTGCCCTGCTCACACCTTCCTTCCCCAGCATGAACTGGTCAGCTTCTATTGGGAGAAACATTTCCATAACAATCTGACCAGACTTCTCCCTCGTTTGTTTGCAATGAAAGAGTTAATATCTGTGACCCAAATATGGAGACCCATTTTAAACTTGCTGAAAATTGCTTTTTAATCCTAGCTCTCGAGGATTTCCTTTGAAACCATCTGCCATGCACGCTGGGTACTCTTTCCCTGTATATATGTAGGATTACTATAATATGGATTCTTTTGTGTAACTTAATACATTTCAGCATATTAAAAAATTAGTTGAAATTTCCATTCTTTTCTGATTTCAAGTGCCATAAAAATGACTGTAGAAGTCAAAACCACAGACAAGTTCATGGCAAAGCCAGCACCCATATTTATCTTATTTACTGCAGTATTTACCTTGCAAGTCTAATATTTAGCCAGTCTGATGCTGGCTGGGTTTAAGGAATAGTTATGAGTTATTAATATAACTAACTCACATGCTTCAAATCAAGTTCAAGAATTCTGCTGGATAGGAATGGATTTAATCATATGCTTTACCATGCTTAAATTTCCCATGTTTACTTTCAAGTGTGGAAGATACAACATCATAATGATTAGAGAGCAGAAAATATTTCCCAATATTATTTCAAATCTACTGTCCAGGTTTTTCTATTTTCTTGCTATGAACCTTTATGCAATTGTATTTTTATAGTACATATAGTGAAGAGAAAGAAAAATGTCACACTTGTAAATAAACTGAATTTTAAGATCAGCACATGCAACCATGTATATTTTAGCAAATATCCAAAACTTAAACCAAAGAAAGTATATTGCTTACTATCACAACAATCACAGCCAGAGTGATTGAAATAGCAAACATTCAGCAAGCTAGATTTAGAATCAATTTATTGAATCAGCCTATTAAAAAAAAATCTAAATCCCAGGAAAATTATCAAGCATCTTCAGAGTGAAATACTTTTTAAAAAATGTGATTTCTCTGCAAATATTCTGAGAGCAGAAAATAAGGACAATTATTTGCATAGGTTTAATCACAGAATGTGACACTGATATTTCAGGAGCCAGACAGCCAACAGCCTGTGAACTTCTTTGTTCCACACAAACACATCTCAGAGCACCAAACCTGTGCCTGGGCTTCCTGAGCAGCCCTGGGTCCTCGCTCACATGATTAATTTCACAGCCAGTCACCCAAGAGCTAATACAAGTGAGCGGCAATGCAGAATCCCCCTCCAAACCAAAGGGAGGATCCCATTCCCTTTGATGCCTTTTCCCTGGAAAGGAGCTATGTTAGATGGGATAAAAATATACAGGATAGATCTATACATGCAGATGTTGGAAGAATGTTGAGAGGAAAAAACAAGCAAATAATTTTGTTTCAGCAGTAACAGATGTTGAAACATCATCCTGTAGACATGTTACTTTTAATACAATACTGCTCATAAAGTGAGGGGGGGAGGACAGAATCAATGGCCAATTACCCAGTTTTTTCAGGGTTTCCATTTTAATGAGCTTCCTGGATGATTCTGTCCTTTTAATTTTCCTCCTCTAATAATCCTAGCAAATTAGTTTTGTCTAAAACATCAGCAAAAAGAAAATCAGCTGTTGAACAAAATCCTAAAATTGCTGGTAGCAGGTTATTAAAAATGACACGTTATACATTGTTTACTTCTGTATAAATGCAGAGCAATTCCCAAGATCCTACAGCACTGCTGGGATTAGACTTGAGTGACTGAAAACAGCCACATCTGCTAATAGCAAATGGATAGAAACAGACTAACATTGCAATGGCATTTGCAGACAGATCAGTGCTGAAAAAACAACCAAATGCAGAATAGATAGATTAAAGCCACCTTTCTGTGGCTGAGGGAGGGATTAGGTGAAGCCTGGCCTGCATTCCAGCTGCAGACTAACCTGCTTTCCTGCCAGACTGCATCTGCCACTTACGTTATCAACAGTGGCAGTGACTTCCCACCTGCCACCTGGCCAGCCATGTGAGGAGCTGGTGACACCAGGGGTGGCAGCGGGGCCACTGCTGCAGCCAGAGAGCACACAGAGCTCACATCCCCTGAATCCACCAGGAGCACAAGCCCTGAACAGCCCTGCACGCCCTCTGCAGTGAAGCATGCCTGGCCTCGCAGGCAAGGACAGGGCATGAGCAAGAGCTCCAGTGATGGCACTCACGGCCTCTAAACAAAAAAAGTAAAGACAAACCCCCAACAGCCATAACTGTTTACAGAGAAGCTTTCTTACAACCCACTGGTCCCCCAATACCACAGGAATTAGTGATGCAGAACTAATTGATACAAATCTCCTGAGGGGAGAGTTGCTGCTGGTTATCTCAAGATGAGAAATTTAGTCCAGAAGGATAAATTGGACAGACAGCTGAAAAGCTTTAGTTCTCCTAGTAGGAAAGGAATTGATCTGGTAAAGAAAGCCCTTAAAGAGATATCATCACGTAAAAAAAACAGGACTAGGAAAAACATTAATAGTCTTAAGACAACTGAGAAACCTCTGAGAACTCTCTGTTTATATCAGCACAGCTAATTATTTCCACCTTCACACAAAAGACGAAAAACTGAAGTTGTCAAAATTTGAACATTTCTCCTAGTACTTATGTCATGAATATAATTATGAAACTGCTATAAAAATCCCTGTTCTTCAATTAGTGATTTCATTTTTGCATCTAGTATTTTTACTTATCAATTCCCCTTCCACCAAGTTGAAAATAATAGAAAAGAAAAATACAAATATTCAGATATTCACAGGCATGTAAAAGATTCTATTAATGATTCTGGCAAAAGGTTGTATCAGACTTCTCTGGATTAATTTTACCACTCAAACCTTCAATTCCATTCATTACAATAATTTTTTTAATAAAATAACAACAGTTCATGTGCATGTCACATGCGCAGCCTGCATTTTTTGCTCCAAAGTGTGCACATATGCAGGATTTACTTTCTTCAAAAGCATCTGATTTCAAGGACAGGATTATGAAGCAGTAACACAACAATGAATTCTCAAAAGGCACCTGCAACCCGTGGAGCATTGGCTCATCGAGTTGTGAGATTCCAGGATGTGAGCCCTGCACTGTACTCGGGGAAATGGGATGTCACAGCCCGGCAGCTTATGCCATCCCTGCTGCTGTGTTCTGCTGCTGGGCCCAACGCTCTCCTGAGGCTGTCAGGGAACCAAACGCCCAAACTAGCTGAGGGTGGAACAATCTAACCCTAACCCAAACTAACCAAATTCTCCATGCACAACCAATGCCTGCTGTCTATCGACCACAGAGATGGAGCTTCCATCACCTGCACCAGTGACTCCAAAGTTCCCTGGAAGGGAAGATTTCCAAAGCTGATATCTTCCTTGGACAATAGGTTTGAATCAAGACAGGAACTGAACTGCATGATGTGACTCAATGCTGAGTTCAGCCTATCCAGGCTGTGGCACACCCCACCAGCTGAGAATCTCTGCTCTCCACAGAGGCCACTGCCACCCTGATCCTTAGACAGGGTAATTCAGAGCACCTCTACTTAGCTTGTTGCTTGACAATACTTTTAGCTACCAGTCTACTCCAGAAACAGTGGATCATGGAGAACAAGGTCACTCAACATGTGACATATTTAAACAAGCAGCAAACAGCAATGCAACTCTTGGAAGCAACATAAATGTACCATCACACAGAGATTAAAATCATGCAGTGCTTTTTGCCCGAAGAGGAGGAAAAGGAAGTAGCCTGCTTCTCTCCCCTCTCCAAAACCCATCATTTAGGGATGCTGCTTGCACAAGGACAAGTGCCTTGTGGTGATGCTTTCAATTCTGCACCTTCTAGGGAAGATAACACACTGTGGAACTATTTTAAGAACATCTCATTCACAAAGGTCTCCAATTCCGTCTTCAGAGACAGAGATGATTTTCGTGCTGCTTCAACATCTTTACTGGCTTGACATTTGCTTCAGAGGGAATTCATTTGCTGTTCCAACACCAGAACGGAGCAAGAGCAGCTGCCAGGAGAGGGATAAAAGGAAACACTGTCGACAAAGAGCAGCAGGGTCATTTCTGGTGCAAAGAAATATAGAACAGACAGAACTGCAGAACTGACACTTTCTCCAGAAAGCAGCAGGGGATAAAGATGTCCCCTCTGCCTCCTGCAACTGGTGTTCAGGAAAGGACTAAATAATCAGGCTTAAGTTTGTAAATGACTAATTATTACAAACCAATTGTAAGCACCTGAGCATTCCTACTTAAAGCTATGCTCATTCTTAAATGCTGCAGTCAGCATAGAACTCAGTAAGTCCTTCAGAATTCTCAAAAGAAAACACTTCTGGCTAGAAAGCTCTGCAGAGCACAAGCTCAGTGTTTAGGAGGTGACATTTTTGGGATGATTTCAAGCTGCAGTGTTAATCCTGACCATCATATCTGTATATGGAGCACATTGGACAGTCTTGGGGCAGGGCTGTGATCCCACCACAAAAAACTGCTCTGCAAGAGGCAGAGGAAGCTGATGGGCCAGAGGAGCAAGGCAGGTAGAGTCTGACATCCAACATCAGGGAGAAGCACGATCCTGGATGACACCATCTGTCACTCACACCAGTTGTCCCCTACCCCATCCCAGGCACATCATGCTGCCCTGCTGCAGGAAGCACCATTTCATCCTTTAATTGCTGTTCAAGGCGCAATGGTGCTCTAAAGTCACTCTGCCTGTTGGCCTGACTGGCCGTGGCCTCTAAGGAGAGCAGAGATTCTCAGAACCTCACCACAGGTCACCTGCTCGGTTGGATTACTTGATTCTTTCCCCTCTATCTTATTAAAACATTGCCCTGAGCAGGGCAGGGATTTGTCTCTCATTCCACAAGACAAGCAGATCCTGCCCTCCTCCTAGAGGAAGGAATATTGCCATCCTTTCAAAAGTTAAGACAGAAACCTTTATACACAACCAAAGCGAAACCAAAATATTCCTTCCCCTGCTCCTCTCTGCATTTTATTAATGGAGGAATTTGTTCTTTTCCAGTTTCTTTTCATGTTTCATGGAGAAAAGGCTTTAAAGACAAAAACTCTGGAAAACTATTCCTTGCAAAGAAAAAGGCTAACATTCTCAAAACAGCAATTTTAATCCCATGATATTTTGTGTATATTATTCTGTTGCACATTAGGATCACAGTTTATTTGGAGCGTGGTATTTATCTGACTAACCAAACCTGCTCAGATTCACAGGCATGAGCACCGTGTTTCTGACACCTTAAGGGCTTCAGCATCAGGATTTATGAATTAAATATTTCCAGGGTGTTACAGAACACTGAGGACTGTATCTGCAGAGTGTTATATCAGGGTATGTGTGGGTTTGTCAAACACCCACATGATAAATTATCAATAGTGCAGCTCAGAGCACCCCTTTTGTGGATCGGAGACAAATCTGTGCATTTTATTATGCTTTGTTCCACTTGATGTTACTTTTTTCTGCATTAAAGGTTCACAAAAGCCCAACATGCCTAAATGCTGAAGGACATCCATACACAACACACAATCAAAAGACTTATTCTAATATTTCAAGTCCTGTTTTCACAGCTAGTTCATGTAGGACAAGAAAAAAAAGCTGACAAATTATGTCTGGAACTGGACAATTACGTTTTATATTGTTCAAGATGATACAATTTTTTGTGTAGAATTTTAAGGTTAAAACACTGTTGAGGACCATCAAAGAAACAGGACTAGCTGATTACAAAGTGTCTAGCATCCCTTGCCTGTATGCAGAGTACTGTCAAAGAGATCATACCCCTGCAAAGCAAGTGTCAAATTCGAGAGAAAAATAAATCTCTCAAGAGTCAGAAAAGACTAAACTTGAAGTGGATTTTCAGAAATGAACAAATGTGAGCCCTGTGTTTCTGATGCACAGTATTGACTTCTGTATGCAGTAGCAGACATCTATTGAGGAAACAAAGGGTCTATTAGGCGAGCACTTTGCAAGTTTCATGTTTTCCTTACTACTCTTCTGTTTTTTCCTTATACATACTTCCCTATGAATCAACCGGATCTTGTCCTCCTTAACTTTCACAGCATGAACAGCCTAAAAAGCAGTTGAACTGAGAGCTCTTCAGTCTCACAGTGTGACAGAGGCCAGGGACGCCAGTTGAAAGTGTTTATGAACCCAGTGTGCAAGGCAGATACACTGGTTAGGGCGGGCCACCCAAGGCTGGCACCTGACAGAACTCCATATGGGCACCAAGATAAGCGCATCCCTCACCAGGCTTCACCTCACTGAGCGGGGCTGCTGCAGCTTCCAAGGGCAAATAGAATAATGTGGCTGTAGCATTTAGTGCACCTACAATCAGTAAAGTGGGACCCAGATTTTACTAACACTTTCAGATGGAAGCTGGAGAGTTTGGTCATGGAAAACATGTGCCAGTGGCAGAACTGCAAACTCTGCACTTCTCCTGCCCCTGCTGCTGAAAATCCACCAACATGAGAGCATATAACAACACTTTCAAGATACTTCTAAGGCAAGACACTTATTCACCCAATAAAGTACCTAACTGAACAAACGTTTAAGGTGACACTCTGTGCTCAGACTTGAATAATGGCACTGAGACACTGACCTGCAAATACACCGAGAACTCAGCTTCCCATACAAGGATTATTAGGCCACTGCTCCATTTTACCACTTGAAAAGGTTTTGCAGTAAGAGAGAAAAAGAAAAGTCCACAATGAAAACGTGTGGGAGAGTTCTAAAAGCCTTCCAGTCCTGCCAACACAGCCCCATGCCCTTTTGTACCCACTTCCTTCCTTTCCTCCACACCACACCACCCCAGAGCCCGAGGGGAAGCAGAAACCAGGAGAACCCTTGGGGTGCACCATATTCAGAGCCAGCTTGTTATCAGCTCCAACAGAAAGGTCAACCAGACAGCTACAAATGCAAGTTCTAAGTAAGTGTTCTGTCTCTTCTTCCACTAGGTAATATAAAATGGCTCTAAACCAAAATTTGTTTGCCTTTTTTTTTTCTCAAGTGCAGTCTCTGTTTGACATGACAGCAAAACTCTGATATAATTCCAGAATGCAACAGGGATAGCTTTAACAAAGGAACCCATCTTCAGTCCTGCAAGACTTTTCTTGATTACATTCTCAAAGAGCAGGCAAAAATTACCCAAATCCCATTGTTATAAAGTATCCACAAAGTATCAAACCCATTCTTGCAAAGATTTTGCACTGAGGTTTCAGGAATCACAATAGGCTGTCACATTTATACTCTCTCTTCCTCCCCCTGCAGAGGTGCCCAATGCTGTCCAGTTTTCAGAGACAAACTGAAAGGGCAGATGACAGGACTGCACCTTCAGGGATCTGCTAGTAACACCTCAGCACTGCAGCTGTCCTGTCACAGCTCTGCAGGGCTCTTTTCCTGCCCAGAGAGGAGCACGGGCAGCGAAGGAGAGGCTGTCAGCTCCCTCCCAGCACAGCAGAAGCAGGTCCCCTGCCAGTCTGCCTCTGAAGTGCTCAGTTCAGTTACCTGCAGGAACGTCTTTATCACCCTCACGGTAATTTAACTCTACCACCATGGGAAAGGCTCCAGTAACCTGGGAGAATTTTTCTGAGGTAAAGCTATTAATCAGATATGATTAATATTCACATGGGAAAGTGGAAAGTGTTAAAACTGTCGAGTTTTTACCCATCCCTGTGTTTTAGGGAACACTGATGCCTTACCCAAAGACACTGCAGTCCCCAAGCATGCAGATTATTAGCGTGAGGGAACTAAAACAACAACCAAAGAATATCTCGGTCCTGGTTAACACGTACCTCGCAGTGAGCCCTCTGAGCGTGTTCTGAGCACGCTGAAGAGACTGCCTCGGGCAATGGGCCACGGCCGTGCTGCTAGGAGCAGCTACACCCTCTCATTAGCGGTTTATTTCCCTTTCCTGCCAAGGGGAGCTCACGCGCGGCGTGACATGGTGCCACCACCCGCTGCCACAGCCCACGGGCCCCGCTGCCAGCCCCGCACTTCGCCGCTCTCCGGTTCTCAGAGACTCGATAAACAGGCCTCAAAACCCCACAGACCCCCACGCCCTTCGCGGGCAGCCCCCGTCGGCCTCCCCTGCTGTGGGACCGGCCCCGGCGGGACGGAGTGGGATCAGCCCGCAGCCAGCGAGGCCCGAGGGCACTGTGACCCGGGCGGGAGCAGAGCGGGCACAGACGGAGCCGCCGGCGGGCACCGGGACCGGGCAGTGGGAGGGCACAAGGACACGAGCAGGGACCGGGGCCTCCGGGACCCGGCGCGGCCCCTCAGCCCGCCCTCACCGCGGCTCGCGCTCCCCTTCCCGCCGCCCCCTCAGCGCCCACAGTGACCCCGCGCGCGCCGCGTCCTCTCCTCACCTCACCCCGCCCCGGGCCGCTATTGGCTCCGTCCGCCGCCCATCAGGAGATGCCTTCCGCCCATTGGCCGCTTGCTGCTTGTGGGCGGGCCCACTGGCCGCTTCCTCATCCGTCAGGCGGCCCCGCGCTCCGTGATTTGTGGAGCGGCGGCTCCTTCACCGCCCACCGGCTCCGGCTACTGGTGAGGAGAGCTGTCGGTCCCGCCGCCGCCCCGCCTCCCAGTGCCATTGGCCCAGTAACCTCTTTTCGGGCTTTCGTTTCTCTTCATTGGCTAATTGGATTGGATGGGAGGCTGCGATTGGGCGAAAAGCGGGTCCCGGGGGCGGGACTTGGCTCAGGAGCAGAGTCCATTGGCCG
>VWZV01007988.1:265428-300881 GCA_013397155.1 Irena cyanogastra
CCCCGCGATCCTTGTCCTGCCCCGGCCCTTCCCTTCCTCTTTCTGTTTGTATCTTCTTTAAGCCCCCCTCGCCCCCCTCTCCTCGCCCTGCGCCCCCCCTTCACTTTCTCTGGGTCCTTGTGTGTGTTTCAGGCCTTCAAGGAAAAGTTGCAAACTCCCGAGTTGTTGCTGCTGTGGGGGAGCAGGTGCCTGGAAGGAGGGAGCAGGTGTCTGGAAGGAGGGAGCGATGTAGGAGGTGCCCGGGCTCAGGGAGGTTCGGGGGACACATGGAGAGGGCGTGGGAATGGCAGGGCTAGGCTGGCCAGCGCTCGCGGGGTGTTCAGGGCAGAGGCTCCGAGCCCTCCCTCCGGAGGGAAGGGGGATTGATCACGGTGTTTAATTTTTATAACAAGAAAAACAACAAAAATAACCAAAAGTGAAGGAAAAAACCCACCCCAGCCCCACCCCAGCTGCCCAAGGATGGAGTTGGAGTAGCCAAGCCCGGCTGGATGCTGGGGAAGGGGTTGGCGCCCGCACACATGAAGAGACTCCCCGAGTTGTTTGGCTTCGCGAGGAGATAAGGCCAGTGGAGCTCCATGTTTTTAAAGGTGGGCCGTGTATGATGAAACCCAACTTCTTTTAAAGTGTAGCAGATTTAATTTTTATGGCCAAATGACAGCTTGACCCAGTTGTTATCCAATCAAAGGGCATTTTTTTGAATGTCTCTTTGTGGCACAACAGCCAACGCAAAAATGATGGCGGCTTACAATGGCGGTACGTCTGCGGCAGCAGCAGGTCACCACCACCACCATCACCACCACCTTCCTCACCTCCCTCCTCCTCACCTCCATCACCACCACCATGCTCAGCACCACCTGCACGCCGGCTCGGCGGCCGCGGTGCACCCCGTGCAGCAGCATGCCTCCTCGGCCGCCGCGGCCGCCGCAGCCGCGGCCGCCGCCGCCGCGATGTTGAACCCAGGGCAGCAGCAGCCGTACTTCCCATCCCCGGCCCCGGGCCAGGCCCCCGGACCGGCTGCAGCAGCCCCAGCTCAGGTACAGGCTGCAGCAGCTGCTGCAGTCAAAGCGCACCATCATCAGCACTCACAACATCCACAGCAGCAACTGGACATTGAGCCGGACAGACCCATCGGATACGGAGCCTTTGGTGTTGTCTGGTGAGTAGAGACAAAAGTGAACCGATTCCTCCTTGTCATTCTTTACCTGATCATAACTCATCCTTGTTTTTGTCATTTGAATCAGAATACAGGAGAGCTGCTTACTAAGAGTTTTTTTGCTGGTTCTTCTCCGTTCTTAGAAAGTTGCTTCGCTTGTTTGCGTTGGCAGAACGAGGTTCCCAGTGGTGAGGAGCCACCTCTGACTAACAGCCCACCCTGCCGTTCTCTTCTGAGACAATGCAGCTTGTTTATGCCCTTTCTGTACCTTTAATTAGAGCGTGCATCCGTGCAGCTAAGCTGTGCTTCCTAAAATTTCAGGTTAACAAATGAGCATTAGAATATTCATTTTGACCTGGCTTGAGAGTCAGAAATGAAAGGCGTATGAAAATGTCTTCCTTGTGCAGTCACCTGTCAAGATCTTTGTCTCACAGCGGTTTGACCCGCGGTAGTGCTGTGCGCTACCTAAAACAGCACAGCTGAACTTTGCTCCCCTCTCAAAAATGGAAATGGGATTTCCTGCCTCACTGTAGCTCTGCCTCCGGCCCTTTTATCCCCCAGCCGCGTTTCAGAGGAGTCTGTCAGCAGAGTGGAGTCTCTCCTAATGCATTTTGTGACTACCTTAGAGCCATGTGTGTAATTAGTGCCCTTCAGGAGCACTGACACAAAGCTGTATATATGTATATATATATCTATATATTAGTATATAAATGTTTGTCAGCGTGCCCTATTCTGAGCTGTGCTTGGGAAGCATGAAGGCTGGCAGGGGGTGTTCTGGAGAGCAGGCATGTTGCTGTGCACTTCCTGCAGCACAAATGCAAAGTTTGCAGCGTGCAGCTGTGCGTGGTGTCCCAGCCCTCTGCAGCGTTCCCAGCCCAGCCTCTGGGGTGCCCCGGGAGTTTTGCTTTAGGCACTGGCCGAGCTGCAGCTTCAGTGAGAGGAGTGGCCAGGTCACGGTGTGTGCCAGTGTACGGAGGCAGAGGGCTCAGCAGGGCAGGCCTCAGGAGAGCAGAACCCCTTCTGCCCTGCAGCCCAGCCCTTCAAGTTGGCCACATGTCACCAGCCCAGTGCTGGCAGCAAAATGGTGCTTTCTGAGAAGGCCGAGGGAGCTGCAGGAGCGAGGGGCAGGTCAGTGTTGTGGTTGCTCTTGTGTGCCTTCCCTCAGAGCTGGGGAGTTAATTGAAACGCTGAATTCTCCCACTCGGAGGGGAGCTGTTGTGCAGTCAGCACTGGCGTGCTCTGGCTGTGGTACAGCATTAAAAAGTGGGTGTAAAAGAATGAAAACTGACAAGGAATCTGCTGTAAAAATTATCTGAAGGTATTTCCATCGGTTTGTATATTTTTTAAAGTATGGAGTTTTATAACTTAATTTGTTACTGTCTTTGCTTAAATTTATGTCATTATGTAAGATTAGCCCTTTTTACCAGTGTTTTGTTTGCCTGTGCATTTCCCAGGTCTTTATTTTTTCAGTTCTGTTCGCCAAAAAACAAGGTGCAGAGAGAGATCTGCTTCCTCAATATTCAGTAGAATGAAAGGTCACGCTTGCATATTTAAATCTAATATCGTTAAGAGTGCTGAGGGGGGAAAGAAGGCGTAGAGGGAAGGGTCTGACTGACATCAGGTAGGAAGGACAGTGCCAAGAGCATCCGCCCATCCCAGCCCTGGGCTGCACACCTGCGGCCGCCCGGCAGGACCTGCCCCTGGGGGACCGTGCCTGCAGAGCTGCAACTACAGCTTTGCTTTGAGGTAACAGCAGCTTGGGAAAGAGAAAACAACAAAGGGGAAGGGTGTTAGCTAAAAGCAGAAGCTGGGAGCTGGGATCCCTCCGGCAGAGCTGGGGCTGCACTGGCTGAGGATGTCATTGGTGGGAGTGAGTTCCTCTTTGCTCACGTGTGTTTGAATTCAGTGGTCACTGCTCAGCTTTTGGCATTTCATATTAACTTCTGCTGGCGAGCACAGACTCAATTTAGGAGTCCGTAAGCAATAATTAAACTGAATTTTAGTTCCATTCAAAATGTGGAAGAATGCCCGTGTAATTGAATTTTAGCTTTGTGAGATAAGTAAACACTGACGTGAGTATTTATAGTTTGAGGTGACTTGGACATGAGCAATGTGCGCTTGGGTTCAAGCGTGACACAGGATTCACAAAACCCAAGTGACTTTGGAAGGAGGGTTCTGTTGTTTCTCAGCATCTTGTCTGAGCATTATTTGTGCTAATAGGTAACGGAAAAGTTTTTATCAGTGCTTCTGAGGGAAATGGACGTTACTCCATAGACAGCTGGGGTATTTGCAGAAGTCTTTCATCTTCTGCTCTGATGTGTCAGTGCTTTGTTTGGGAGGTACAACCGATCTGCAGCTCAGTTCAGTGCATCAGACAAGCGATCAGCGTGTGGTGTTGCACTTCCCGTTACCTCACCGAGAGAGATTTTCTCTTGGCAGTTGAGTTAGCATTTGTCATTAGTTCATTTGTCTGCTACTCGATGATGTTTCAGGGTAGCTAATGTGCTGCTGGAGTTTTTCACTCGTGAAGAGCCAAAGCCTCGTGCTTCAGCACTCTGATTATTAACCCCTGCGGGTGTGTGCTGCTGCCGCTGGTGTCTGTGCACACAGGCCATGTCCTCGCTCAGCTGGGCACCACTTCTGTGGAAATCAGCTGTCCCTGGCACAGCATCTGCCCTGCCTGCTGACCTGGGACGGGGAGGGTGTTGCTGAAGCAGGGACTTTCCCCAGGTCCTGCAGGTTTGTTTCCCCACGCTCTGGTTTGGTGAATTGCCGCAAACCCAGTCGTGTTCCTCATTTGCCAAAACCAGAGTGATTTGCTCTTGAAGTGTTCCCTGCTCTCATGTTCCTAAACTGCTGAAAAAAATCCAGATTTTAATGTCAGCGACAAGCTGTGTCTGTGTCCTGTGGTTCAGACTGCAGAGGGCTGAGTTTTGGAAGTCTTATGTCTGTTCCAAGAATAAGGAGCTGTCCTTTGGAGAAGTGCTCCCAGTTTTGCTGGGGAGACATGCTGCTGCCATCTGGTGGGTTTCCTAAAAAAAATAATAATGATAATAAAAAAATGTATTGATTGAACCTGCCAAGGCTGATAAGTTTGAAATGAGGGATGAAGCCTCAGTCCCTCTGCAAGAGGTGCTGGTGGTGTTTCCATGCAGGATTCCTGGATCAGTGAAGAGGCTCTGCAGCTGCACGGGGGAGATGGGGAATAATGAGTCTTGTTGCTGGTTCAGGGTGCTAACACTGCTGCTGAAATGTTGTGGAAATATTCTGTTGGCTGGGATATATCTACTTCAGTGGGATAGGAATGTGAGGTGTGGGGGACTTCTACTTATCTTACTTGTGTCTTAATTTTGAAAAGTTATTGTTGTTCATCAAAAAGTGTGGAACCAAGCAATCTCTCTTCATAGTGTCAAATCCGTGTTAAAATGCATCTCTGTGGGAAAGCTGTTGCAAGTGACAATAGAAGAAAGTATTTGAATTACTATTTTTTTAAATTCCTGATTTACCCCATTTGAAATTGTGTGTGGGGGTTAACGTACTTGCTTCTAATCCTTTTTATTCAGGAGGTCACATGACAGTACAGTGTTCCAAACAGTTTGGCTGTTGGTGTTGAGACAGGACATCATGTTCAGGCTATCATAACTTTAAGGACAGAAATAATTTAGCCTTAATCTCCTGTTCATTCCTGCCTGCAAAGGCCTGAAAACACCAAAGTCATTGCTCCATAAAACCCAAAAGAATATTGCATACAATGGATTGTTGCTTGGACCCTGGAACTATTTTGAGAGGGTTTTATCCCAGCATTGATACTAAGCACAGCAGCAGGAAAGACATTTCCAGGATAAACTGATAATCTCCCTCTCCTTTAAAGGAATGTGTCCTGCTGAGCAAGGATGCAGTGGGGATAATGTGTTTGGGACAAAATTGCTAGAATGTATATTAAGGAAAAAAAGGTGTTATGGATTCAGAGAAGTCTGAGAAGTAGCAGGAGAAGTTCCCCTTCTGCTGTCTGATATTGCTGAAAACCACAATGATGTTTAGTACAGTTAATAATATTAATGATGGTAAGCTGGTAAGCAAGAAAAGTTTAGCAAAAGCTGATCTATAGACAGTTCTCCTATGAAATTCATTAGGACTTTTGGTGGGAGAGGTTTTTGTGAAGGTAAAGCCGTCTGTATCATCTTTTTCCAGTCCCTGAAACCTCACCTGCTAGCAGAAGACAGTACTTGTCCATCGGGAAATATTCTCTGTTAAATAACAGGTGGACAATGGTTTGCTTTAAACCATGTAACGTGGCATTTTGTGTGAGTCTGAAGTGACATTTTGTTTACTGCTGAGCAGTGCTGGCTGTTCTGCTCCTCACCCACCCCACAGGGAGGGGCTAGGGGTGCAGGAGCAGTGGGGGGCTCGATGCCTCGGGCCCGGGGGTGTTCAGCCCCATGGCACCCCGGGCACTGAGCAGGGCAGGCAGGACAAGGGCTGGTGGCACTGGGGGGTTTAGACCATGCCGGTTTTCCACTCTTTGTGTTCTCCTTCAGTGAGTTCTGCCGTTGTCTGGGGCGCCTGATGCAGATAGACAGTGATCTCATATGAAGGAGGCAGAGTCATTTCTATCCAGTTATTGGAGGGAACCAGGAGGATGCCTAAGGCAAAGGAGGCAGCACTGGCAGTGGGCACGGAGTAGAGTGGGGATGGGGTTTCACATTCACCAGCACAATGGAAGGCACTGCAGGTGATGATCTTGGATCCCCATGTCAATATTCTTTATAGGATTGCTTTGTCTAAATTGGATTCTGACCCTATTTGTGAAGAAATGTAGTAGAACAATGACCTTATTCAGGTTTTTCTATATGGGAAATTTTGCAAAGCTTTATGTGTTTGAGTGGTTGGGGCTTTATTTCAAATTTCCTGAAAAGAAAAATTCTGTTAACATTTAAATGACTGTTTCCCAAATGGAGTGAATTAAATGAAATGGATATAATAACTCCTTGCATTCAAATTAGACGTTGGGATTAGGTGAAATTCTATCCAAGTAATATACGAGATTGTTCATTATTGTCTTGTAACATGATGCAAGAAAGAAGGAATGTGAATAACATTTTTTTTCTCTAAGTTGGGCGAGGACCATTTGGGATAAATTAGTTCACTGTAAATTATGCCAAGGTCAGCATTTCACAGGTCACTTGAAATGCAAGTTGCTTTGCAGCACCTGCAGACCTTGATGTTGTTTGTATCCACACAGGAGTGGATGCTGATAATCCAGTTAGATCCTGGTAGCATTCAGTGTTTTTTCTTTTTTCCTCTGAATTCTGCAAATGTTACAGCTTGTGACTGGATCTGCAGTCTAATATTGATTTTCCAGAAGACATATTTCAGATGTTCTTTTCTCTCTCTCCCTGGCTCTTTCATCTCTTTTTAAGAGGATATTTAAGTTGTTGAATTCCCTAATCCAAAACAGAGCTGTTGGTGTTTTGGGGGGGTGAGGGAGCCCAAAGTGTGGGATCCCCCAGAGCAGGGGATAAAGGCCCTGGAGTGGCTGGGGGAAGGCTGCTGGATGTGCCTGGGCTGCTTCATTTCTCAGGGAACAATGGGATAGAAAGAATAGCTTTGGGCAGGTGAAGTGGAGGAAGCCTTTGGGATATGTTTGAAGTGTTTTTTGATTACTCGTAATGGTTGTATCTGGGTCTCATGTATCTTTAATCCTCTGGAAAGTTCTGCCTCTTGGTCTGGAGTAGGTAATGTGCAGCTGTTCTTGTGAGAAAAGCTGGCTCAAAGGTGTGTCGAGTTTGCTTAAATGGAATTTGTGTTCATTAATGTAATTGGTGATGTTTTTTAAAAGGTGTGTTAAAAATCCACAAAGAGTTTTAAGTGCTAGAAAATCTCGCAGTAGATGCTGTAAGTTTTGGTTTATTGGTAGTCAGAGTAACTACTGCACCTGTTTTGTAAAATTAGACCCCTGAGTAAGGTGGGGGATGCTTAAATCAAAGTGGCAGATGGCAGGCAGTACAAACATATATGAAAAGGATAGAGACTTCAGGGATCACTGCTTTATTTATTGATGATAATACTTGTTCATGATCAGCAGTAACAGTGAAAAAGTGGATGGGATGGGCACAGAATGGCTGGTAGCTACAGGTGGTACAAACCATAGCCATTACCTATCCAAGAGGGGTTATAAAAGCTAATGTTGTAGCAGTAATTTTTTTTTAATAACATAGGCCATATATTTTCTTTAATTTTTGTTTCCCCCACTGTGTTCTGACTGTCTTTTTCATCACTTCTGCCCGTTTTTTTTTTAAATTTTCTGCCATTTTCTGTGGTACTTGGTATGAAGTGCAGCTTATCAACAGCATGCTTAAATGAAAGCAGTAGTGTTTGAAGAAGAGGGGTAAATAGTAGAAAATAAATAACATTTCCCTGTGGAAATCACTGGAGCTCCATCCATAGTGCATTGTAGGAGGAACCTGGAAAAGAGCAAAGTCATCTCCTCTGTGGAAGCACTTGGCCTTTCTTAGTGTGTCCTGTGGGCACACGGATGGGCTGCAGCCTGTGGGTGCAAACTGTGTGAGTACTTGTGATTCCAGCAGATGTGGATCACAGCACTGAGTCTCATTTGGGGAAATCCCCAACTTGCCCATGGTCACAGATGCCTTAGAATCACTGAGGTGCTGATACTTGTAAGGTTCAATTTTGTATTGTAAGTCAGCTGAGAGCCTCGATCAGTGAAATTGTCAGCTCAGTTTTCTAGGTTCACAGTTCCCTAGTTTTACTACAGATTGCCTGGGGGGGTTTCAGTAATTGTGGAAAGATGCCAGTTGTGTTCAGGTGCACTCAGGGGTGTGAGGTGGGTGCCCGTGGTGCTGTTCAGGCTGCTGTGGGTACAGCCCTGAGTGGGGACAGGAGGGCAGAAAGCAGCAGGGGAGGACAGCCAGGTACTGAAGTGCTGCTCGCAGTGCACCAGAATAATACACCAAACCTACCAGAATAATCTGGACTTCATTTCAGTGTTTAAAGCTGCATCATATTTTCTTAAGCAATCGTGATGGATAAATGAAGGCAGACTTATACCAGCCTTGATATGAAACAACTTCCATGGCTACAGCTCTGGAACGTGGCCATGTGCAGTCTTTAAAAGTGCTTAGTAAGAATTTGAGCTTTAATCTTGAGGACTGTGACAGAATCAGTGTGTCCTGGTAGTATCATTCTTTAATTTCCTGATGTGCTGTTTTTCTGTAAAGGCTTGGAAGCATTTGTGTGTGAGTGGAATTTTTATGCTCTTTATGCTGTTGGATATGACATCAGAATGGTTATAGCAGAATCATTTTGTAATATACATATTCTCGTATTTCTTTAATTTTCTTAGAACATGATATGATGGTACTTATGTGTAATTCGAAAAAATAAAAGAAAATAAAAGATTTTCAGAGCATTCTGTTCAAGAACTCTTACAGGAAATTTTGTGGAAAAGTGAAATATACTGGGAGCTGTAGTAATCCTTGGACTTTAGAGGAGGATTTTCTTTCCCCCGTTCTCTTTTATATGAAAATACATTTTAATAGTTGCAAAAAAAAAAAAAAAAGCAAACCCCAAAAACCAACAGCTCATCAGAGGAACTGGTGTTTCAGTTTCCTTGTCCTTTGGAGTGGTGCTCATCCTCAATCTCTCCTGGTTCCTAGCAGTTTGTCTCCATTATCCGGGTACCACCAGGCAGTGCTCTTAGGGTTTTCTCAGTTCTGCACCCCAAGTGGTGTCAGGGTAGAGCCTTTGCTTAATGGGACCAGTGAAGCTGGGGATGGTACTGAGCTGGTGGCCAAATAATTATTCAGGGTTTGAGCTAGCTTATTATGGTTTTTCTGAAGAGTGACTGACTCTGCCTTCTCCCTTTGCAGTGTGTGTGGAGTTGGCTATTGCAGGTAATGCACTTTATTTTTTTATCTAATATAAATTCATGTAACTGTTGAAGATTGTTTGTCTGTGAATAGCAAGACTTACTCCATAAAGGCAGTAGCAGCTTTCAGCAAGGAGCAGTGTTCCTCCTGTGCACAGCTGCTGAGGTGTGTGTGGGAGGGGAGCCTGGTGCATTTCTCTGAAAACCATTGGATTCAGCCTTAGCTGTCTTGGTTCCTAATGGGTTAAGGTGTACTACAGGAAATAGGGGAAAAGTTCTCTCCCAGTCCAGTTGGAACCCCTTGACTGATGCAGGGCACTCTTGTCTGGAGTAGAGCTGCAGGTCACTGGCTTCTGAGCACAAGTCTGTCTCTGCCTTTTAGCTGGGGACCTGCTTGGCTTCCTTCTGCCTTCGTTTTTAAAGGCCCTTGGCAGCCCATGTGAGACTATTTGAAAGCCCTCAATTAGAGCCTTTTCCCCCCAGAGACTGCATAGTGACAGGACAAAAGCATTGTTTAAAGGCTGTTCTCATCTTGCAGTATAACTTCTCTTTGGATGTTTCTGTAAGTTCTGCTTGGCTTGTTCAGAGTACGTCTTTGGAAGGGGGATTTCTTTTTGGGACAAGGAAGAGAAGGCGTTATTATTTTTGGGCTGCTTGCCATCCATCTTTCTCAATTTTATCAACCCCTAGGCTAGCGTTTTAGGTAAAATGAAGAAAAGAATTTCCTGAGCCTCTCCGTGCTTTCTGGCTCCCCTGTGTTCCCTCCGATGCGTTTGAAGTGGAGACCAGCCCTCCTTGATGTTGATTTGTAGTGGTGGGTAGGATGATGAAGCAGAATTCCTGGTTTTGTTCCTGCGGATCAGAGAGGTGAAGGTGCACAGAGCAGCACTGCCCAAGGTCACACGTGGGCTGTGTGCAGGGGGGTCCTGGCACCAGGGGGACAGCTCAGACCTGCTCTCGGCTCATTTAAAAAAACAGAGTAGAGACAGTCAAAACAATGCAGGAGGGACTGAGATACTGTTTCTGTTTTTGAACAAAAGCGGGGAGGCTCCCGATCAATTCGCATTTTTCAAGTCACAGCTCTTATCCCAATTGCAAGGTCCTATCAGAACAGATAGGAATGCACCCAAAAATGAAGATCTGCCAATAGTTTTGTCAAGGGCACATGTCTTCTAAGCCATTGTTCTCAGAGTCGCTGTTGTTAACATGGTGTACAGGTAAAGACCAGTGGGGTTTAGTGCTTTCTGTTTTCCTGTAGTTCAGTATATAGAAATGAAAAAAAAAACCCAACTACCAAACACAGAACCAACCAAGACTAGTATAAAAATAATACCCAGCTTTTAAAGTGAAATGGCAGTGAGTAATGACTAGCATCTACTTTATTCTTATGTCTAAATTCAAATTGTTGGAGGCAGAAGCTCCCACATAATAATTGCTGCTAATTTAAAGGGACACTGGCCTGCATCGTTAGTGCTCTGTCCAGTGCTGCTGCACAGTGAATATTCACATCATGAACGGGAACAAAAGGATGTGAAATTAAGACCTGCTAGGATCCTCTTCAGGTTTAAATCTAAAAGCCATTGAAAGTTGTCAGTTATTATTTGGCAGAGAAAGAATTTCATCTTCTCCTTGTAGATCTGGACTGTGTGTGGAGAGGGGGGTGTCTGTGTGTGCTGGGGAATCCTTCTGTGTCAGTGACTAAAGCAAGACCAGCCCAGACCCTGCATTCTGCCAGTCTTTGTGCACCACTGTTCTAAAAGAGAATGTCCTACAGCTGCTCTGAGAGGCAAAAATGTATTTTCAAAAATCTCTTTTACCATGGATCACTTGATTTAATTGAAGACAGTAAGAGTACTACCTAAGAGCTTAACTAAAAGCAGATTTTAATTATGAAGTGGAAAGTAAATTTGTTTTTTCCATTATTATAGGTACCTCAAGGTATCAAAGTGCTTTTCAGAGGATATATGCTCATTGATTGGACTTGAAAAGTCAGGATTAGGGACTTGCACTGTGCTTTCCCTGGCAGGGCATTCACATCCTCACCCAAGCCTGTAAGCTGAGCTGCAGCTTCCCTTCTGCTGAAAAAACAAAGCAGTTATGTTCTTTAGGTTTGGATTGCTTATTGTTTTCTGAAGCAGTTGAGGAAAAGTAGGTGAATGTTGACAGAATCAGGACCAGCTTTGACCTACTTGTGGCTTTTTTTCTGATCTCTGTCTTGGGCATGTCACCTTATCATTTTTAAGCTACTGTTTACTCATGTGAAACCTCATCTAAAACATTGAGAACTGACAGGTGTTTGGTAATTTGAATATTAAATGTATATATCATCACTCCTACAGTTGTTCCCAAGGAGATTTTGTCACTTACCATATGACCCAGTAAAGGAAATTCTTCTGTAATAATTTTATTTCATCCTGAACTATTGTTTAAACTTTGGGTTTGAAGTATTTTAGAGTCATTAATTTCATTCCCCTGGAATTGCACCCATGGTAGTGATTCCATCTGTTATCACGAGGTTTTTGACAGACTCAGAATAGAGAAACATATATTAGGATTTTCCTGTCAGTTCATGGAGATCACTTGAAGCTAAATACAGCTGTGAAACGAGGAGGTCAAGAGGGAGTCCTGCAGGTCAGACCTTGGCATTTCTGTGGATGGAGATGTGAAACCAAACCAACTGCATCATAGCACGTCAGTTAATTTGGTTTATAACAATTCAGGCTGGTTTTCTTCTGGTGGCAAGAGGGAGAGACGCACTTTCCTCGAAGATCTTGTAATATTTTAAACAGTTCTGTAAGATGACATTTTGTGGGTGAATTTTAGAAGGGGGAAAAGGCTGGGGATCCCTGGAGCTGTGCTGCCTCCAGCACCTGGTACAGGTCACCTGGACCTGGCACCAAGACATCAACAGGGTAGGCTGGCTTACCTGAAAATTTAGATTTTGCAAATTTTACAGTATTTCAGACATTTGAATAGTAACCAAATGACCTCTCATAGAAATTGATCAGTTCTGTGCTCTGCTGTTGCAGACACGAAAGAATTTTGAGCAGTCTTGTCCCACTCTCAGCAGGCTGTTCACTCAAAGGTGCTGTTCACCTCTGCACTTTAGTGTGTGGCTCCAATGTCTCCGGGTTTCTGAAATTGCCTTTTGAATCTGTTGAAAAGGAGTGGTTATGGCTCCAGTGTAATTGAGACTGTCAAGGAAATAGGTGGAATTTTTACAGCACCGTGAGACTTGATGGTATGTGACAGAGGATCATTCACTTCACTGGCCCATGGTAATGGAAGACTGATGTGTCTTTAAATGCCCTGGCAATAAATAGAAGACTGATTTTTACTTCTTTTTTTTCCTTCTTTTTTGCAAGGCTGGGTCTTTCTTAAATCTTCATTAACATGTACTAAAATATATAGCACTTCTTTCATGTTCCAAAAATATCCCATCTGAGACATCTTCTAGACTTTTGGACTGTAGAGGTTATGAATTTATTTATTTCACACTTGTGTTTTGACATGTCCCTTCTGTTCCTACAGTAATTCAGAGAAGGAATGACTGGGCAGGGTTGAGCACGTAGAAATCTTCACATAGAAAAAAATGTCAGCAGTTTGCAATAATTTACGTGAGTAAAATGTGCAGAGGAAGCCTTAGAAAAGCTGATGTGAAATGCCTGGTGTACAGCCACAAGGGCACAGCTGTTGTGATGTTTGGGCCTTTCCCCCCATTGTCAGGCAGCCCAGGGGATGATCCTGGGCTGGGTCCTGGGAAAAGCCTGGGAGGGAGGTGGTGCTGGCAGGGCTCTGCCAGATGTGCTGCTCCTTTGGCTCTCAGCTCTTGCTCTGGTTTGCTCAGAGCAGAGCAATTGAGACATCTCTGCTTAGTGTTTACTTTGGCCCTTGTCAAGTGTTGGGCTTGGGAATTACAGCATCTCATAGGCTTAGTGTGTATTTTAAGGAATATTTTAAAGTTTGGCGATTCTAATATCCATGCCTGTGCAAGACAAATAAAATACTGTTATCTAGAATAATTTTTGGTAAAGAAAATGGAAGAGAAAGTGTCAACTAAGAAGCATTCTGGGTTCCAATTCTGTGTTCTGTATTATTGTAGAATGCAGAATTCCTTGGAATAAGGAACTGGTGGAGTAAGATGAAACTTGAAAGGCCAGTAAATAAGATTTGCCTCTTCCAGCTAAAAACCTTGATGAATGTTCATGCATTTATCATCACTATAGAATTTGGGGAGATGAATATAAATAGTAGTAATTCATGAAATTAAAAGGTACCCTCAGCCTCAAACATATATACATATTTATTTGTGTATTTGTATACAAATACATCAAAGTCCTGAGTCTTAATCCTTAACTAACAGATAGAAATACCTCCCTGGTGGAAGCAGGGAACACTGCAGTGTAATCACTTTAAAGTACCGAGTTTCAAATATTTGTTGTACCCTTTGGTTTGAATCCTCTTCTGGTTTTCTCCTATGTCAGGAAACAGCCAAACATGAGCGTGGTGAAAGAAGGAATGGCTGAAATAGGACAGATTTCCCCTGGAAGTGTTGAGGTGCCGAGGTGCTGCGCAGGGATGGCTGTGATGAGGCAGAGGGGAGTTCAGTCACCGTTTTCTGTTGGTTGGTTCTGTCCTGGCCGTGCTGGGAGCTGCAGGAGAGAGCTGCTGATGGAGCAGAGGTGCTGGGATGGTTATTGCAGCAAGGAGGGATCAGTCGGGGATGTGACCAGAGACCTTATTAACCTACTTTGCTCTGGAGGTGCAGAAATGCTCCGGGAGCTGTGCCAAGGCCTGGAGGCTTGCTGGATGTGGGGAAGAGGGTTTCTCATCTGGGCTTTTCTTGGCTGGCTGGTGGGAATGGGAATAGAGGTCAGCGAACTGGGGCAGGAATGTGCATGTAATAGTGGTATAAGCTTTAAAAATAAAGAAGAAAGAACTGTAAAAATACATGGAGCTTTATGTGTTCATTGGGCATGTTATTTATTTGTGAACATCACAGACCTTACAGAGCTATGCCATTGGCTGAAAAAAAAAGAATTAAAAATGGAATTAAAAATGTATCTGAATAAATGTCATATGTAGTGTAGTAATTTATTGTAGCTGTGGTTCATATTTAGGCAGTGAGAAGTGAATAGAAAGGTCTGAAGCATAGTCGGAAAATTTTGTGTAAATGGGGAAATAAATTTGATTTGGAAAGCAGTTTCAGTTTTAAGCTTCCATGAAGGAAGACAAATGAAACATTTTTAAAGATATTAGCCATAACAGTATTCCTTTAATTTTCACTCCTTTCTTTTAAGTAAGATACTCTGAATCACTTTTTGTTCAAGGAGACAGATTTCTTGCAGTAATCAGTTTTGCTTTTAGCTCTGATTTGTAAAGAATAAGTGATAATGGCACACATGCTGGAGGGCGTGATTAGAACCAACGTTAAAAGGCTTTTTTAGGACATGGATGGCTGGAAAAGGAGCTCTGGAGAGGTCTGCATTTAGCAGGAGGGAATGAAGCACACCTTTGAAGTCACTTAACCCTTTCCTGTAAAGTACCTGTAAGTGGAAATGAAATCTGGATGTTTTCTTCAGGCTCGTGTGAAAGTTCTACATGAAATCTGTTAGCTTGCATTCGGTCAGTTCTTTCCCTGAACAGATCCCATGCCACTAAAAAGACCAACTCCCCAGGATATGTATTAGAAAGACTTGGCTATTTGGAGTAACTTACAGGTTTTTGAAGTGCCTTTGGATATTTTTTGATTACTTTACAGTATTCCATGGAGAATGTCGAGAAAACTTCATGAAATGCTGAGAATGCACACTGGTAGTCAGTTAATTAAATTGTCTTTTTGTGTAATCTTCTTAAGTAACTTGTTTTCTGTTCAGTGCCTTTCCAACAAACACAAACTGTTGTTCACATGCAGATTCCTGCATGCAAAACCTGCTTTACTTGCCAAAATATTAAGAAAATATTTAGCAGGTGGAGTGTATTTTTTTAGGTCCCAGATGTCTGAAAGTACAAGAAGTTTTTACCTTTGTCTGTGAACACCTTCACCCAGCTTTTGTCAGTCCATATCAGCCTGCCCATGGCTTCTTGTCAGGCGATCAGTTGTGTCACTCAGACTCCTCCTGCAGCCCCAAGGATGGGTGAAACAGGGAACTGTGTGACTTGGCTTCTCTGCCTCAAAGTTAAATCCCAGTCAAATCGAAGTTCTGCTCAGTAGTATCTCCTTAGCTATCTTTTTGCAGTTTGCTTTCATATCATATCTCTCAAAGATTTTTTTTTTTTAACCCGCTGTAGCTATTTCATTTTAGGATCTTTGAAGTATTGCCAGCTGGAGGCTGCTACAGAGCAATAGTGACCTGAAAATCAACAGCACATCCAGTGCTTAAACAGCTCGAAAAATAACAGCTGTTCTTTTTGATAATGTCTTTTAACAATGAAACCTTATTTTTCCGTGCTTGTGTGCTAAAAATTGTGCTGTCGCCAACAACTGCCTCAGTGTTTCAGGCTCTTCTGTTGGGCAGCTACTGGGACTTTTTGTAGGCAATGATTTACTGCAAGTTTTGGAACTTCTTTTAGGTCCCCAGACTGCTGATGTGACTAGGTGGCCACACTGTCAGTGTTTGTGTCTCCTGGGCCCTGCTGAGCTCCTTGGGTGAGCAGGTATTTAATGCAGCTCAGGGGTGAGATAACAAGAAATGGTGTGACTGCTGTCTGAGCTGTGTCTCTGGCTCATGGCTGGGTGCAGGATCCTCCTCTGGTCAGTGCCTCCTCACTGCTGGAGTCATTCCAGGTGGGATTCTGTGTGCTTCCCTCCTTGTGCTCCTCCTCCAGCCTCCCTCACTGGCCTCTGCCTGTCAGGATTTCCAGTTTCACTGCTCCTCGTGCTGTAGGTTCAGAGAGCCTTCCAGAGAGCTCTGCTCATGGCAGTAAAGTGAAGAGGACTGAGCAGTGCTCCGATGTAATATTTTCCTCCTTTTCCTAACGAATCTGTGGGTGGCTTTTCCTTTAAAATTATAGCTGAAATGACTCTGAATATCTCCTTTAAACGAGATTGTATCAGCTTTTGCATCTTTCAGACGATGTGTGTACAGCCAGAGGGTAAAACCCATTATAATGCCGCACTAATTGCATGAGTGTGTGTGCTAAAACTCTCTTGTTGTGAGAAATCCAGCCCAAACAAAACCTAGCTCCTGATGATCCCTCTCCACCACTGCTGGAGGGGAGCGCAGGTCACCCTGCTGGCAGGGCAGGGCACACAGTGGGCTGTGACACACAGGGAGGAAAGGCTCATGTGAAATGAGAGAACTGGGGTCTCAAACAGGAATCTGTTATCTGCGAGGAGGCTCTGCAGGTTCTCTGCTGTGAAATGAGAAAGCTGGGGTCTCAAACAGGAATCTGTTATCTGCCAGGAGGCTGTGCAGGTTCTCTGTGTTCTCTGCTGTGAAATGAGAAAGCTGGGGTCTCAAACAGGAATCTGTTATCTGCCAGGAGGCTCTGCAAGTTCTCTGTGTTCTCTGCTGTGAAATGAGAAAGCTGGGGTCTCAAACAGGAATCTGTTATCTGCCAGGAGGCTCTGCAGGTTCTCTGTGTTCGCTGCTGGGGTGAGGCACCTCTAGAGAAGCAGTCCGTGTGTTACCCAAGAGCCCTCAAAAGGAGATTACTCCCACCTCTCCCTCTCCTTGTTCACTTGGCAGAGGCAGTGTGCCTGACCGAGATCCTCTCTGACATATGCCTAGGCTGCCATTGTTCCTGAACAAGCGTCTGTCTGTCCTGCCTTTGTCGCAGGGCTGTTCCCTGTGTCACCGTGCCAGCACAGCTGTTTGGGCCAGAGCTGCACAGCCCCTGCCCGGGGCAGGAACGCCTCACTCGCAGCTTTGGGCTGGAAAACTGACTTTCAGGCTATTGAAGTTAGGCAGAACCATTTAGCATTTGAATAATTTAACTCCCATTAGGAACTGTCACAGAGTTTAAAACGTGTTTTGTGCGTGTTGGTGAACACTGGTGGGTCAGGAGCAGTGTGGGACATGGACTGCAGTCTGGGGTGGGAGAAAATACTGCTGGCAGTAGGCAAGGTCACTGGAGAGCCTGCAGCATCACCTTCATCCTGTCTCCCTGGTGTTTGAGTCTTTATTGTGGTAAATTGCTAAAGCAGCTGCTTTGCATGAAAACTCAGCCTGTGTGGATGCATTTCCTTTTTTTCCTTCAGTAAGGCATCTCTTGCTAAATCCACATATATATATATTGGTTTATTTTCTTAAGGATTCACTCTTAAGTGCTTATTTTTCTCACCTCTCCCCTCTGCTACCCAGCAGTCCATTGAATGTTGTGGATCAGTTTTTGTCACTTTGTGGTGGGGCTCAGTGACTTTGCAGAGAGCAGAGCCTGGTCTCGTGGCCTGTGCCTGTGTGCAAATTTTATGTACCCAATCAAGCATTTCCCAGATAAGAGATTTGATAAGTGCACAGCCTCTCCCTGCCCTTCCACTTCAGTCCTGGGAATCTTGTGGGTTTGTGAGCTTTTCTAAGGGATTTTCAATATCATCCCATGCTCAAGTGTATTTTGAAATGTGCCAAGATGTGATTGATTGTGATACCGTGTGCTGAAAAAGTGGCATATTGGTACCACATGCCCTTGAGTATGAGCTGTGCTGTTTGTTTTAAAGTGGTACATCAAACATGCCTGGGTGAGCAGCTGAAATGCTTGTGGGCCCAGGTCACTTACATATCTCAGAGTACAGCTTCCTGGAAAAGCCTGTGTGATTAAGAGTCAAGCAACTGAGGAAAAAAGTTCACTGACTAATAAGAAAAACTTGCAGAGTAATCCTATTAAATTCCCTCCCTTCTGGTAAGTCCTGATGTAAATTTATAGATATTCCCTATAAATGTGAAGGGTGGTTTGTTTCCCTGATAGAACAAACTCCACCAGCAGTTTCCCACACCACCCCAAGAACATTCTTTCATTATCTTGCTCCTGTGTAATAATTGCACGGAGCAGTCACAAAGTTGTTTTTCTGCTGGTTGAAACTACAGAACAATGTGTATGCCTTGACCTGGATTCAGGGAGAGAAAAAGTCACTGTTGGCGTAGACTCCACCTTGAAAATTTGCCATCAGCATGGCAGAGAGTTGCTAAAGGCTTATAATGCGTAATTGAAACGGCCGAATGCCTGCAAGGATTCTTTGAGATAAGGATTGTCTTTGAAAACATTTTAACTAGAGGTCTGCATTGTGTCATTAATCTCTTCTGTAGTCCTATTACTTTTTAAAATTGTATTATTTCTGGTGTGATTAGCTTGCAAAGTAAATAGAAGGCGCAGGTCTTGTAAAGGATCTTTTTTTCTTTATGTGTTTTATGTCAGACTATTTTAAAAGCTTTTTATGTGGTTCTTAAATATAGCAAGACATACATACATTATGTATAATCAGCAGAGCAGAAGGGTTTCTGATGGCAGGAGAGTGTCCCTGCTGCACAGGGCACCCACTGCAGTTCAGGGGATGCATCCCATTCCTGTGCTGGCCCCGGGGCTGGTCTCCTGCTGTCCCTCACCTGCTGTGGTTGTGATCTGCTCCCCAAAACGTCCTGGCCCTTTGGCCCAGCTGTGTGCTGGCCCAGCTGTGTGCTGGCCCAGCTCCCCCCTGTCACTGCAGGGATGGGGGCTTGGGCTGGCTGCACTGGGAGTGTTCAGTGCTGCATCTCCCAGCTGTTCTAGTGTCATTCCTAAAGGCATGGTTAGAGCTGAACTGTCTGCCTTGATACAGGATTTAATAACTTATTTTTTGCCCCATACCTATATATAAATTTTTGCTAGGTTATTTTTGGTTTGAATCTTGGTTTCTGATCTCTTCATCCCCAGCTGCAGTTGGTGCTTAGTAAGTGGACCCTTTGAGGCTTCAGTAGTGTGTTGTGATGGATGGCTCCTGCCTGCTGGGCCCTTTGCTGCGGGATTCACCCGTGCTGGAATGTCCTCACAGAGCAGGGCAGGGAATTCAAATCTCTTCTTCTGAGAGCAGCAGTAAGTAAAGCTGCCTTTCTAGCTGTTCTCTCAATTAGCTCCTAGGAGATTTTCCTGCTTTTCTAGTTTCTCCTGGGGATATGTGACCTGATAGCATATTGCTATAAATAATTATTTTACTGGTATCAAAGTAGGTACTGTACACAAACACAAAGCAACATTTTCAGCGTCTTTTTTTGGATGCTGTAAATACCAGGTTTTCAGACAGGCTGTTTCCTTTCTTCCTTTCTTGTTTCTGTTCTTTGGAATGCAGGCCTGACAGTTCTGATCTTCAGAACTTGGTTTGTTAGTTTTGTGCTGCCCCTTGAAGTAGAATTGCTGGTGAGTGGTACAGAGCTCCCAGGCCAAGGCAGGGAGGTGAGGGGCAGGCTGGCAAATGTGCAGGGCTGTTAACAGGTGGCTGGCCGAGGTGTTGGGACTGACTTTGGATTAAAATTGGTTTGAAATCAGATGTGGTACTTAGGAGTGAGACAGATACCTGAACACTCCAGTCTAGTTTTATATTTAGGTGTTTAAAACATGGACCTGAGGCATAAGAAGCTGCCTTGCATGTCTGCTGTTCAGGAGTCACATGAGAGAGAAAAGCCAGCAATTTTTTAAGGACAAATGTAGTTATCAGGCTGCATAGCTGGATGTGGATTCTTCTGTGGGTTCAACACTGCACTGAGATTGAAGTTATTTTGGTCATCCCAGTAAAAATATGCATATACTCTGTTCTGTAGTGACGTTTGAGAAACTCACCTTAAAAACTGGGATTGGGAATTGAGGCACCATAATCTCCTTGCTCTAGTTTTATGGTTCTCATTATAAAATTCTATTTTCAGAATCCAATTATTTTAAATTAAAATACTTGCCATGTGCAAAGCACCTTATAATTCCTGAGCTACTATACTTGCATTCCATAAGTTGTGTGGGAGAAAGACCAGTATCACACCTGGTTTACATTTGTGGAAACTTAGATACCACGTGCTGTTGCTTCTCCAGATGTGAAGTGATTTGGTGATAGACCAATAAATAGTCATGCACTTTCCAGGGTTCTGTCAGAATGGGATTTTTACATCCTTTACCCTCTTTGGAGAGGAAGAAGTGAGCAATAGACGTGATAAAATCCAACCTGGGTAACAGAGAGAGTGTTTTAATGAGGTATTTTTGGGGGGTGAAGGAGATGTTATCCTGGCCTCTAGTGCAGGTGTGGATGTGACAATGAGCTCAGTGTGTGGCACTGCTGGGCTGGGTGTGTGACCATCCATGGAATGGTCACATCTGTGTGACACAGGCTCTGCAGGACAGTGCTCAGAGCCCTCACTTTAATGCTTTTTTCCTTAGAAATATCTTCACCTTGTTTTCACTCGCTGAGTTGAGAACGATAACAAACTTTAAAATATTCTTTTCTTCTTTAGAAAAACCATCTAACAGGAGTATGTGATGTTCTTTATCTTTTATTCTGTAGGTCAGTAACAGATCCACGAGATGGAAAGAGAGTTGCACTCAAAAAGATGCCCAACGTCTTCCAAAATTTGGTCTCTTGTAAAAGGGTCTTCCGGGAGCTGAAGATGTTGTGTTTTTTTAAGCATGACAATGTAAGTAAATTCAAAGTACTCTTGACTCTTTGAGAAAACCTAAAGGTAAAATGGAGCTCTCTGTAACAGAAGTGTGTTTTGTTACAGAATACTTAAAATGCTTCAAGACCTCTGTGATTTTATAGTGATCATATTTTCAGGAAACTCAGATATTACTGTTACAAACACCATAAAAATGAAACTGTCAAGAATCTAAGGATACTCATAATTTCCCCTCCAAAGCGTTTGCAAGCAAGCAATCAGTACACTTCTGCCCAGTCTTATTTCAGGCTTTAGGTACGTGTCAGGCTGCACAGAGCTGTGTCAGCTGGACACTGCTCCTTCTGAGCTGTTCTGTGCTCCATGGTCCTGTCCCCTTTGTTGGTCCTCTCCCAAACCTGCTTTAGGTAAAATCAGTCAGCTTAAATTAAAACGTTTAAACACTGTTTGGGTTGACCTGTGAAGTTTGAAGTGCATCTGAAGTTTGGGTGCTTCACCCAAATGTCACGAACGTTCCTAGGACAGGATCCACATGACCAGCCCAGGGAGTATGTTTTTCTGTGAGGATGGGAATTCTCTGCTGCTGCTTTTCTACATTTTTGCTTTTTTCTGCCTTTTTTCCTTTTGGTTTTTCTACCATTGGGCTGCTTATGGAGAATGGGAACAACTTTGGGGTTTGGAATTCCCACGTGGAAGCAGTGAATCACAAAACTCTGAAAGACTAAAGGCAGAACAAAGTGTAATATCTTCTGCTTTTACATTTCTTTGCTGGAATTGCTTCTTTCAAGGATTTTATGTTCATAGGTATTGTAAAGAAACCACTTTTTTTTTGATAGATAAATTTGTGCTTTCAAACTACTATTCAAACAGCTGGAAAAGATTTTTTGAGTTAAAAAAGAGAGAGACATGGAATGTACAGAATATCTGGCATGGTGGGTTATTAAATTTACATACCTGGTGAGACAGAACATTGGTCTGTCTGTGAGGTAGAATAAAATGAAGCCATGTGAGAAATGTGCAGTCTGTCTTTTTGAAAGGGATTTGGTTTTGTTTGACTGGAATAGGCCTTGACCTTGTGTGGTGTTTCCTAGGTACTCTCTGCCCTCGACATCCTCCAGCCTCCACACATTGATTATTTTGAAGAAATGTATCCTAAATATAGAAATAGAACATCTTAATTGAGGTAGGTGTGATTTTCATTAGCTTAGAAGCTGGTGTAATCTGTGCAATGGAACCACAAAAGCCTGGAGCCTGCATGTGGACAGTTTTGTTTCCAGAAGTGAGCCTGTAGCATCCAGAACTCTGAGGGTGTTGGAGGTTGGGTGGTGCAGGGCTGAGCTGAGCCTTTGACTCCACGTGGGCCAGTTGGTGCAGGGAGTGTGGGGCTGACCAGCAGGCCCTGCTGCTGCTCACAGAGATTACCCCAGAATGTTTCTTTGAAAACTCTGTCCAGTAATTAATGTCCTCTCACTTACTAGGGCTTTAAAAGACTTGGTGGTGTTTTGGAGAGTTCTGCCTTCACAGGCTTTGCAGCCCTGAGTTGTCAGGGGTTTCAGTGGGCTGGCAGGGCTGTGGCTTTCCCTGGTCAGCTCTGTGCTGGCCCAGAACACATTGCCCAGGGCTGTGTCCCACCTGTGTTCTGTGTCACTGGTACAGCTCAGGTGCCTGTGGGGAACTGTCTTCTAGCACTGAATTTCAGGGAAAAACTTTACATTACTTTTGTTTGGTTTTTTTCCTTTTAAACTTGGTTTGGGCTGTCTTCTAGTTATGAAGTAGGGAATGTCTGCTTTCTGGAATACTGAAAAGTGAATCCCTGAGCTGGGAGGGCTCTGACTCTCATGGGAAGAGAAGTTCTTTGCCCTCCTGTGGTTAGACTTGAGCAGTTGCTGGTGGGTCTCAGCTGCTTTTTTGTGTGACCCACTTTACAATTGATGAGTGGGAAATTGTCATTATTTTTAGGTAACCTGAACTTTTGAAGTATGGTTTGATCTATTTATATAATACCTTGGATTGATTGGTGAAGAGAGTAGGTGTAATCAACGTGGTGATTTTAACCAAAGTACAGCACAACTTGCTGGTGGAGAAACACATTATTGTGTTGAAAATATTGCTGTGCTGTACTGGGGCTTTTTCATATGAGTTTAGGTAAAGCTTTGAAATTCTGCTTTGATATTTCTTTCATGTGAAGAGCATACAAGTAGTCTTCAAAAACTGGATTTTGGTTATGTGCACTAGTTCAATGCCCTCATTTAGAACAAGTCATATGAGTTATAAATCAGATCTAGGTTAAGGATTACTCCTTCTGTGTAATTGTACAATCAAGAATATTTAAATGGGATGAGCTTATTTTTATGAGCTTAGCTACTGCCAAGTTTTGAATGTAAAACCAAAATGTTAGTTTCCTTCATGGCTAACTGACTTTAAGTCATTCTGAGTAGTGTTCTATAGAGCTGTCTTTTTTAATATTTTTGTTAATTTCTTGACTCTAATATTGGCAACAGAAGACTATTGCTCTGTGTAGTCTTCTTTGTCCTTTCTTTTGAAATAATTACAGTAAGTGCACTTAGGACCCTTAAATTCCTTAAAAGAATGAATTAGTAAATGTTTTGATTTGTGTACCCATTTTTAATTGCATGTGTTTCTGCTTACTGTAGAGTAAGGAGAACTTACTTGAGGTTGTTTTGCAGACAGTCAGGTAAAGATGTTCCATATCAGGTAAAGATGTTCCATATCTGTAGCTGTCAAAACTTCTTTTGCTGATCCACTCCTAGAGTTCCCAAAGATATCATAGGGTTGTTCCATTTTTACAGTAGGACATAGTGAACAGTGATGAAAGTGTAAAGGGCTGGAATTGGTATTGAGTGATTTCCTTTGTTCTTTCCAAAGAGTTGTAGTGCCCTTTTTGGGGAAAGAAATGTAATAAAAGAATGACTAAAATGATATGAATGATGTGTTGCAAATGAGCTGGTAGAGTTCATTTCAATTATTCAGTGTTTCGTAGGTACCAGCAGGAATTGCAGAGTGTATTTTTTTAAAGAGAATTATAAAACCACCTTAATATTTTAATGATAAAAATTTAAAATATTTCTGAGGAAATTGGTGATTAATAAAGGAATTTTAATCTAGTGAGATTTTTGTTTTAGGATGAAAATTCCTGGCAAACACTCAGATTAAGATATAATTTGAATTAATAATGAGGTTTTCAGTTGAAAATCTTTGTGGCCATTTTGAATCTTATAGGTATAGAGGTTTTTACCAATCCCACCTAGTGCAAAAATGAATGATTGATAGCTCTTTTTCCAATTACAAAGTCTTCCACAGTTGATTGTAACACTGAATTCAGCAACTGCAGATCCACGGATGTTCTCCTTTAAGCTATCCAAAGTTTCTGTAGTAACTTTTTGAAAACTTTGCCCATTAAAGTGAATACCAGAAGCTGCTGAAAAGTCACCACTTCTCAGGGGTGGGGTCTGGATAAGGTTTGCATAGCAGTAAAAGCAAAGATGCACAGTAAATTGACAGAGAGGTGGCAGAACTGTGTTCTGGTGGATTCTGGGGTAGATCCCTGTACCTGTAGGGTGGAGGAGGGTGGAAAGGAGCAAGGTGAGAGGGGCTGCTGCAGGCAGAGAGGGTCAGGGCAGCCCTGCTGCACCAGCAGCGTGTGCTCGCCCTGGGAGAGGCTTTTCCTCTGAGCCATCCATCCCTGTGGCCAGCTCCTCTGGGCCAGCACCCAAACCAGCTGGGCAGGGTTACTCCCGAGCCATAGAATTGGGGTTTGAGGCGTGCAGAGACCAAGTAAAGCACGGTCCAAGCCATGATGAGAGTGCCACATCACCAAGGGCACTTCATCCCTTCCTAACGTTTATCTGTCGCTTTATAAAATTTACCAACTCAGCAGGTCCCGGCCAGCAGAGCAAGTCGAGTTCTTTTGTGCCACGCATTTGCTTTGATAATTACTCTGAAGCAAATTGGTACATTTGTAGATCTAATTTTATACAGCTACTTAACTAATTACTGCTGTCAGGAGCAATTTCTCTCTGGAAGCAGGGCTGGGTAGCGGCGTGCTCAGCGCCAGCGGCCGCCCCGCGGCCGGAGCCTGGAGGTGGCCCTGGAAATTCAAACTGCAGGTACCTGTGTGAGCAGGGGACTGAAATCCTCTGGCTTTGGGCAGTTTGCTTTGCTCCGTGTCCCCAGCCGTGGCTGGTGCAGGCAGGGTCCCAGCAGGAGGAGAGCCCGTCGGTGACAGCGGAGCCTGCTGCTCGTCAGAGCCCGGCTCAATTATCCAGAGACAATAATCAGCTCGCTGCTGCCGGGGTTAATGGCACCTCTGAGCCCTGTCAAGGGCTTTATTTAATGCGCCCCAGACCTGCCGTGCTGCAGGTGCCATTTCAGGCCCTCATTTAATTTAAGCTGCTTTAGTTGGCATGGCAACTAGTTGAGACATCTGGGAGACATTATGCTCGGGATTGAGATTTAGGAGGATTTGTGGCGTGGCAAAACAAAAATCTTATCATAATAAAGTGCAGAGTAATGCTTTTGGGTTTTTAGAGATATTTTGCATTAAATTGAATGTAAAGATTTGTTGCAGGTGTAAGGTAAACCGCAAATTTTAAAAGTCTGGTATAAATATTTAAAAGGGTCTTTGCTAAAGGAAAAGAAAAATTAGAGGACTACAAATTATGGTGCTGCAGGGTTGGGTTTTTTCTTTATGAATTCTTTATGAATGCAATTTTAATATTTTTTCCTCAAAAAGTTGGAGATATTTAATTTATAAAATGAGTTTTTGTGTGGTGTTCTTTTGGCAGATGAACCCCTTGGCCAACAGGGATTTGGCTGGAGAGGGTTTGTAGAGCAACAGATGAAAGCAGAGCATTGACTGGGTAGAGATGAAAGAAAATGAGCATTCAATACCTGGCTGTATCAGTTAACATGGGAGAAATGTGTTTTACCTCCTTCAGCCACAAATATGATAATAGCAGAGACTTCTGTTTCAAATGTGACTGCTGATCTAAGCTTTTAAAGCAGTAATGTTTTTCATTAATGCCTGTAGTGCCCCCAGTATTTATTGTGACGATTTCTGTGTGTGATGCTGTTGTCCCACACCCAGGACATGGTCAGGAGGGTCTCCATCCCTGGAGGAGGTGTGCAGCTTTCACCCTATTTCAGTGCTTTTGAAACCCCCTGAGCACGCACGGGCCCCTCTGGGAGCCCCCTCCCCTCAGTCTCACTTGCAATTTGCCTTTCAGTAGCTTTGTGCAACTGCCTTAATGCAGGCTCTAATGGACCGGTCTGTTTTCTCTCACAAGCCGTTTTTTATTTTCATTCCTGTAAGAATTTGACCTCTGAAGCAGCTTTCTTCTCTTTTACCCAGTAGTTCTGACCTGTAAGAGCTCAAGTAAGTAGGAGTTAGTGAATGTTTCAGGGGATTCTGTGCCTGTTGTGCTTTTCCTTAACCACTGACCTGCAGATACGTTGTCACTGAGTTGATGCAGAGTGACCTCCATAAGATTATCGTCTCTCCTCAGCCACTCAGCTCGGATCATGTCAAAGTTTTTCTTTACCAGATCTTAAGAGGTAATTTTTCTTCCTCTAAATTTAATGAAAATTATGTAGTAGAAATATCTTTTTTTCTTAATGTTTATTCTGAAGACATTCTCATCTTGGATAAGCTTCCTGTAAGAACTTCTTTTAATTTCATATTTGAATAAATACCAAGCATGAATTATTAAGAGCATGGCACCCCTGCTGCCTTAAAGCATTATCAGGGAAAGAAAAGTCATGCTTTTAGAATCAAGGAACAAAAAGGACACCTAGACTGAGCCAGATGGGTAAATATGTGTAATTATATCCACTTAAGGCAAAAAATTGTTAGTGAAAAACAGAGCAGTAAGAGGTATCTGAAAATTCCAGTGTGGGGATTAGCAGAGTATCCATGCCATAATCAGAGAGATGATGTTTTGCTTTTGATTTGTTGTTTGTTGGATTTTTGGGGGGAGGGGGCTTTTTATAAAAAGACTGTTAAATTTCTTTTTCTGCATATTTTATAAACTCCCAAGATTTTACCCTGTCATTAAGTGACTGAGTGTGCACTAGTGGCTGGGAGTTACTCATATAAAAACTGAGGCACAGGCAAAGCCTTTGCTGATCAGGAGTTGCCAGACCTTCTGGGAAAATGTTGTCAGCCTTAAACTTCTTTTAAAGGGGAAAAAAAAATTATTTTAATTTCCTTTAATATTTCAGGTCTGAAATATCTACATTCTGCTGGCATTTTACATCGAGACATTAAACCAGGGAACCTACTCGTGAACAGCAACTGTGTCCTTAAGGTGCTGCTTACATTTATTGAAGATGTTTGTGTGTATGTTGTTAATTTTTAAACAAAAAACATTCAGTGGGAACACTTTCCCTGAAAGTCCATGTAAATGGGAAAAAAATCCTACAGATTTTTTAAAAAGTAGAAATGAAGCAAACATGTGGCTTTCCCCTTTTCTCCCTGCCTCTCCCCACATCTCTGAAAGCAAGAGAGAGACAGATCTGGGTTTGACTTGGGTGGGATGTCCTGTGCCTGGGAGGGGCAGGGGGTGCTCGGCGGCCTCGGTGTCCCTGTGCTCCTCAGGGGAAGATGGCACCAAATGCCCCAGGCACTCCCATTAACCTTGGGCATGTGGAATTTTGGAGGACCGAGGTGTGTTGTACAGCTGTGCCAAACACAAAAATTCAGTGCTGTTTTCAGAGATTTTCAAATTGGCAAAGTTTGGTCTCTTTTCTTAACCCCTCTGCTTCAAGACATTTTTAACAATTCTCCAAGCCCAAATGAGTAGAGCTGAATCTTTAGTATTTTGAGACGTGTCATAAGCAAGTGAAGTTTGTCTGAGTTGAAATACTCTGTACACAGAGGTTGGGCTTTTCGTAGTGCAAAGCTTTGTAATCTTTCAGATTATACATATTGTAATGCCAACCTAAAATGTACTGTGATTTCAAATCAAACTGTAGGAAATTTAAATGGCTGTGGAGCAAAGCAACATAATTTCCTCCTATCCCCTCTCCCCTGGCTTATGCAGTTACAGCAGATTATCTGATGTTTTTAAATGCTGGTTGGGGATCCCTTGCCTCCTTCCCAGAAGGCTGCCTATTTGAGATGCAGAAGGTGTTTTGGTTGTTTTAATTTTTCTATTTGCCTTCTCAATTTAGATTTGTGATTTTGGATTGGCCAGGGTGGAAGAGCTAGACGAGTCGCGGCACATGACTCAGGAAGTTGTCACTCAGTATTACCGCGCTCCGGAGATCCTGATGGGCAGCCGCCACTACAGCAACGCCATCGACATCTGGTCTGTCGGCTGCATCTTTGCAGAGCTGCTTGGCAGAAGGATATTGTTCCAGGCACAGAGTCCCATCCAGCAGGTATCCATCCGCACCTCTCCCTGCCGCGTCCTGCTGCACCTGCTCCTGGAGGCAGGGGTGCGCCTCGGGGGAGCCAGGCGGGGCTGGAGCGTGCCCAGGGCAAGTTCCTGAGGGAGCTGGGAAGGGGCTGGAGAACTCCTGAGGGAGCTGGGAAGGGGCTGGAGAACTCCTGAGGGAGCTGGGAAGGGGCTGGAGAATCCCTGAGGGAGCTGGGAAGGGGCTGGAGAGTTCCTGAGGGAGCTGGGAAGGGGCTGGAGAACTCCTGAGGGAGCTGGGAAGGGGCTGGAGAACTCCTGAGGGAGCTGGGAAGGGGCTGGAGAATCCCTGAGGGAGCTGGGAAGGCTCAGCCTGGAGCAAAGGGGGCTCAGGGGACCTTGTGGCTCTGCACAGCTGCCTGACAGGAGGGGCAGCCGAGGGGTCAGGCTCTGCTCCCCGGGGCAGGACAGGATGTTAATTTGCGTTAGCTGGGGAATCTGCTGCTGCAGTGGGGTGCATGGCCGTGTCTGAGCTGTGTCCTGTGTGCTCTGGTGCAGCTGGATCTGATCACAGACCTGCTGGGCACGCCGTCGCTGGAGGCGATGAGGACGGCTTGTGAAGGCGCCAAGGCACACATACTCAGGGGTCCTCATAAACAGGTACTGCCAGGGCTTCCTCTGGGCAGGGCTCACTTTCACAGCCTGATTTCATTCCCCTGGCCTGTTGGTTACAAGTGCTCGGCTGGGATGTGTGGTCTCAGCTGGCTGTGCCTGGGAGCAGGGCTGAGCTGGCCGAGGTGGTTGTGGTGCTCAGGGACGGGGATTGATGTGTGCTCAGTCCACCTGCTCTGGAGACAAGGGGGCTTTTCACTCGTCAGGGCCATTTCTGGCTTCTGCCTTGGGCGTGTTGTTGGACTTGATGACCCAGCTGAAAGTCTCCCTTTCTGAGGTGACAGTGTTTTGATACCTACTTTGAATGAAGATGTTCAATTTAAGTGTTAGCACTGGCAAGAGACATAAATTAAAATTGACAGTATAATTCAGAAAGCCCTGGAGGGCTGCTGCACTGCCAGGATCAGGAGTGTTAGAGGTGGAATTCACCCACTGCCCAGAGCCAAGGGCAGAACCTCCAGCACCCCAAGGCCAGAGGGTCCCTGCACACCTGAGCTCAGGCCTGAGGCCCCACAAGAGGCTGAAAACTGAGACACAGCATTCAACACAGCTGGAGTAAAACTTAGCTTTGAAAAAGACACCAAACCAAAGGAAAAAAGGCAGGATGGAGTGATTATGCTGACTGGGCAGTAAAAAGGGCAAATGCAATACAGTGTTAGCAGATAGGAAGAAATGCTTGTGCAGGCACCTCTAGTGCAGGGGTAAGGCTCTGTGGCCCTCCAGTAGGGTCATTTTTATGATTGCTAACAAAATTAACACAATTATTGGCCTGTAGTTGTTAAGTTTGCATCATTATTTTCTGCATGTTGAAGTAATTTCTCACGTCTGCTCACTACAATAGTAGTTACCATAGAAATGAGCATTGCATGTGTATTCTGCTTTATTATTGACATGTGGGAGTTCTGCCTCCCTGGCACTTTGGATCCACTACATAAAGTTGTCGCTGTTCCATTTCATGACAGGATTTTTTAATTTGAGCATTAATAATAGGAGGATTTCCTTCAGGTTTTCTCTACCAGTTTTAAGTCAAGTATATTTTTCTGCTATCATGTGCTGGAACAGTTGTGACTCCTCAACCCAATGTCTTATGACCCACAGGATGGTGGGAATCCTAAAAAGCAAGTCTGGTGAAATGGTATAAAATGTTTCCACTGCAGATTTAATGTCCTGTAGCCACAAAGTTGTAAGAAATACACTCTAAGAGTTGGTTGTCTGTGTGTTGGGGAAAACAGTGTTCATTCTCCGTGGAGTGCCATGGGAGCTGGTGTGCTCAGTGCACCGTGGAGACAGGGGATGTAGAGCACCCAGGTGATTAATGACATTTTTGTTTTCGACTTGAAGCACACTTCATGTTTGAGTGCAAATTTTCATATTCTGAAGTGGAGCTTTTGCTGGTTGTAGAGGGTTAAATGTTACTGGTTTCCTGATTAGACTAATAGGGAGAGAAGCCCAAGTTAGAAACGCGATTGCTTTGTCACACTGACTATTTTTACTCGCCGTAGGTGAGCGCAGTGGGAGAGAGGGGTGAGGCATTTTGCTGCTCTGTGTAAAAATAGATTAATGCCAGAAGTTTCTGATTAAACCCCCCCTACCCCACTGTGTGCTGGCAAAATGAGTATTTACATACTCCATAGACTTTGTCAGTTTGGTATGTAAAAGTTCAAGTGAACAGTGTCCCTGGCAGCCCCAGGGTGAGTGAGCTGTCCCTGTCCCTGTCCCTGTTCCTGCCCCTTCCCAAAGGAAAGCACCTGGAGTCCATCCCCTGTTCGTTGTGATCCTCTGCTGTGGGAGAACAAGCCAGGAGCAGCAGAGTTACCAAACACTGCAGCTTTATATCCCATAGGCTGCCCTGAGAAACCAAGGCTGGGAATTGCTCAGGGCTCTGTGTGGCAGTGCAGGGTTAACTGTGACTGATGTCACTGTGGAGGTGTAATTCTTATTTATACTGGAAATTTACAGCAACTGTGACATCCACTACAGTCCTTCTGTCACTGTCAGTCAGCTGTGGATTGCCTGGGCAAGGAAAAGCAAAGTAATCCATAATTTGTGAGGGATTGAACTACTGGAAATGATGGAGTTAATCAAACCCTGGAGCAGCTACAGCTGGGAGTGGTGTCTAGAGAAAAATACATAGAGAAAAGCAGGTTTTTCTTGGGATTACATCTGAACTAAGGGGAACAGTGATCAATTGGACCTTTATTACAGTTGCTGGGTTTTGTAATGGTGATTATTGCCATGCTGGAAAGCGTTAGGTGCCACTTGTCCCCTGAACAAGGAGTTTGTCCTTGCTGGCTGTGGAATAGCGCGTGCGGGAGCAGGATTTTCCTGCTGATGGATCTGACAGGACTCTCTGTGTTCTCTTCCTCCCATTCCCCCTACAGCCATCCCTTCCTGTCCTATATACACTCTCCAGTCAAGCTACACATGAAGCAGTTCATCTCCTTTGCAGGATGTTGGTCTTTGATCCAGTAAGTACCCTGAAAATCACCTCTGATACTTCTGGTTTGAACAGTTTTTGTTGTGTGGTGCTTAAATGAGTGTTGTGAGTCAAGGACTGCTTTAGCTGGTTTCCTTCTACATGGCATTGCAGTACTTTTGGTCCATAAAAAGAGTAAAAATATCATATAATTGGCCGATCAATTCCCCCTGGAATGGGGGTTTCACATTTCAAACTGAGTGGTCCTGGGAAGGAAGCTCTGGCGGTGGGAAGGATGAGGCTGTGCATGACTCATGCTCTTTTCCGAGCTCGGTGTAGGTAGCAGAACATCAGCTACTTTGATGCAGTTCTAATTAGGGACACGGGGGTGTTCCTGGTCTTGCAACACACAAAAAATTCCTCCTGCATCCCCAATCACAGAACAGGATCGTTTTTCCACTGAGCATCTGTTTTTCTAATAAAAATGCACTGCTTTGGATTTTGTTTCTTGGGACATTGTAGAGAATTGTCATGAGAAAATGTGATATTGGAATTGATAATCTTAATTATTTCATTCCCACAGAAGCCCCCCAACATTGCAAATGTAAAACAGAGTGACTGCAGTGCAAAGGAGGAGGATGGGGGTTGATGAAGCATTTAGAAGCACTGCCTTTGGAGTGTATTTTTTTTAAACCTTAAGATTGGTTTGCTGAACAGAACCATGGAAATGTTAAACCATAATTTCCACATTAAAAAAAAATTCCTTTCTGACTCCCTCAACACTTAGAATGCTGCTTTTCCCAGCTTGTTTTGATGTATTGCAGGAGTCATAATTGTAAGGTTATCTGGAGAAAAAAAAAATGGTTGAAAAGCAACTGAGAGCTCAGTGTGCTCAGCCAGGCTGGTTTGTGAGCCTCAGCCAGGCTGGTTTGTGAGCCTCAGCCAGGCTGGTTTGGTTTGTGAGCCTCAGCCAGGCTGGTTTGTGAGCCTCAGCCAGGCTGGTTTGGTTTGTGAGCCTCAGCTCCCCTCTAGTGGCAGCGCCTGACACGAGCCCCTCCTTTCACTTGGCTTTATTAAAGAACTGATGATTAATCAATGAGTAGTTCCTATAGCTCTGAAAATGCCCTCACTGCTGCTCTCTTCCCTTTCCATGCTGTTGCCAGTCCAAAAGGATATCTGCTAAGGATGCCTTAGCTCACCCCTACCTGGACGAGGGGCGGTTGCGGTACCACACCTGTATGTGCAAATGTTGTTTCTCCACTTCGACTGGCAGAGTTTATACCAGTGATTTTGAACCCATCACTAATCCCAAATTCGATGACACTTTTGAGAAGAACCTCAGTTCTGTTCGGCAGGTTAAAGGTGAGCAGGAGTTAACCTTGCACGTGCAGTTGTCCCCGTGCTCCACCCTGCGGCAGGGGGGACGTGGGATGGGGTTGGGATGGAGTTGGGATTTGTGCTCTGGATGCACGCAGTGACCCCAGTGCTGGTTTCTTTTAGGTATTTTTCCTCAGTAGACACTGGAAATAATTTCTTTTCACCAAAAGAACAGAATTGTAAGTGTTCTGAGATAAGGCATGGGCACAAGCACGAGCTGACCTGCAGAAGCCTGTGGGTTTCAAGCCTCACCAGAACCCATCCCTGGTGCCCTGTTCCTCATCCACTTGCTGAAGGATGGCACTGGGGGAAGGGGAAGTCACTGTATGGCCTTTTAGGGCTGTGAGGTGTGAGCTCCACAGCTGTCCTGCAGAAAGGGGCAGCAGCAGCCAGGAGCTGAAGCTGAGCAGTCAAATTTGGGGAAGCTGGAGCTCTCTTATCCTCACTAAAATGTACTCTCAATAAGGGAAGTTCTGATTCCCTCCAGCTGACATTGCATTTTACTGAAGCCAGAAGTGTTAATGCTGTGTTGTTTTGTATTTTTCTCTTGTCTACAGAAATAATTCATCAGTTCATTTTGGAACAGCAGAAAGGAAACAGAGTGCCTCTCTGCATCAACCCTCAGTCTGCTGCTTTTAAGAGCTTTATTAGGTAACTGTATGTAATCACATCTGATATTAATTCCCATTCATTAGTAGTACAGAATTCACACATCCAGAATGTTTTAGGTTTTCAGTTGTAGGAAGGGCCCACAGATGAAACCTTTGTGAACCGTTTTTATGAATTCTTCTAGAATTTAACTAAAATGTGCAAAAGTTCCAAGTAATGTTTTTGTGCAGAAGGACAGAGGTCAGTGTGACACTGAGCTGGGGAAGGCTGAGCAGTGGAGTTTGGGTAGTGGAGCTGTGCTGGAGGGAGGGGCTGCAGGGTGAAGTTGCAGATAAAGTAAAGGAGTGTTTGCTGTGGAGCTGGTGGCCGTTGGCAGGCCGGGTTGGGTTGGGTGTCGCTGTCCCCGGGCTGCCTGGCTCGCTGGGCAGCGAGGCTGTGGCCACGGGCCCTGCAGTGAGCCCTGCTGTGTGTGTCTGTGCAGCTCCACGGTCGCCCAGCCCTCCGAGATGCCGCCGTCGCCGCTGGTGTGGGAGTGACCGGAGCGCCCCGTACTACTGAAGATGTAATGTAGCTTTCCACTGGAGTCTGGGATTTGCAATTCTGGAGGTTAATCATGCTCGTACTGTAATTTTACTAATGAAGTTTTAAATTAACAACCACTACTTGTACAATATGAATAATACTTAGAAATGTACTAGACTTTTAATCTTGTAAAGTGGTTGTGCTTTTAGAAGAAAATATTTTACCCAGAGTTGCACGTGTTTTATGAATTCTAGTGCAGCTGTGATGGCTCAGCTCAGAACAAACAGAATTGAACCAAATTCGGGGAGGTTTTTATTTCTTTTTTTCTTTTTTTCTCCTTTTTTTTTTATTGAAGTGAGATTGTACAAACAGATAGACATACATTTTGATATCGAGCCATTCCTGAAGATTTTGGGTTTTCTAAAACTAAGGAATACAGAAAACTTGACTGCGACCAATCATGAAGTCCCTTAGGGTGGCCATGGCCATGGGAAGTGGCCACGTCCCCTGATGCCCAACCCTATAAATAGCTTCTCACTAGAGCTGTGATGGTGATGTGTGCTGTTCTAAAATCAAATGTTGTGAGTAGAGAGAATGAGTTTGTGACTAGGAGAGACTAAACTTCTGTTTCCTTACCCAGTATAAATATATATATATATTTAATCTATTTTTATTAGAAGTTTTTCTGCTCTTTCTTACATAAAACCCCCCAGCATGCATCTTCTATGTGTGTAAATAATTCCATTTATGGGCTAATTTCAGAGATCCCTGACATCATTGCTGTATAGAGAGAAACTAGCTTGCACATTTTAGGTCTGTGAAATTTTGTGAGAACTTTTTCCTGCACTGGACAGTTGAGAGAAAAAAAAAGAAAAGGACAAAAAAAAGCACATAGGGAATTCTGTTAATTGTGTTCGTGTCTTTAGGCAGAGCTGTGGAAGTCTTGAAATGTCACAGTAGTAAATAACTTTTATTACTTTTTGGCTAATTCTTTTTCTGTTGGAACACTGAATTCTGTGCATATGTATATATGAACACAAATTGAAGGCCTCTACCTCCTGGAGTATACAACTTGGTTTGTTTACCTCCACATGATTTTTTTTTTTTTTTAAGTTTAGTGTGGAGACTTGAAACTTGAATGTCCCTTCCAACTTTTGTATTTAAAACAAGACTAGAAAATTGAAGACTGTTTTTCACCTGTACAAAGGAATACTAAAAGGTGGTCTTAAAATTTGAGCCTTGGTCTGGAGAGAAACCATGGTGTTTGTTATGGACAATTAACTGTTAAAGTTATTGTAAGTTATCTGTATTTAGCAGAGTATTTTCAACAAGAGTGATCTGAGCTGGAATTGGAGACTATTAGTAAGTTATGTTTGGAAGTTTTAACTTCAATGAAGTAATTATTTGCTGTGAAAGAGACAAACATTGAATAACTGAACAAAGATGGTGCAATATCTTTGTTTTTTATGAGGCTCCTGAGAATAAAACCAACTGAAGCATTTCAATTCACTTGAATGAGAAACGTGTTTAATTGTCGAGCCCCAGAAGACACTGGTATGAAAGGTAAAATCTCAGAGGTTGGTCAGTTAATGTGGCACACTTGCTGGTCACTTTGTAAAATGTAGATTTGGAGTACAGTGGTGAAAACATTAAATGTGACATTTGAAAACGCGGCGGTGGCGTGCTTCTTTCCTGCCCGCTGTCCCCGGGCCGCTCGGTCCCGTTTGTGACGTCCCCGTTCTCCCCTGGGCCGGGCCGGGCCGGGCCGGGCCGGGCTGGGCGGTGCCGCTCCCCGCTCGGCGCGGGCCCTGCAGCCGTGGCTGTGCCCGGGGGGCCGGGGCCGTCGGTCCGGGCCCCGCTCAGCACCGGGGGA
>VWZV01007988.1:301329-317190 GCA_013397155.1 Irena cyanogastra
GCCAGCGCGGGGGGCGGGGCCGGGTGCGGCGATGGCGGCGGCTCCGCGGTGGCGGGAGCGGCTCTTCGCCCTCTATTTCCTCTCGCACATCCCGATCACGGCGCTCATCGACCTCCAGCCGCTGCTGCCCGCCGGGATCGCGCCGCGGGCCGTGAGTGGGGCCGGGGGTCGGGCCGGGGCTCGTTCCGCGAATGCATCCGCCGGTTTGATGGGGCCGGGGGCGGCCTTCGCCGAATCTCGCGTGTGGGGACTTCGGGGGGGAGAGGAGCTGCAGTGAACGTGTGAGAGAGCGTCTGAAGCGAAGCGGTGCTGGTGCCCACGGGATGAGTCACAGCCGGGTCATTCATTGGGGAGGAGCGGGAACGGGAACGGGAATGGGGATGGGGATGGGAGAGGGGTGCTTCAGCCGCGCGTCCGGCGGCTGTGGCCGATGCTGTGCCCAAAGCTGTGGCGGGACGTGGCGGCCGCTCCGTGTCCCCCGCCCCAGGGAGGCCCCCGGGAACCGGTGCGGGGTCGCTGCTCCCCCCGGCAGTGGGCGGCGGGGATGTTCCTCTGCCCAGAGCGGGCTGTGCGTGTTTCACAGCTGCCTCCGGGACATCTTTCCGTGGGAATGGCCTCGCTGTCCCGCTGTCGCCCTCGGCACCGGCGCCCGGGGGCTGCGGCAGCGCGGCGCCGGCGCCACGTGCCCCGGACGTGCATTCTCCATCCCGAGTTTTCCCCAAATTCCTGCCAAAAACACAACAGGGAATTGCTGCTGCTGCAGGAGCGGGCATGCCAGCGGCCGAATTTATTCGTAAAAATCTCTGGTTTGCTGGGTTTTGAACAAAATCATAGAAGACAATGAACATCATAAAATCAATTAAAATAACAGTGGGATGGCAGATAATTAGTTCAGCCCTCACTGTCAGGGTGCGGTAAGCTGTCACCTCATGTGTGAGCTTTACAACTGGTGATTTGGTTTTTGCCATTGGAACTGCCTGTAGGATTACTCCAATACAGGAGCCATTTTCAATTAATAGTTAACCAGCAGATCTCAATGCATATCTTTCTGTTCAAAGTCCAACGTAAAGCCGTGCTGGAGTTTACATTTCTGTCAGAAACTAATTGCAGCTGACTGAGCCCAAATCGTGGTGCTGAGCTGTTCCCTGCAGCAGCCCCGGGAAGGAGCCCCTGCCCCCCTCAGGACCAGGGGCTCACACCCTGGTGGCTTCATCCCCTCGAGAACCACGAGCTTGGCCCTGCTGTGGTGGATGCTCAGTGACTGACTGTTGTTTTGGGTTTTTCAGCTGACAGACCTGTTGCAGCAGTATGCAACTGCCTTCAGGGACCCCATGATGCTGCAGCCCCCAGAGTGGTTCAAGGCGTTCATCTACTGCGAAGCCTTTCTGCAGCTGCCCTTCTTCCCCATCGCCGCCTACGCCTTCCTGAAAGGTGGGGGGACACCAGGGTCATTGAGGGCATGTCCTGGGGCATTTCTGCAGGACAGCTGTTGCTGTGCAGCAGAGAAAGTTTCTGTATCACAATTAGGGAATTTGAGGGATGTACTGTGGAGGGCTGGGCTGCTAGGGCCCACACGAGTGTTCTGAGAAAGCAGCACAGAATGAAGTTTGTCAGAAACAAAACCTTGTAACTACAAGCCCTTGTCAGGTGCAGCCATTTGTGTAACCACCATCAGCATTTGACATCTGGCTAATTTCCAGGGCAGCTAAAGGTCTGGGTCAAGCCTATGTACTCATTTTGTTACTTTAGAACTTTCGGGATCACCCTTTGTTCTAAATTGCCATTAGGGGACAGAAATTTCCTCGGTTCTGATTAGTACTGAGAGTTTTTTCTGTTCCTTATTCAGCCTGAGTGATGGCTTACCCTGGCAGAGAGACAGCAGTCAGTGTTCTGTCACAAGCCTCGGAATTCCGGTTGTTTCAAAATACTTAAATATTGTTTCCTTTTTGCTTCTGTACAGGTGGCTGCAGATGGATCAGGACTCCTGCCATTATCTACTCCACCCACGTAGCCACCACTCTGTTTGCCATCCTGGCCCACATCCTGTTCCACGACTTCTCCAAGTCGGAGCACGCGGGCCCTCAGACGCTGCGCGAGCGCCTCGTGCTGCTCTCCATCTACCTGCCGTACCTGCTGATCCCACTGCTGCTCCTGTTCACCATGCTCTGCAACCCCCACTACAAACACGTGGAGAAGAGGAAAAGGAAGTAGCCAGCTCTGGAAGTCGTTCTCACCACACTCGTGCTGCATTTGGTTCCAACCCTACGCCGGCGGAGTCCTCTGGGACAAACGTCTCCCTCGTGTTGGCTGCAGCGGCTCTTCCCAGAGCACTGGCTGCTGCAAGGAAAAAGGAATTGGTTGGAGTGCACAGCCCTGCTTCGACCACACGCAGCTCTGGCAGGGGCCTGGGCCAGCCTGGGGTCAGGTCTGTGCAGAGCCTCTGTCCCAGGAAAATGGTCTTTTAACCCTTTGTTGTGTAACTCTGTGAGGGGACACACACACACTCACTCACTCACACTCTGCAGCTGATACTGTTCTTCCGAGGTCCCCTTTCCCAAGATGACTGTTTGGAAACAACTCAAGTAGAAAATCTGTCTTCCAACCACATATTCTGAAGAATCCCTAACCCATTACACACAGATTTGCAAAGCTGTTCTTCTGAAGCATTTCAAATCATATCATGATTCTTCACTTCCTTGCCCTTTCCTTTAAAATTTCCACTGCCTTTGCTCTGCTTCATTTTGGTTAATTATAAATGTCTGATCAATGATAAATGTGCCCAAATCTGGATTTATGAATGCTTAAAGTTACCCTTGACAACCAGGAGTACTGCCTAGAGGATTCTGAAGTACTTCGGGAATTGTAACCAAGGAGTTGGAAATTTCTTTCTTCCCTAAAATCACTTCTGGTATGGAAATAAATAACTAAATGCATTAAACTGCATTCAGTCTTCTTCAGGGAATGGCTGAAGGAACTTACAGTGAGCACGAGATGGTGGAGAGTTGCATAAGTTACAACTACAGACAGAAGTTCTGTGATTGGGGTTGGTTTTCATCTGGAGCCTGGTGAGGTGCTGGCCCCATGAAGCTGCTCAGGCACTGCTGGTACATTTTAGACTTCATTGTGTAAAGCTGAAGCCTTCCCCAGGCTTTGGAAAGGGCAACATTTCCATACTGAAGTGCTATAGACATACACAAAATGCATCTATCTGCACTTGAACATGAGGCTTGAGTTCACACTTTGTGTTTGTAGTTCATATATAGTTTGTGCACTCCTGGTTTCCCTCATCAGTCTGGTGTTCCATCCTAATAATGCCCATGAAAGGATTCAGCTCTCATATTATGACAGTCCTGAATGGACATTGCTCAGGAACGCTTCAAAGTTGTTAATTCTCATGTAGTTTCTGCTTTTTTGTGTCTGTAATTGGTCCATTCTTGAAGTCACACATTTCTGTCTTTTTTTTTATAATTCTGTAGAAAAAGTAACATAGGCGGATATAGATCCAGTACTGCTGCTTGTGTGTAAACCCTTACACTGAAAAATTACAGAGGAGGAGCAACTAATCCTGGTACAGCCAGACAGTCTGAAAACAATAATTTATTTTCTGATTTCTATGAAAGAGCTGTAGAGTTCAAAAAGCGACACAACAAAGCACCAGTAGCATTAATTCACCTGTAATTTGAATTAGAACTACTGACTGTACAAAACTGGTATAAAATCAAAGGCCAGAACAGTCTGTGCAGCTGTGAGCTGTCAGCCCTCCTTATTGCCACAGTACACTCAAACTGAGGTACAGTCCCTCCATTGTACAAACCATCTGCACTCCTGCACAATGGAAATTGCATATTTCTGAAATTCTCAAGATTCTGGAATGGTCAAGTTTCCATGTGAGTTGGTTTTTATCTTAAAATCCTCTATTTCTGGAAAATGAACTGGTCGATGAATTCATTCTGGTCCGCTTCGATTTTGCAGAGAGTCTCGTACTCGATCCGGTACCTGCGAGACAAAACAGAGGGTCCAGGACCCCCACCTGTGTCAGGTGGGTCAGGGCAGGCCCTGGGAGGTGGGAGGGGAGCTGGGCTACCTGTGTGAGGAGCTGGGCTACCTGGGTGAGGCACCTGTAAGCAGCAGCTGCCTGAGTCACAGTGAGCAGCTCTAAAGGGCCTTTATCAGCCAGACACGAGGCTGTTGCAGGTGTCTTTGAGTTCTGCACTGCCCTAGCTCGTGCTGCCTCTGTTCAGCCCTGAAGTCCTCAGGGATGAACTTTCTTTGGTTCACTGCAGGGCCTGAAGGTAACTCCAGGCCTTTGGCATTGTTCCTACATGCTCTGGCCAGGACACACCCTCGATGCAGGTGGGGCTGTCTGAACCAGACGAGGGTCCTGGAGCAGAGGCAGCCCTTGTCCACCCTGAGCCTTCCCAGCCCGCACAACACCCCAGAGCACTGAACACAAAACTCACCTTTCCAGCTGCATCTTCTTCTCAGCTATCAAAGCCTGGAGCTGCTGCTCCTGAGCCTCTCTCTGCTTTGCGATCGACTTCAGCAGGTTCCGTGCCCCGATGGCCTGGCAGGACAGGGCAGGGATGTGTGGAAGGTTTTTGGTTAACTCCTTTGGCCCCTTTCCCTCCCAACAGGTTGACTGTGAGGCATTTCAGCCATGCCAGCAATAAGGAAGGGTGATGCTGTGCTCCTGAGGGGTTGGTGGGACAGGCTGGGCAGCGTGAGGCCTCTGCAGCTTCCCCAAACTCGAGGAACAAAGTCAGTGACTCCTCTGGACACACAAACTGGGCACTGGTCCTACAGCCAGACAAGCTCAGGCTACCAGAGGCCTCTCCTGCCTCTGCAGGACAAGTTCTACCAAGATGGAGTGACTAAAAAACACATGTTTAGTTTCTGTGCAGACATATAGACAAGCAGGGAGAGCAGGACTGGTAAGTGTGGGAGTAATGTGACACTGCCGTAAGTTTTATTAATTCATTATTACTGATTAATATTATCATTAATATCAACTTAAAGGCTCAGTTAATCTCAGGGGAATGCCAGCAGGATGCTGACAGAGCATTGTTGCTTCTGCTGTAAAGGGAGGGAGGGATAGAGAGGCCCCACACAGGACAGTGCACACGAGAAACCAGGAATTAACTGCACAGTACCTTCATCTTCTCACTTTCTGCAGCTTTGGCCAGTTGGTCAACGAGCTCAATCAAGCTGCCCACTATTTTCTGAAATTCTGCTGTTTCTGTAAAGAAAAAAAATCGTCAAGCGATACCCAGAACTTCCCTAAAGAGATCTAATGCTCCTGCTTTGTCGTATGGTTTTTAGATGCAGCTGTACGTTTAGAGTTCACAGTAAAGAGGCACGAGAGAAGGCCTGAGGTGTCCGGGAGCCGCTCGGGGCCCGGCCCGGGGCACTCACTGTCCACGAAGGCCCGGCACTCCTCACGGAGCTGCGCCGTCTGCGCCGCCGCCTCGGGCTCCAGCACCCGCAGCTTGTTCAGCTCGTCAAAGTGCAGCCCCGCCGCGCCCAGCGCCGCCTGCGCCATCGCCGGGGCAGCCAGCGCAGCGGAGCGCAGCGGAGCGGNCCTTGCCTCGCTTCTGTTCGCTTCTCCGGTGGCCGAGGCGGACGGAGCCTGTCCCGGGCCGTGCCGCCGTTCCCGGGGGCTCGGGCGGAGCGGGGCCGCGGCCCGGGCCGTGCCCGCCGTGCAGCCGGCAGGGCCGAGGCAGGGCCGGGGAAGGGCTCCGTGTGACCCGCGCGGGGCCGGGCCCCTGCCCAGGCTGCGGGGCGGGTTCCCGTTCTCCCCCGGTGCCCTCGGGCTCCCCCGGCTCTCCCCGAGCCGTCCGAGTCGCTCCTTTTCCCGGCGGTGCTGAGCCGGGGCGGGTCCCGTTGCGGGGCCATTGTTCCTCAGCCCGTCCTGCCTCCCACGCGGGACGGGAAGGGACGGGAAGGGATGTGGGGAATTTTCGGTCGTGTCAAGAGGGGTAATTAAAGATCTCGTGGCTGTTTACAGCAGAGGCTTCACAGCTCCTCCGTGATCACTTACAGGAGTTGTGCTGGCTCCTGCCTGCGCTGGCTGGGCAGGGGGTTTAGCTTCTTTGCTCGTGTTTAGCTTCATTCTTAGGTTAGAGCAGTGAGAAACTGCCTGGAGGGATGGAACCGACCGAGCTCTTCTGAGGGGCTCGGTCGGACAGGCTGGATTCCTGTCTCCTCACGGGTTTGGTCTGGCTGCTGTTACAAACAGGCCACTGTTCTAAAAAAGGGGGTTTTGAGGGTTTAAAGCAAGGCAGGACATCTGTGACAAACAGTGGTGTACGTGGTGGGGAATCTTGTTTATTTTCTTTTCAAATTAGAACTACGTTCACTAGTTGGTGCTCCAGGATGGATGCAGGAGAGTTTTGAATTAAAAGAGTTACCAGAAAATAGAACGTTGTGATCCATCTTTTCAATGTTGAGGCATTTGAAGAGACGCTTGTGTCTCCTGTTAAAAGTCAAACCAACATCAACAGACCCCGCTCAGGGGGACGCACACACACCCCAGCTGAAGGAGGGCCAGGAAGCTCTTCCAGGGCACTTCAGCTGGACTCAGAGAGAGCTGGGTTCTTTTGGGAAGCCGAGGGGGAGCTGAATTCCAGCAGCGTTTGAGCTGGCCTGGGTGCTGTGTGGTGTTGGCAGCGTTGGCTGGCGATACAATAACAGGAAGTCGGAAGAGTTTCACGTGCCTCAGAAGTGTGACGCAGCGATAACTTGGCTGCATCAACTGTCTGTAAAATGGCTAAATTGTGTTTTGTCAGCATGTGTGTAGCTGTATCCTTAGGAAGTGTCTCTTCCGCAGGGTGTCACCCCCGTCTGTGTGTGGAGTGGCTGTAGGACACTGTGCTGACCGCTCGCCGTGCTGACCCCTCGCCGTGTTGATCCCGGGCCGTGCCGACCCCTGGGCTATGCTGACCCCCTCGCCCTGCAGACCCCGGGCCGTGCTGACCCCCTCGCCGTGCTGACCCCGGGCCGTGCTGACCCCTGGCCGTGCTGACCCCCTCGCCCTGCTGACCCCGGGCCGTGCTGACCCNGCTGACCCCCTCGCCCTGCAGACCCCGGGCCGTGCTGACCCCCTCGCCGTGCTGACCCCCTCGCCGTGCTGACCCCGGGCTGTGCTGACCCCCTCGCCCTGCAGACCTCTCGCCGTGCTGACCCCCTCGCCGTGCTGACCCCTGGCCGTGCTGACCCCTGGCCGTGCTGACCCCCTCGCCCTGCTGACCCCGGGCCGTGCTGACCCCTCGGTGATGCTGGCCCCTGCCCCGCCGTCCTGGCCCGCTGAGGCGTGACCGCGGCACCACGGCGGGGCCGGCCCGGCCCACGCGCTGCAGGGGGGTCATCTACCTCCAGAAGGACATGTCGGGGGACACGTGCCTGGGCAGCGCCCTGTGCCCGGCCGCGGGCCACAAGCCCAAGGCCGGCGGGCTCAAGGGCGGCAGCCTGGGGAACAAGTACGTGCGGCTCAACGTCGGGGGCTCCCTGTACTACACCACGGTGCAGGTGCTCACCAGGCACGACACCATGCTCAAGGCCATGTTCAGCGGCAGGATGGAGGTGCTCACCGACAAGGAAGGTAAGGGTATGGCTTTCGTTGTTGACAATCTTGTAAAACAGCTGGGGTTTGGTGGTGGTTTTGCTCCGTTAAGGATGTAGAGAATGATATATGCCAAAAATAACTTGGAACGTTAGGCAGCCAAGTCCTGTTGGTGCTAGCAATCCTTTGGCTTTACAGAAATACCTGGTTTTGTTACTTGAATGAACTGGGGAAGGACTGGTCCTCTTTCCTGTCCTCACAGCTGGTGAGCAGGTTGGTGGTGGTGTTGTAAAGACTGAACAGACAGTCTGTGGGTTGTCATTTCTGTCACATTGAGCAGTGGTATTATTCAAACCACGCACGTAAGGAGGGACGTGCAGTTTTCAGCTTTGAGGCTCAGAATAGCCTGCATTGCTTTGTTGAAAAATCTTTTTTTTCCCCCTTTTCCTGAGCAGCATGTTTCAGTTGTGGCTTATGGTGCCATGACAGTGTTTAGGGATCCGTCAGGCTGTGTGTCACCTCCAGCTGGACACAGGATATTTTAAATCCCTGATACATTCTAAAGGGCAGAACAGGTAATTTTGTGTAAGAGCCTCAGCCTGGATGGAAAATGAGAGTCATGTTCTGATAGCTCCAGCTGGAGAGTCCAGCAGGGGCTTAGCTTACTTTCCTAGGTGTTTTTCTGTACCCAGATTCCAAAATAACACTTTTTTCCTGCATTCCACGTTATGGGAAAGGCTTTGGCACTGTACTAAGCCTTGTGCGTGCATGCATCCTACACTGCTATTGTTTGGCAGCAATCAGACATCCTGTTTCCTTAGGGAATGTGACTTCAGGGATTTTGTAAAATTGCAAGAATTTGTCCATTTGCTACTGTTTCCTCTGTTTCATCCCCTCTGTGCTTCCTTCTGATCTGTCTGTCCTGTTCTCTGCTCCTGTTTGGGGACTAGAACAGCTTTTCTCCCACACTGGGTTTTCTGAGCTGATCTACCTTTTAGCATCTTCAGAACATTTCTCTCTCTTTTTAACTCCAAATAGCAGCAGATGTTTAGAGAATTTCCAAATCCTCCTTGTTAGGCCACAGTATCCAAATCTACTTGTTGCAGTCATTGGTGAATTCTCTCTCGTAGTGTTTCCTTGGCTCTCAGAGGTTTCTGACTGCCCAGCATCACAGCGTAGCACTGCATTGGGTTCCTGCAGCAATCTCAGTGCATTGTGCTGGAGGCTGAGTGAGTTTAGCTTGAGGCTTTGGTTTTCTGGTGCTGGAAAGCAGTGGGAACATCTGGGCAATACCAAAGGGGCTCCGCTGTCAGGTTCTGTTCTGGAACCAGCTTCAGTTTGCTCCAAGTCAGCAGGGACTTCCACTGGGTGAAATGGGAGAAGTATCCTGAGCAGTACCAGGAAACCTCTCCAGGGGGCTTTTCCTAGCCTGTAGTGTTGAGGTGACTGAAATGTGTTGGTTATTTTTCAGGCTGGATCCTTATAGACCGTTGTGGGAAGCATTTTGGAACAATTCTAAACTATCTCAGAGATGACACAATTGCACTTCCGAAACACAGGCAGGAGATCAAAGCATTGATGGCAGAAGCCAAATACTATCTCATCCAGGGCTTAGTGGACATGTGCCAAGCAGCCCTGCAGGTAAGAACAGAAGTATGCTGTGAAGTGTTTCATGGGTGTTTTGCTTGTAAAATTTACTTAGGACAGCTTGAGAGATTATTTCATGACGTTAGAGATGGCACCAAGTCTCAGGTGTACAAGGTATTTTTAAAATATGATTTAGTAATAGATGGTGAGGGATCTGGGGACACAGCCTGTGCTGCCCACGGGATGTGGGGACATGGCCTATGCTGCCCACGCTTGGGTTTTGCTCTGTGTCCCCAAGGGCTGGCTCGTGTTGGTGACATCCTGTTCTGCCAAGTGTTCAGTTCACAGTGGCTGATGCTCTTCTGTGCAGTGGTTTGAGTTGGTTGAAACTACTGCAGACTTCTATTCTTTTCTTGAAGAAAGGATGGAATATTAAACCCACTTAAACCAAGTATGACTAGACCTTGTCCTTGCTATAGCTGAGGACATCCACCTGCATCCCAGTATTTCAATTACTGCTGCCTTCCAGGGATAAGAAATCTCTGCTGTGATTCTGGGTTGCAGATCAAGGTAAGCTGTGTGGTTACTGTAGCAACCCAGCTCCTTGCCTGTGCATCACAGCGTTTGGGAACATGGCTGGAGGGGCTGAAGGAGGCAGCAGCAGCAATGTCAGCTTTAGCATTTCTCTCTTATTTCCTCTCTTTCTTCTTTCATTAAAACAGGACAAGAAAGACCTGTATGAACCTGTCTGCAGCATCCCTATTATCACCTCTCCAAAAGAAGAGGAGAGACTGATAGAGTCATCAATGAAAGTAACTGCTCTTATCAACTGTGGATTTATGCTAAATGTATTGAAACACAGAGCTTACCTTTTCTTCTTTTCTCTCACTCCCAACAGCCTGTTGTTAAACTGCTGTATAATAGAAGCAACAATAAATACTCCTACACCAGGTATGTCCCTTCTTTTTTCCCCTCACTGTAGTGGGAAGGTTTCTTTTTGACAATGGGAGTGGAAGATGATGATCTAACTTCACTTCTTTTGGTTTGTTTTGGGTTTTGACAACTGTATCTTGTTTTGAAGAGTAATTAAGGCCCTACATTGCATGTCCATCAATAAAACCTATTTTTTAAAATAATGTATTCAGCCTGGCAGTGTGTTTGTGGTGTGCAGGATGCAGAGCACATGGCCCTTCCAGCACACACTGACTCTAGACTGCTGCTGTCATCAAGCCAGAGAACTTCAGTGAAGTGGGGTTTGAAGCTGGTTTGGGACATTGTGCTGTCCTTATTAATTGTGTAAGTTGACCCCTAAAGGCTGGTGTGTTTGCTCGTGGGGTCAGAGCAGTGTATTTGTATCTGAAATGGGCTATTACCTCTCTTTTCTCGGCAGCATATGGCAGTGAGTCACTACTTATTTGTATTCTGCAGTTGGATCAGTGCTGAAAGCTGGCGGAACAGGCAGAGATGGCTGCATGAAAAGCCCTGTTCCTGCTTTTGTTGCTGTGTTTCAGTAACTCAGATGACAACTTGCTGAAGAACATCGAGCTGTTTGACAAGCTGTCCCTGCGGTTCAACGGCCGAGTGCTGTTCATCAAGGACGTGATCGGGGACGAGATCTGCTGCTGGTCCTTCTACGGGCAGGGCCGCAAGCTGGCCGAGGTGTGCTGCACCTCCATCGTCTACGCCACGGAGAAGAAGCAAACCAAGGTAATGGAGCTTCACCCGCCCGTGCTACGGGTTAGACATGGTCATGGTTAGCTTGATGAGCCTACAGAGTTTCTCTAACTTCAGGAGTTAACTTCTAATTTGCAATGGTGCAGCTGAGGTTACCAGGGTCCGATGTTAAGAATTAGAGACACTGTATTCCCTTCTAGAGCAATCTAGAAGATTAGCTGAGAGAGGTGACCTGGTGGTGGGAGTAACCCTCTACCAGAAATTTTTTACTCTCTTTATAATGTGTGGGTTTATGGCTCAGTACCTTTTGACGTGTGGGTGTGCGTTCCGGTTGTTATCCGGGATGAATGAGGAACAGGACACGCGCTGTCTTTTGTAGGTTGAGTTCCCCGAGGCACGGATTTATGAGGAAACACTAAATGTCTTGCTGTACGAGACGCCCCGGGTCCCGGATAACTCGCTGCTGGAGGCCACGAGCCGCAGCCGGAGCCAGGCCTCGCACAGCGAGGACGACGAGGGCTTCGAGCTGCGCGACCGCGTGCGCCGCATCCACGTCAAGAGATACAGCACCTACGACGACCGCCAGCTCGGCCACTAGCGCGGCCCTGCAGCGGGGCTGCTCCAGCTCCTGTCCTTGGGCGGGAGGGACGGATCCCCTGGACGCCGGCCATCGATCCTCACTGGGCGCCCCGGCTGCCGGGAAAAGCAAACGGGCATCTGTGTGCACAAAGCAGCACTAAAGGCCGAGGGCTTGGAGAACTGAGCTGTGAGTTGTGCACCTCGTGCTTTTCCTGCAGGCTGGCTTTCCTCCTGCTGGGGAGGGGGATTTGGAACGCTGGTTCTCAGTTTGTGTTTGCTCTTTCCTATCTGACGATTTGCCTGTTTCCCCCTTGCCGTGAGCAGCACTGCTCTTCCTGAGTGAGGTGGGGCAGTTTGAAAAGCTCTTTCCAGACAGCTCCCCTTTCAGGGCTTTGTATAATGGAACTTGCAGTTACTAAATCAAGATACTGAAGAGAGAACTTGAATGTGGCTGCTCTTGGCAGACCCTACAAGGGATAACCCCCAGAAGAAACATTTGGATGGCCAGTCAGCTGCACCTGTGCTCTCCCACCCCTGTCCCCAGAACACCTGCAAAGGTTTGTGTTCCTGGATCGTGTCTTTAAAACTCATTGATTCCAAGGCAAGCTCTTCCAAGTGGTAAGAATCAAGTCATCAGCCTCACCATGTGAAAAACTGAACTCTCTGAAAATGTAAATGTGTAGGTAATGACTTGTCCTGGGAGAGGGGGAAATGGGTATGGAAGGAAGAAACCTGAAGTAAGCAAACTTGAGCAGATTGTGGCAGTGTTGCCCTGCTTGAAGCTTGTCGCAGTGAAATCCTGTTTGTATAAACAAGGGCAATCTGGGGAATTGGTTTTGCATTCATTTCCTCCTGTGGCCCAAAAGTGCTATTTAATGTTACATTTCTCAAGCAGCGGGGGAAAAATTGCAGTGGCTGGAGAAGTACAGGCTAAATAGTGTTTTCTAAGGCTAGACATGTGAATTCAAGTTCTGTGTCCTACATCCCTTCTAGAGTGTAGAAGTTGAAGAAGAAAAACAGCCGTGAAAATACTGTTCTAGCATGGAACTGCGAGAGGCTTTGGGCACAGGAGAGAGGTGGCTTATATTGGATTTTAAACTGAAATAATCACTTTTATTATGAGTGCTTGGCTGGATGCTAATTGTACAGGGCACCTCAGGAGGTGGGAGTCAAGTCTGCTGTGCAAATTTGGAAATTTCTGGAAATTTTCTGGAAACAGTTTCAAGTATGAAAAGCCATTATTGTATTTTTAAACATTTGCTTGTATGTTTGAGCTGTAGGTAGCAGTTTTGCCACTCATGGTTATTCCTGCTGGCTGCCCACTGGGAGCCAGGGATATGTTGGATGTGTTCCACAGCTGCCTTTGTGTTCCCATGTCATACTCGGTCACAAAGCTCCAGGTTCCACAATGGTCAGTCCTGAACTGCTTTGACTACTGCCAAATCTACCTGTAAGATTTAAAGAAAATCACTGCAAAAGCCTGACAAGAAAATAATCCCAAATTAATTCAGGGAGTTCATAGGGAGAATTGAGATGTAGATGGTTTGGGAGTAATAGAAGCAGGGGAGGGAACAAAAACTTATATGCACTCATTTAGATTTTTGAAAATTAAATTGTTGTGGGTTAGTAAGAAAACACTAACAGACTTTAGGATTTTCTTGCCTCTACACATGGCAGGATTCACTTCATTCTCCTCATATTCAGGAAGCAGCATTGCACAGGGATGCACCTGCCTTCTTGTGAAAGCCCTCTTGAAAGCTCTAATAATCCTAGCAACCTCTTTCATATTTCTTTCTGTAAGTTTTTGTTTTCTAGCTGCTTATTCTGTTGTGCCAGGGAAAATACAGCTGTTGAGATTAGTTTCAACAAAGATTTTTGTGGTATTTCTCTCTAATTCTGCTAGAGTTTGATGTGGATTTTTAAAATTGTTTCCCTCCACTGATGCTATTTCATTTGAAGTCACCAGCAGAGGCTGCAGTGATGGGGTCTTTGTACTGCATTTAATAGCTTCAAGTTATTATCTTGTGCTTTTTCTGTCTTGTAACAAAGGCTGATGGCATTTAGAAAACACATGTGGCACTTCTGTTTCTTGGCAATGATTTATATTTTTTTTTTCTTACTACTACATAGTGAATGTTAACAGAGTAAGTGATGCTGATAGCCTTGCAAAACTGCGTTTAAATGACGTTATAAGCAGAAAGATGTCATATTTGCTTTTATTTTTTCTGGGGAGGACAGGTGTGGGAAGGAGTATGTGAAAGAGAATGTCAGATCTGTGTGCTACTCCAGAGGCTTTCTGTACTCACTGGATTCATTAACAAAATGGATCCAATTTGTGAATTATTACACTGTAAGAAGCAGAGAAAAGCCTGTGTTTTGGTTTAGTTTTCCTTTCCGTATTTCCCACAGCCAACAAGTAGTATTAATTTCTGATTTGAATTTAGATTAATTAACCTGGGAAGCAAACAGTTTTGAGAACCATCTGGGTTGTGAGAATCTTTTGCCAAGTGCAAAGGATCTTCTTGGTATTTGTGGAATGTGGAGTATCAGTAAGAACTGTCAGCAGTTATGCACATGTCTAAAATAGGTGCAGGTATGCTTTTCATTTCACTGTACTTTCTCCTGAGTCCTGTTTGGCTGGAGCATGGGGTGTCACTGAATCTTGTACCCCAAAATCATGCCCTGGGGTTGTCCAGTCTCTCTCCCACCAGGTTCTGATCATGTCGAGTACTGGAGTTGAGATGTAACACATGCTTTGTATTCTCACCTTCATCAGTCTTTACGTAATTGAAGGCTGTTAATTATGGTGGCAGGAATGTTCTAGACGTTCCAGCACAGGAGTTTACAGCCAGCGTAGTGCAGCAGCAGCAGCAGTGAGCAGGATGATGCAGTCTAAAGGCAGCATTGGTGGGTTTGCAGTGAGCTCTCCAAGGATCCTCTCTGCTCAAATTAAGCACAGATTAAGACAATACAGGTTTCCAATTATATGTGTTTGTCTGCAAGTTGAGATTGTACTGGCTCCCACCCAGACCATCACCAGTGGGTGCATTAACAATGTGCCCGGGAATTTGGAGTAGCCTTTGGGAGAAAAAAAGAGCCTTTTTGTCCCACTTGTAGGGTGTGAATTTTAACTACATTAGCTGTCATTCTTACAGGACTCTCTGTCCTCTTCACTCCTAAATTTAGTCAAAGCTTTGTGCATTCAGGCAGTGCCTTGGCAGGTGGAGGGAGTGACTAGGAACCTTTCTGTGCCAGCTGTGCCCAGCCCTGTGCCAGAGGTGTTCCCAAAGGGAGTCCCAGTGCCCTGCCAGCAGCCTGGCTCCCTCGGCAGGGAGGGAGGAAGGCTCGGTGCCTGGAGGAGCTCTGGGGTCGGGCTTGAGGGGCAGCAGTGTCCGAGGACAGAGCTCTGCAGGGCTCAGCTCCAGCTGCTGGGCAGCCCCGAGACAAAAGTCACTGCTTAACCTTCACCTTGACATTTTGTTTTTTGAACAGGGGACATCTATCCTGCTGAAATGTTCTGCTCCAGTGACTTTTATCTTTTGCACTTGTTGGTTTAAAATAGAAAATAAGTGATGGACAGGGAGGGTGTTGGAGGGGCTGTGCTGTCACCAAGAGCTGTGTTTGAATGGGCATTGCTTACTGTGGGCTTGGTTTGATTTTGTTCTTCTCGAAGTTTTTCATTTTCAGGCAGAATTCTCTCCAGACAATACTGGAGATATGCCTGAACTGGATGGGTCTGCCCAGCAGCCCCTGCCTTACACAGTGAGGCTGTGTTCTGTGACAATCCTTGGCATTCAGTCCTCACAGCCACCTTCCCCCGGGCTGTGGGACAGCTCAGGTGTGCCTGGAGGGAGTCCTGCTCCAGCTCTGTTTTCTGGATGTGTGTCACTTCTTCTCATCCAAGAAAGACCCTCCCCTACCTCACAGGGTGGCTGACACTTATTTTGTTCATTAGGAGTAAAATATTCTTTTGGATTTATATGGTATTTTATATCCAGAGGATAGCAAATATGATTGCTGATCTTGTTTAAACTGACGTTCTGTGATCAAGTTATTTTCTTAGAGATTCAGTCTTTGTTTTATTTTCATGTCTAACTTTTAAAGGGTCAGTTTTACAAAATACCTAGTTAATGCAGTAATTAATCAATTATCTATTGATTAAAGTGTTTCATCAATGCAGTAAATGGAAATAGAACACTAATTTTTAATAAAGTGTTATATTTTGTCTTCTGTGATTTTTCTCCACCATCATAACTTTTTATTGATAGTGTGGGTCTCTGGAACTTCTGTTCCGTGTTGCCGATGTGATCCCCACCGAGGATTGGGGGCTGGAGGTCCCGAACCGGGACCTGCAGCAGAGCGGGGGATCCGTGTCCGGGCTGCTCCGTGTCCCCCTCTGATCCCCTGTCCCTCTGTCCCCCCCCGTCCCTGTGTTCCCTCTGTCCCCCCTGTCCCCCTCTGAT